>OX336388.2:2099222326-2099822326 GCA_946902985.2 Meconema thalassinum | reverse complement strand
CGCACCCTAATAGAGCCATCACGATAACACAGGTTATCAGACAAATTAAACACACGCACACACACACAAATACACGGGGCTACATGACAATGATGTCGCAAAGCCCCTAAACCAATCAACAACAACTATCGATGTATTTCAGATAGAGATTAGCCAGTTTGAACTATACCATTAACTCAGTGACACCATTATTGCTAAAAATTCTGAATAGAAGTGTAAAGATAGCATTTGGTTGTGCACGCGTGGTGAAGGTTAGTCTGCCTGATCGGCCCACCCCGTCGAGTGCTTTGTGAGTCCAGTGCTATGGGCCAGAACGCGGCCGCATTAGATGAGAACGGCACTGAACGGGCTGAGCTTCTAAAGTCCATGGGCTCGGAGTGCAGTGCGGGGGGACACGCAGCAGTACCCGGCCTACCGACATAACAAATGTAACTTATTTGTTTATGTTGTGGAGTAAACATAGACTATTATTGTGGTATGAATATATTATTATACTTTCACGAATAGTACAAATATTCATGGTTTTGAATGGGGAAGTACAAGTTTGAATGATAGAATTGAATAATTTTCCCTACCAATATCCATTATTAACATAATCTCCGTAGATCATGCGAATAAATCGTAGTTGGAAACTCCCAAGGAAAGTAGTGTAAATGCAACATAATAATTCAAAAAGAATAAAAAAAAATTGGCCCTAGGGCGTCTCGAACCCGAGATCCATTGGACACTAAGTTGCAGCTATAGCACTCGTACACTTTTCACTTTGTAGCCTAGCTCATAGTTACGTAACTTCATGCGTGTAGCTAAATGTCGAATTATTTCAGTTAAATCGTAAATACTGACAGGAATGCGTTCAATCAGTCAGTGCCTCTTCATTTATTCAACGTAACGCTTCTTAATGACTGATTTGGATTAATAATGCCAATAAACTGCAAATATTACTCTCAATCCACAAGTTTCCTCCATGTTTGATTTCTTGCAGCTCAGCCAATCGGAACACGGAATGCTGCTGCGAATAACGTTATTCAAGCCTATACCGGAATTGTGCCTGTATACAAGCTTTAACGTTACAATCTGTACCATTTGTACTCTGATGGCCAATGATTGCGGTACAACACATGTGATATGTCCATGAGCAGAGGGTACTGATGAGCACAGTATCGAAGCACCTAAGGTAGGATGTTATACAGTAGCCATAGTATATTCTACGTACTATTTTAGCCTGCTTTTCACATTTTGTAAAAATGAAAAAAAGGAAAAAGTAGAATTATGACATCGATCCAGTCAAATGTCTGCCTGTCCCTCCTAGACGGCTGCAGTTATTGAAACCAAATTTGGTATAAGTGAAGATCTGTATCGGAATATCTCATGGGTATATTTGAAAATTACTTCAGGGCTAGTAATTGCGCAGAAAAATCACAATTCACTTTTGAGCTCTATGTTGGATTTATCAGACGTTATGCATGGGAACTCTTCCAGAATTAGTGAACATTGAGATAATTACAATCCAAATATATATTTTAAGAAGCGCATGTATGACGGTGTTGCCAACATGATTTTAAGTCTGCGGATAAGTCCATTGTTTATGTGTAGATAACTTCTATACTATAAATTGGATTTTAACCAAAATTTGTATGAGTTTTGGGGTACTATAACAGATACGACTATGTTTATACTTCAGAGCCAGCAGCGCTGCCAACTGCTAACGAATGCTCATTCTCTTTATTTATCCTAATACCAATATATCAGAAAGTATGCTAGTCAACAGCTCTGAATGTTGCACACGTATTGTGCCCGTTTAGACCGGAGTCCGCACGACCACATATGCATTTTACCAATAATCAGTCAGCACGATAATCAAAATATCCCGGAGCGCCAGATGGGTTAAAGCAAATCGCAAAAACGACATCAAATTTATAAAAATGCTTTGCTGATTTTTGGCTCAATGCAACAATAAGGATAGAAGGAGATTTAATTGGGTGAAACACATCTGGTAAAATTATCTCAGTTTATTTAAAGTTAAAATCTGACTGCAAGAATAATGCTCAAAGCAGCATCATCCACGTGTGGCGATCCACACTCTTATTTACACACAATATACAGAAATATTCCAAACACATTTGACAATCTTTTTGAAAACACAAGTCCGATTGTTAGTCCTGTGGACTGTGTTCCAAAATTATTAACATTTTATTCCAGTGCAAAATGAATTGTCCATACTGGAAATAACGTCGATCACTGTTTGACTATTTACATGATATTAACACTCGTAGAATAAATGTTTATAGAATTTCTTAGACTTTCATTTGTTTTCCAGTTTTCCAAAATATATCGTTGAAACTATTATTATCATCGTAGCAACACAAATTATTAACACATATTAACAACATCTGAAAAGTATTTGACCATTGAGCATAGCATCGAAGAACTGTGCGAAGCACAACAACAATTAATTGTTCTTCTGACATTAAACATTCGAGAAGTGACTCGATTATGAACTTCAAGTTCCAAATAAAATATATGATTTCTGAATCATCAACTTGATCAACAAATGGTTGAACCATTCAACTATTAGATTTTCCACTTGGGAACAATATTATAAAAATATTTATATTTATGGCCATTTCTAGCAACTTTCACAACTTGCAATTCTTCGACAGAATGCGGAAATTAGAATTGTAGTCTTATAATGAATTCATTTAGTTCATGGCACTAGGATTGAAAATATCCTTCAAATTATTCGTGGTTAAAGAATTATTTTAAATTGGCAGTGGCCCATTCTACTATTTGTGTAAGAACACAATATTATAACAACAACAACAACGGCAAAGGTCTTCCTCTGAAGAAGAATAAACTACTATCATGACAAATCCGGGTTCTAGCAAAATCAAAGTCTAAATGGAATTCGTAAACAAGGTTGAAATATGAACTGATGGTTTCAAAGAAATAACCTTCGGGTTATTCATACGACGAAATGTGTGGCTCCAATACTCCAACTATAAACCTGAGCCATCGAACCTGCTATTTGATTGATGCTCGAAAAAACCTTCATTCCTGCGACTTAACATGCGCACCTGGGAATGGCATTTCAACTACTCCACACACATAAATTATCTTCCCAAAATTTATACAATAAATCAAGCCTCTGCTTGTTATCAACACTGGAAGATTAATAAACTTACAAGTTTATTTTATTTTACCATTCAGTTCAACCCGTGAATTTACCATACTTATGAAAAGCTTCATTTCACTTTCGAAGTGTATTTACGTCATGATTTTATATAAATACAAAAATCCTATTTGATACAAATATCAATTGCTTCCCGTTTCATGCCTCTCCGTGTTATATGAAACATATACTTTGCTCATTGCAAATATCAACTGTTCAACCAGAACTGAAATGTAGGTTGAATGCGGGCTTGCGCTAACCACTCTCCTTCGTAAAATCTCCTGTTCCAAACTAGAAATGATTAAACTACTTCATAGGCTCTTTCTCAATACATATGATTATTATAAAATATAATATCCAAGAATTATTTAGAAAAATTATGAAAATTATTATTATTATTATTAGTGGATTATTATTATTATTATTATTATTATTATTTCAAATATGTTTAATTATCATCTCATTATGTGAGAATCCACATGTTCGAACCTTCGAATATGGAAAAAATATCCGTTCCTCAACAAAAATAAATTTAACTTTTACAGTTACATCGGCTGATTACCGTGATTTCCCAAAAATATGAAAAATTCAAATAAATGCTCAAAATGCTCGGTCATCGATCCTAAACTGTTCTGAGTGCTGAAAATGCTCAGAATAAATCTAACTAGTCTTGCGTAAATCATTACAAGCTTTAAATATGACGAAAAAAATGTGTTGGTCATCTGCAGAAAAAATAGTTTGTTCCAATTAGCTAAGCATAATATAATTCAAATGTGGCTTACATTTCTTGATGTTCTTGAAGTGTCGTAAACCTGGTCTATACCAGATTTATCCGTAGACATGCCCTAGCGGACAAGCACGTATAATCCTTGTATCGGCCGCCATTGTAGACCCACAAATCGTCTAGTCAGACATAGTGGTAGTATCTTTCGACGTTTTAAATGACTGTAGTTCCATTTTAATATGGGCTTCTAACAAAGCCATAACAGTTTGTTTGAAAAGGGTCAGATCTAAGCGATCTCTTCTTAAATGTGTCAGTTGTAACCTAACTCACTGTAATCTCATCAGTACAAGAAAAACGTTGACAGTCTAAGCAGTTAACGGCTGTTCTGAAGATCGTTCCCTGGGCATGGTTTGTATATCACCATCTGCCATGCGCTAGACAACTTGCAGTTTCCCTTGCGTAGACTAATGAACGCCACCGTTATAGACTATTCTTCAATGTACTGACGGATCGAAGTGGTTAAATAGTTACAAAATATGAAAACTGACTTTAAATGGATCTAAACATCCAAGTATTAATTTACTATTGGACTGTGACAATATACTATTTTCTAGACCAAGTCTAGCATATGTCCTTTTGGAAATATAAATATTTCCACCAATGTCTGTAGAAATACAATCACCTCAGTGATTCTCCTCACCGGAAACGTACTAAGTTCCAACTTGTTTGCGCAGCACTTCTCGTGACTATCACGATTTGAAAAGTACTTCTTCGTAGACGTGGCAACCATGTGCCTTGGCTCAGCGTAGACGCAACTTGTTCGCCAAGTGCTTGTGATGAATTGAGCTAACTAAGCTTGCTCCTGCTTGCTTTTATACAAAAACGGTCAGGGTCACGCGTCATCGCCTGATATCTAAAAATCCTCATATCTCTTGAATCCCTGGTCCGATTTACTTGATATTAATTGCATTCTCTTTTATTTGGCCGTGCCAGTAATCTGATCCCAGTCTCAAGTCTCTGCTCCATAGTTAACTATTTAATCAATAAATAGTCTCCACCTCTGCTGTGACTCGCTACGTCATTTACCATCCAACTATCGGTAATTTCCTTCGAATGGCTTCGAGAAGCAATGTAGCGCGATATTCAAATATCCGAACTTTCAAACGCTGCTACAGCCTTTCCCTTGATATCTAGGTGTCTGAAACTCGGAATACCCATTCCTAGAGTTGGGCACATCCACCCCACACCTAGCAAAAAATAAAAATTGAAAAATTTTTATTTTCCCTATCTACACATTAAATTATCTGGTTCTTGAATAATAGATCTTCAAATTCGAAGCATTATAAGTTCCCACGATGTTACCAGTTCGTGTATTAGCTACTTCATAGCTTCCATTATTGTTTACTTCCACAATATTCAAAATCCTTAATCTTACCATTCCCCCGGGATTGTTGTGTTCCCGATGGACCTGGATCATTGGGCCTCTGCTCCACAAATTGTAAGTTATCTTGGTGTCTTGCTTCCAAGTTTTTCCTCGTGTCCTTGTTAAACTCTTCATTGGACTGACGAGTATCTACATTCCCTCTGTTATTATAGTTATTACCATAGGATCTTCTTTCCTGGTACCTTCCTTGAGTATCACGTGGTCTTCTCCATCGAGTGTTGTATCGATTACCACCATCCGGTCTTGCATATGGTTTGTAACTGTATCTGTTACGGTATTGGTTCCATCCTCTCGTATTGGAATCTTCCCTCGGCGATTTCTCTTCTCGCTCCTCTCGAATCTCTCGAGGTGTCTGAGAATAACTGTCAGCCATAACAGCATACACAGCGTTATTACTCTTTACTCCCTTCTGATGGAAGAATTGAGCGTTTGTATGATCCAGCTTCTGCAATACTTCATCAAACTGTTCCATATTGTAGATATCAGCAGCGATCAAAGTCCTCTGGACGTCTGCTGGAAATTGTCGTATCAAAGCAGTAATCAACTCGTTATCTGGCATTGGCGGATCTAAATGTTGGAGTTTAGACAGCTGTCCAGAAAAGTATGTAGAGTATCGAGTAGGTTGTGACGTTGAGAATCTCTTCGAATACAACTCTGCTCTAACTTGCTGTTGGGTTTCAGGGGACCAAAACTTCTTCAATAACCCACGAGAAAACTCCTCAAAAGTATTTAGAGTGGATCTAAATGCTCTAAACCACAAAAGTGCGGGACCTTCCAAGAACTTCCCTATTACCCTGATCTGTCTTTCTTTAGGGATCTTAGAATCTTTCAGGTAATCACCTGCTTCTCTCAGAAATTCCACGGGTGTTACAGAATCTCGCCCTGAAAATTTAGAAGGCTTGTCTTCTATATTCTTAAATACAGTTATGGGGTTGGATTGAAATACTGTCCTGACCTCATCCTGTCTATCAGTCTCTCTAGCTCCTCCTAGATTTATCTGTATCTGTTCCTTTCCTTTTACATTCGGCATTTTCAAAAGATGATCAGACTGTTTCTCATCCTTTATTTGAGTTTTCATCGCCTCAAGTTCCTTCTGGTTTTCTTCTGCCATCTTCTTGATTGCTTCAGTCTCTTTACTATTTTCTTTAACATCAATGGATATCTGGTTCATAACAGCCTCATGACTTTTCAATGACCCTGTCATATCTGATATGTCCTTCTGAGTTGCTTGAATATCCTTGGCAATTACTTCAATGTGGGATGACAAAGATTCCCTAATCTCCTTGATTCCCTCTTGATTCTCCAGCTCGAGTGTGTCTTTAATTTCATTGACAACTGTGGTTTTAATCTCAGTTTGCAATTCCTGAATCACTCCTTCTCTTATTTCTCCCATGACAAGTTCCTTGAATTGTTCCGTTAAACGCTGAACAACTAGAATTCCCATCTCGTTACTCTCCTTCTTCACTCTGACTTCCAGGTTGACCATGTCTTCACCAACTTTCCTAAGACCATGTTCTATCCTATCAGCTAAGCTTTGGGATCGAAGATCGGCATCGCGAAATTTATCGTCCATTAAACTTGCGTTAGTAGCTAATGAAGTTTCGAGCTCATGTGTTTTATCGCATAATTTATTCATTTTACTTTCAAGTGTCATTTTCAAAATTTCAGAATTCTCTTTAAATTTACTTTCCATTGAATTAAATTTACTGTTTAAATTTTCTTTCAAGTTATCTTTTAACCTGCTTTCTAACAAATCGGAATTTTCTTTGAGTTTATCAGAACTTTCTTTAAGTTTATTTTCCAAACTTTCTTTAAGTTTATTTTCTAAAGAATCAGAATTTTCTTTAAGTTTATCATTCAAATTTTCTTTAAGTTTATTTTCTAAAGAATCAGAATTTACTTTAAGTTTATCGTCCAAATTTTCTCTAAGTTTATTCTCTAAAGAATCAGAATTTTCTTTAAGTTTATCATCTAAACTTTCTTTCAAACTATCAGAATTTTCTTTAAGTTTCTTTTCTAAAGCCTCGGTATTTTCTTTCATAATGGCTGCTACACGCAATCCAGCCTGTTTTGAACTCTCCTCCAAACTCCTCATCATTCTCATCATTTCTTCCATAATTTCAATTATTCAAAACTTAGGGGTATACAACAGTGGCAAACACAAGCTTATAACTAGAACAAGAAATATGAATAGCTAATTGGAACACTATAATAAAATGAGATTTGTCCTACTATCGACGTGATGGAAAAACAAAATTCTTTACTTTTACGAATTACATTTACCACAATATCACAAGAAAAATATGCTAGTTCTCAAATATCCTCCACCTGGATTCTAATAATGTGTATCTCCAGTCATCGAACGTTTACTACTGAATTTACTTGACGCCCTAATGGTTAAGCCATTATCAAAATAATCAAACCCATTCTAATTATTAACCAGTTTAAATTTTTAATTTTCCCACTAATTGGGTTTCCTACTAATTTATTCATCCAAACCAGACATCTCTCAACTCCCAAAATATTTCTATAAAAATTATCACAATTTCAAATCGGCATGCGATTGACCATGTCTAAATCGGGACCCACGTTCGAAGCCATTTCTCTCTCTATCTTATTTTATGTGCCCATTTAGACCGGAGTCCGCACGACCACATATGCATTTTACCAATAATCAGTCAGCACGAGAATCAAAATATCCCGGAGCGCCAGATGGGTTAAAGCAAATCGCAAAAACGACATCAAATTTATAAAAATGCTTTGCTGATTTTTGGCTCAATGCAACAATAAGGATAGAAGGAGATTTAATTGGGTGAAACACATCTGGTAAAATTATCTCAGTTTATTTAAAGTTAAAATCTGACTGCAAGAATAATGCTCAAAGCAGCATCATCCACGTGTGGCGATCCACACTCTTATTTACACACAATATACAGAAATATTCCAAACACATTTGACAATCTTTTTGAAAACACAAGTCCGATTGTTAGTCCTGTGGACTGTGTTCCAAAATTATTAACATTTTATTCCAGTGCAAAATGAATTGTCCATACTGGAAATAACGTCGATCACTGTTTGACTATTTACATGATATTAACACTCGTAGAATAAATGTTTATAGAATTTCTTAGACTTTCATTTGTTTTCCAGTTTTCCAAAATATATCGTTGAAACTATTATTATCATCGTAGCAACACAAATTATTAACACATATTAACAACATCTGAAAAGTATTTGACCATTGAGCATAGCATCGAAGAACTGTGCGAAGCACAACAACAATTAATTGTTCTTCTGACATTAAACATTCGAGAAGTGACTCGATTATGAACTTCAAGTTCCAAATAAAATATATGATTTCTGAATCATCAACTTGATCAACAAATGGTTGAACCATTCAACTATTAGATTTTCCACTTGGGAACAATATTATAAAAATATTTATATTTATGGCCATTTCTAGCAACTTTCACAACTTGCAATTCTTCGACAGAATGCGGAAATTAGAATTGTAGTCTTATAATGAATTCATTTAGTTCATGGCACTAGGATTGAAAATATCCTTCAAATTATTCGTGGTTAAAGAATTATTTTAAATTGGCAGTGGCCCATTCTACTATTTGTGTAAGAACACAATATTATAACAACAACAACAACAACGGCAAAGGTCTTCCTCTGAAGAAGAATAAACTACTATCATGACAAATCCGGGTTCTAGCAAAATCAAAGTCTAAATGGAATTCGTAAACAAGGTTGAAATATGAACTGATGGTTTCAAAGAAATAACCTTCGGGTTATTCATACGACGAAATGTGTGGCTCCAATACTCCAACTATAAACCTGAGCCATCGAACCTGCTATTTGATTGATGCTCGAAAAAACCTTCATTCCTGCGACTTAACATGCGCACCTGGGAATGGCATTTCAACTACTCCACACACATAAATTATCTTCCCAAAATTTATACAATAAATCAAGCCTCTGCTTGTTATCAACACTGGAAGATTAATAAACTTACAAGTTTATTTTATTTTACCATTCAGTTCAACCCGTGAATTTACCATACTTATGAAAAGCTTCATTTCACTTTCGAAGTGTATTTACGTCATGATTTTATATAAATACAAAAATCCTATTTGATACAAATATCAATTGCTTCCCGTTTCATGCCTCTCCGTGTTATATGAAACATATACTTTGCTCATTGCAAATATCAACTGTTCAACCAGAACTGAAATGTAGGTTGAATGCGGGCTTGCGCTAACCACTCTCCTTCGTAAAATCTCCTGTTCCAAACTAGAAATGATTAAACTACTTCATAGGCTCTTTCTCAATACATATGATTATTATAAAATATAATATCCAAGAATTATTTAGAAAAATTATGAAAATTATTATTATTATTATTAGTGGATTATTATTATTATTATTATTATTTCAAATATGTTTAATTATCATCTCATTATGTGAGAATCCACATGTTCGAACCTTCGAATATGGAAAAAATATCCGTTCCTCAACAAAAATAAATTTAACTTTTACAGTTACATCGGCTGATTACCGTGATTTCCCAAAAATATGAAAAATTCAAATAAATGCTCAAAATGCTCGGTCATCGATCCTAAACTGTTCTGAGTGCTGAAAATGCTCAGAATAAATCTAACTAGTCTTGCGTAAATCATTACAAGCTTTAAATATGACGAAAAAAATGTGTTGGTCATCTGCAGAAAAAATAGTTTGTTCCAATTAGCTAAGCATAATATAATTCAAATGTGGCTTACATTTCTTGATGTTCTTGAAGTGTCGTAAACCTGGTCTATACCAGATTTATCCGTAGACATGCCCTAGCGGACAAGCACGTATAATCCTTGTATCGGCCGCCATTGTAGACCCACAAATCGTCTAGTCAGACATAGTGGTAGTATCTTTCGACGTTTTAAATGACTGTAGTTCCATTTTAATATGGGCTTCTAACAAAGCCATAACAGTTTGTTTGAAAAGGGTCAGATCTAAGCGATCTCTTCTTAAATGTGTCAGTTGTAACCTAACTCACTGTAATCTCATCAGTACAAGAAAAACGTTGACAGTCTAAGCAGTTAACGGCTGTTCTGAAGATCGTTCCCTGGGCATGGTTTGTATATCACCATCTGCCATGCGCTAGACAACTTGCAGTTTCCCTTGCGTAGACTAATGAACGCCACCGTTATAGACTATTCTTCAATGTACTGACGGATCGAAGTGGTTAAATAGTTACAAAATATGAAAACTGACTTTAAATGGATCTAAACATCCAAGTATTAATTTACTATTGGACTGTGACAATATACTATTTTCTAGACCAAGTCTAGCATATGTCCTTTTGGAAATATAAATATTTCCACCAATGTCTGTAGAAATACAATCACCTCAGTGATTCTCCTCACCGGAAACTTACTAAGTTCCAACTTGTTTGCGCAGCACTTCTCGTGACTATCACGATTTGAAAAGTACTTCTTCGTAGACGTGGCAACCATGTGCCTTGGCTCAGCGTAGACGCAACTTGTTCGCCAAGTGCTTGTGATGAATTGAGCTAACTAAGCTTGCTCCTGCTTGCTTTTATACAAAAACGGTCAGGGTCACGCGTCATCGCCTGATATCTAAAAATCCTCATATCTCTTGAATCCCTGGTCCGATTTACTTGATATTAATTGCATTCTCTTTTATTTGGCCGTGCCAGTAATCTGATCCCAGTCTCAAGTCTCTGCTCCATAGTTAACTATTTAATCAATAAATAGTCTCCACCTCTGCTGTGACTCGCTACGTCATTTACCATCCAACTATCGGTAATTTCCTTCGAATGGCTTCGAGAAGCAATGTAGCGCGATATTCAAATATCCGAACTTTCAAACGCTGCTACAGCCTTTCCCTTGATATCTAGGTGTCTGAAACTCGGAATACCCATTCCTAGAGTTGGGCACAGTATGGTACCTAAAATTTCAGATTAACTTCGAGTAACTAATATACGTCAGTGCTGCCAAAATAATTCTAAGCCTGCTGAAAATGCATGTAAAGTCTCTACCAACAAATGGATGTTATCTTAAATTGGTACTTTAAAATATAGTATTATTTCAGATTAATTCTGATCACACGTGCATGACCTTGTTGCCAATATGATTTTATACGCACTGATAGATCCAATATTTCACAACATGCAACGTCCATACTATCTCTTGGATTTCAACCAAATGTTGTAGGTGCATTCTGTACCTTAGGAGATGGAACTGAGGATATATTCACAGTCACTTAGGCTGCCAACTGTAGTGCTGTATTGGAATACTTCAGGTATATTCCAATATAATTAGAAATGTTAGTATTACCAAATAAATGTCGTCATTAATCTAGATAGGTCTATATAGTTTAATCATTAGCATGGAGTCGCCTCCGTAGCGTAGCGGTCAGCATGGTTAGCTGCAGCCCCGGAGGTCCTGGGTTCATTTCCCGGCTCTGCCACGAAATTTGAAAAGTGGTACGAGGTCTGGAACGGGGTCTACTCAGCCTCGGGTGGCCCAAATGAGTAGAGGGGGTTCGATTACCCCTCTGCCATCCTCGAAGTGGTTTTTCGTGGTTTCCCACTTCGTCTTCGGGAAAATGCCTGGATGGTACCTTCTTCAGGGCCACGGGCGTCACCGTCCCTCTTCCTTGCCTACCCATCCTCACCATCCCTTATCTTCCCTCATGAGGTCCCTGTTCGCTTTGCAGGTGAGGCCGCCTGGGCGAGGTGCCAATCCCACCTCACCAGTTGTATCCCTTCCGATTCGATGTTCCCAGCTCAAGGACCGTAGAGGCGGTAGTGGTGAGTTTCCTCGCTGAGTCCGTGGGTTCCACCAACCTGGAGCGTAAAAGACTAATAATAAAATAAAAATTGGCATGAATCTTAAATATAAAGAAAAGTATGCTCTTTAGAGCGTCACGAAACTATTTCTCCTTACTGTTAATATTATTATTTATTGTGGAGTAGTCGCCTCCGTAGCGTAGCGGTCAGCATAGTTAGCTGCCGCCCCGGAGGTCCTGGGTTCGATTCCCGGCTCTGCCACGAAATTTGAACAGTGGTACGAGGACTGGAACGGGGTCTACTCAGCCTCGGTTGGCCCAAATGAGTAGAGGGGGTTCGATTCCCCCTCAGCCATCCTCGAAGTGGTTTTCCGTGGTTTCCCACTTCGTCTTCGGGCAAATGCCGGGATGGTACATTCTTCAAGGCCACGGCCGCCTCCTTCCCTCTCCCTTGCCTCTCCATCCTACCCATCCATTACCTTCCCTCGTGAGGCCCCTGTTCGCTTTGCAGGTGAGGCCGCCTGGGCGAGGTGCCAATCCCACCTCACCAGTTGTGTGCACTCCGATTAGATGTTCCCAGCTCTGGGACACTGCCCGTAGAGACGGTAGTGGTGAGTTCCCTCGCTGAGTCCGTGGGTTCCACCAACCAGGAGGATAAACGACTAAGAAAAAGAAAAACAGAAAAATATTATTAATATTATTTTAGCGTAGGGGTCAGCTTGGTTAGCTGCCGCCCCGGAGGTCCTGGGTTCGATTCCCGGCTCTGCCACGAAATTTGAACAGTGGTACGAGGACTGGAACGGGGTCTACTCAGCCTCGGGTGGCCCAAATGAGTAGAGGGGGTTCGATTCCTCCTCAGCCATCCTCGAAGTGGTTTTCCGTGGTTTCCCACTTCGTCTTCGAGCAAATGCCGGGATGGTGCCTTCTTCAAGGCCACGGCCGCCTCCTTCCCTCTTCCTTGCCTATCCATCCTAACCATCCCTTTCCTTCCCTCATGAGGCCCCTGTTTGCTTTGCAGGTGAGGACAGCTGGGCGAGGTGCCAATCCCACCTCACCCGTTGTATCCCTTCCGATTCGATGTTCCCAGCTCTAGGACACTGCCCGTAGAGGCGGTAGTGGTGAGTTCCCTCGCTGAGTCCGTGGGTTCCACCAACCTGGAGGGTAAACGACTAAAAAAAAAAAAAATGTGGAGTAAACAGTGCTGTGAAAATTATATTAGTTTCACGAATAGTACAAATATTCATGGTTTTGATTGGGAAAATGCAAATTCGAATGATAAAATAGAATGATTTTTCCCTACCAATATCCATTATTAACATAGCCCCCCTAGATCATGCGAGTAAATCGAAGTTGAAAAGTTGCATCACACAGTAGTGTTGACACAACAAAATAATTCAAAGAGAATAAAAATGCCGACCTGAGACCGTCTCGAACCCAGGAGCCATTAGATACCAAGTTAGCACTCTAGCACACGTACACTTCTCACGTACTCCGCTGGTTCACAGCTTCATCCATATGGCAGAATGTCGAATGATTTCAGTTAAATCTTAAATACTGACAGAAATGCGTTTAATCAGTCCGTGCCTTTTCCTGTATTCAACGTAACGGAACTAAATTACTGATTTCCATTAATAATGCCAATGAACTGCAAATATTACTCTCAATCCACAAGTTTCCTCCATCTTTGATTTCTTGCAGCAGAGCCAATCGGAACAACTAATGCGGGCACGAATAACGTTATTCAAGCCTATACCGGAATTGTGCTTGTATACAAGCTTTAACGTTACGATCTGTACCATTTGTACGCTGATGGCCAATGATTGCGGTACAACACATGTGATATGTCCATAAGCAGCGGGTACTGATCAGCACAGTATAGAAGCACCTAAGGTTGGATGCTATACAGTAGCTATCGTATATTCGACGTGCTATTTTTAGCTTACTTTTCACTTTAAAAAAATGAGGATGAGATAGATGGCATCGATCCAGGCAAATGTCTGTCTGTCTGTCCCTCTTTGTGAGTCTCCCCCTATCAACTTCTAAAAGGCTGCAGTTATCAAAACCAAGTTTGGCATAAGGAAATATCTAAATCTGAATATCTCAAGGACATAATTGAAAATGATTTCTGAGCTACCAACCGCTAAAAATCACAATTCACTTTTAAGCTCTACGTTGGATATCTCAGACGTTATGCATTCGAACTTTTCCAAAATAAGCACACACAGGGATAATAACATTCCAGATACATTTTAAGAAGCCCATATATGACAGTGTTGCCAAGATGATTCTAAACTTGCTGATAAGCCCAATGTTTAAGTACATCTAACATCTATACTATCAATTGGATTTTAACCAAATTTCGTACGTGCTTTGTGTACTATAACAGATATGACTATGCTTATACTTGAGAGCCATTAGGGCTGCCAACTGTTAATAAATGCTCACTCTCTTTATCCTAATTCCAATATATCAGAAAGCATGCAAGCCAACAGTTCTAAATTTTGCGCACGTATAGTTCCTGATGTCGCCTCCGTAGCGTAGCGGACAGCATGGTTAGCTGCCGCCGCGGAGGTCCTGGGTTCGATTCCCGGCTCTGCCACGATATTTGAAAAGTGGTGTGAGGACTGGAACGGGGTCTACTCAGCCTCGGGTGTTTCAAATGAGTAGAAGGGGTTCGATTCCCACCTCAGCCATCCTAAAGGTGGTTTTCCGTGGTTTCCCACCTCGTCTTCGGGCAAATGCCGGGATGGTACTGCCCCCGTAATTGAATTATGTAGAGACCACGGTGGCTATATTTGAAATTATTAGGAAAGTTATGGTTGTCATAGTTATGACGTGGGTAGTCATGACGTAAGCACGGATGACGAAAATGTTATGCCAGCAGGCTACTTGAGCTGAGATTCTCAGTGACGTCAGCATTTAGTCGAGAATGTTCCAAGATTTACGACGCAGTCGCAGGAAACGAGGAATTCTGCTGAGGAAGAAACTATGCTATTGGAGGAGAGGCATGAACCAATCAACGATAGTTTAAAGGAAGACGGAGATTGCTGAAACTATGGTATTTTTATTACTTTTGGAATGCAGAATTGTGGAAATCCATTTGCAGTAAAAGCATTGATTTGGAATTTTGGTGAAATTTATTTTCAGTTTTTGAATTTTGAAAATCCGTCATGTATTAACGAAGTTGGAAGTTTTAGCGATGACGCAGTATCTCGCTTTGGAAGGGATGGAAACGCCCCTCGTGAAGTTAATAAAAGGGCTTGCGCAGAAGAGAGGAGGCTCTTTCGTTCTCTGATCATTCTGAGATCTCATTCTCAGATCATCGAAGTATATTTGTGAAAGTTCTTTTCTTATACATTCATTATAGTGAGACGTCGAAGTGAACAGCAGTGAAAAGAATCGTCTTTATAACGCGTGGCGAGGCCACTATATTAACGAGATCCAAGTCAAACTAGGTGAAGTTGAAACGGACCTTAGAAAGCTTCTACAAGTTTAGCTTCGAACAGTTAGCGGTCACCGATAAGCTAATTGTATTGTGCTGTGCTTCATAAAGTAATAGAGAAAAGCTGAACAATTTCGACCGATTAGTTTAAAAGATATTAGCAGTTTTATACGACTGACAAAAGTGATTATCTCGCCACAAGAGAAGCACTTTTGTATAGCCAGAATCAACGCAAGGCTAACGCTGCGAGTGGAATAGAAAGACTTCAGATTGCTTGGTTACAGAACGATACAGTATAATGGAGCAATTGAATACGGCAGTTTGTTCTTCTGACACTACAACCGAAGAGCAGATGGAAGGCTAAAAGGGCTTATTGCAATTGGGACATATTTCAACGGAGTAAGATAGCGACATGGAACTTCGCTAATTGCTATTCCACACAAGCGAACATGCGGTGAATACCATCTACACCCATGTTTCGTAATTAAAGGCTGAATACCATCGAACAGCCATAGAAACAATTTCATACTCTGAATATGAATAATTTCTTCGGAAATTTCTACAAAACTTCATGGCGATTGTCTACTGGAACTTCAGGGAATTTTTCAAGAGAGGTCAGGGATATCCCGACTCACAAAGAAGATTATTGCCGGAAGGATGTCTATTCGTCTTCGAGGAGCAGAGCGATTTCCGGAGAAGGAAGCAGTTCGATTCTCCGAGGGTGCTATTTCCTATTTCGAGGATGGAGCTCAGCTTTAACGTGGTGAAATGGATCCATCAGCAGTCTTCTTTGGGGAATTTTCCTCTGGAACGTCAATCGGCAGATAAGGTAGTCGTGAACGTTTATTGTATTTGAGTTTACTAATGATGTTTGAGCAACCATTTTTCCCATATTTTTATCCTCATGTTTTTTGCCCTATTTTCTTGTTGAGATTCTTATTCTCAGTACATCTTGATGAGTTTTGCATTTTTCGACGATGTATTAAGACATTGTTATGTCATGGGCATAGTAAATGATTTTGAATCAGTTGAGACTGATATTTAGATTTTTCAGTAATTAATATTTTTTTGTAGTCACGATTTGACTGTAAGTTAATGATTTTTATGGCAGATTTAAATTCAGACAGCGTGTCATTTTATTAAAGTAATTCTACCCCAGTTTAATTACTTTGACCAATTTTCTGTCATCATCAAGAAGGAAGAACATTTAAATGATTTTAGAGCGTTAAAATCTCTTACGTTGTCGACGATCTTGGAAATACTAGTCGTTATTTGTATTGATTGCAACAAAGACATTTATTGTCAGTTATGAATGAACATTGCACCATAGACACTTTTGTGAAAGATTAACTTTAATAATGAATTATTGAATGCATTAAAGTCAAGTACTTTTGTTAGGAGTTTTTCTCAATTAGAGATTTATATAACGATGTTTGCATTCCCCAGTCTAATTGGATTCTATTCGACTACTTTGCATTTTAGTCGCACTTTATTTGAAGATAGTATTTTTATACTACAATTTCTTTTAAGATGTTAATCTTAAATGTTGATAGACCAGACAGGCGTATATAAGCGTATTCACTATTAAATTTGTTTGTGATTGGCAAGTTTTGACTTCATTTCGGTTCATGAATGAAATCCACGAAGGTTAAAAAAAAAACAGTTTTGAAACAATTAATGATTATAAAAATTTTTAAGTGGAACTATGAATGTATAATCGCTAGTGCAGCGCGTGTTGAAAGTCGCTGAGGTATAATGCCCTTGAATATGAAGGAAGTTCCCACAGGAATTAATGTTAAAGAATTATTTGTGGAAGTTTTGTAAGTTATGTGGAAGTTTTTAATGCCATATAGATTAATATATGATGATTTTGGGCATATTTTTAATGCAGTTTATGCATTAACTTGTTAGCGAAGGATTTTCCGCTGGAGTAAGATTGTCATAGTTCGTTGAAAATTAATCAAGTGAAATTACTGTTATAATTAACACGAGTTTTGAAAGAATTTGAGATAAGATTTTGAATGAAGGTTGCCGTCACAAATCATTATTAAAAACTTTATTAAACCAGATTGTGACATTAACATGTATAACTAACCTTCATTGGTCGATTATATATATATATATATATACACCGCGGACAGGCCAACAAGGACCACGCAAATATCACTTCTTTATAGGTCTAGTTTCCTTCTTTCTCTTCCAGAAGTCTTTCATCCTGGTCGACTGTGCAGCTCTTCTTTCAGCAGTCCATTCTCCTCTGTTGAGATTTTTCTTCTCCCCGACAAGAATTTTGAGACCAAAAATTTTTTTTCTGTACTCTATTCGATTTAGACAATCTTCTTCAGTAATTTTGAATTTTTGAAGTTATTCTTTCATTTGTTTTACATAGCCTCCTTGTCCTTTATAGTTCCAGATTTTATCAAAAATTTGTTTGTTTAACCTTGAGCAATCCATGCGGACCATATGTCCGTAGAACTGAAGTCGCCGTTTTCTGATCATCACTTCAAGGTTGTCGATTTTACTATAAATTTCTGCATTCGATCTCAGTCTATAACCTTCCTGTGTTTTCCTAGGACCATAAATCCTTCTTAAAATTCTTCTTTCTATCTTGAGCAAATTCTCCATTCCGGTTATATTTGTAGTTTCCATGCCGTACAAGATGACTGGTCTAACAACAGTATTAAAATGTCGTAATTTTGCATTGATAGACAGGTTCTTTTTATTGTATATATTTTTTGTACAAAAATTTAATCTTTCCAATTTCCCTTTTTTGTTCTCGATTGCCAATTTATCCGTCCCATTGCTACTAATTATTTCTCCAAGATATTTAAATCGGTCAGTGACCCTGGTGCTCCCATAATTTGTTTTTATCATTTTCTTAGTGTATTTCTGATCACTTGTCATCATCTCTGTTTTTACCAACGAAATCTGTAAGCCCGCTTTTTCCGCCGTTTCTTTTAACTGATCAATTTGGTTAATAGCTTCTTGTTCTGATTCAGCAAACAACGCTACGTCGTCAGCAAATGCTCAACCTTTGACTCTGAGGTTCTTATTCTTTGTACCAATTTTAGCACTTGAATCGTTCTTCTCCCAAAACGTCCTCATGACTTTATCCAAGACCAAATTGAAAAGCAGTGGTGATAGACTGTCCCCTTGTCTTAGCCCAGTTTTTACCTCGAAGGGCTCGCTAACTTCATTTAAAAATTTGACTCTGGAAATCGTATTAGTTAATGTAAGTTTTATTAAATTTATGGTTTTTTGATCAACTTGGTATTCCTTCAATGTGTCAAAAACAGTATCCCTATCCACTGAATCATACGCTTTCTGAAAATCAACGAATGAGATAAAGATATTCTTTGGCCTGTTGTTGTAATATTTTAATATCAATTTTAAACTAAGAATTTGTTCTGCACACGATCTATTCCTTCTGAAACCTCCTTGGAACTCGCCAAGCTGTGGTTCGATCTGTGGTTCAAGTCTGTTTAAAAGTAATTTGGCAAATATTTTATATGTGACAGACAACAATGAGATCCCCCTATAACTATTGACATCAATTTTTGAGCCTTTTTTATGTAGTGGATGAATTAAGGCGATTAACCAGTCTTCTGGAATTGCTTCCTCAATCCAAATCGATTATATTAAGCACGATTATGAAAATTACCAACCGGATGAACATGTGGCTAATGTATTTCTTAAATTAATAATTTAAACAATTTAAATGTTAATATTGTAAATAATTGCTGTAAATATTTTTGAAAATAATGTGGAACGAGAGTGATGTTAAAGGCGTGCTTATAATATTTTTATTGTCTTTGACAAATATTATAAACAATTTCTAATTGTTATAAATAATTTATGTGATTTTGTTATAAACATTTAAGAGCTAATTAAACATTTGGATTGAAGTTAACAAGTTTAAGAAATTAACATAATGATCCAATCGGATGTGAGCAAAGTACTTGAAAGATTTGCGTAAATATAATGTGAGTTGTCTTGTAGACATTTAAAAGTTTGAGAGAACAAGCTGTATTCTTACGTAACATAGCATGTAAGAAGGGAGTCCATTTGACCAGTATGCAACAGGTTGGAGGGTAGCCCGCAGCTGTGCCAACATCTGGTTCTCAGAGAGTGAGGTCGTCCACACTCTGGCCTTGCGACTATAAATACCATTCTCATGTTTATTAAAAGGAAACCAAATGCTCTATATATGTCACACCCTGACGTCCTTTTCCAATCCAATAGTGTTATGAATATTACGTTATTTGGAGCTCGTGGGAGCTAAAATGTTTTATATCATGTTGTATAATAATTTTGCAAGTCATATAGGAGGACGTAGTCAGATTGACTTGGGCTACTGATAGCCACGTTTATTGTGTTGTGTTAGTAAAATCATACCCTTTATTAGAAATAAAGCTTTTGTACAGTTCAAAGTTCTCGTCTTCGTTCTGGTTCATTTTTAAATGTCATGGTGGAGGTTATTGTGTGAACAGACTTTAGTGATCCTGTTGTCAACTCAAACCCCGAGATAATTAAGAGGTAAGTAACGGTAAGTATGAACCCCCGTCTATTTTGGTGTGTTCCACAATGATTTCCTGTTAACTTCTGTGCTCTTATCTCGATAGTATCTGTCAGTGCCATTTTCATTGATGTAACTGTGCCGGTGCGATTGATAATTGGCAATCCGATTGAGGGGGCGGATATCTGACAGCCTACTATCCAGGTAAACGGGGACAGAAAGATTGGCGCAGTCAACGTGTGGGGCATGTTCAACAACACTGGATCACCAGGTTGAACAATAGAAAGATTGGAGCACCTAAAACGTTGGGGCTCGAATTCGACAAAACTGGATTGCCAGGTTGAACGCCAGAAAGAGTGGCAAACCTAAAACGTGAGGTTCGATTAGACTCAAATAAAGAGGTTGATTCTTTGTTAGATGTCTAGGCCAATTGTAGAATTTAAGAGTGTGATTATATAGGAATTAAATGTTGTATTGTATTAGGAAAATTACACTCAGAAAAGATCAGATCTTATACAACTTGAGAAAGGTTAAATAGGCTGGAAACTTAGAAAAATCGCCTATCATCTGGAATCTTATTTTATTTGACCGGCTTATGACATTTTAGTCATATTAAAGATAAAATTAAATTATTTGGATTGTAAATATAAATTATTTGTGTTAGGATATTTTAAAATGAGCCAGAGAAATTTGAACATGTGCTTGAGATTGTTTCAACATGAAGTATCTTCGAAGGTTAATTATAAGGTAGTTATAAGTTAGATTTAAGACAGAAAATTGATCAAAATTATATATGGTGAAAAGTGTTGCTCAAATGTTGTTATTTTGCTCTTTTGATATATGTCCCTACAGCAGTCCATTTTTGAATAATATTGTAATGGCAGATGAAAGTATGAGGTTGATGTTAGAAGAATTGAAAGCTAGCATGAATGAAAGTGCGAGGGAGATGTCTGCTAACTTGAAAGCAAGCATGACTAGTAGTATGAAGCAGATGCTGAATGAAAGCATGAAGGAGAATGTTAGTAATTTGTCTGCTAATTTGAATGCAAGAATGGAGGAGAATGCTAGTAATTTGAATGCAAGAATGGAGGAGAATGCTAGTAATATGTCTGCTAATTTGAATAGTAGTATGAAGGAGATGGAAGCTAGGAATAATAGTCGAATGGAGGAGAATATGAAGGTTCTTCAGACTAGTGCTACCAATTTGGAGGATAATATGTCGCGTTTACAGATTAATACCCTAGGAATTGAGAATACTGTAACGGACATGCGTACAGACGTGTCTAATGTCCATAAAGATGTGTCTATTGTGCATAAAAGTGTTGATGATGTTAAATTTGATGTGTCTAAGGTACAGAAAGACCTTACAATGTTAAATTTAGATGTAGCTAATGTCCGAGGGGATATTTCTTGTGCTAGAGCCGAAGTTGTTGTTGTCAAAAACGATGTAGCGACTGTCCAAGACAAGGTCGAGGAAGTCCAAAAAGAAATTCAAAAAGCTAGAACTGATGTATCCAATGTTCAGGTAGACATTAATAACATTCGTGCGGATATAACTGAGGTGCAAAGTGACATAACTAAGATTCAGGTAGAGGTCAACACAGTTTTCGTAGATATGACTAAAGTCCAAACTGATGTAAATAAAGTCAGGGAAGAAATCGAAAACTCAAAAATTCTTTGTACGCGTAATATAACTGCATTAGCGACTAGGTTAGTCGATGAATCAGTTAGAACAACAACGTCTTTAGCAGAGTTGAAGTATGATGTAGAGGTCATGAGAACCCAGGTATTAGACCACAATAGAGTATTAAAAGAGGATATCGAAGTAGACATAGCCGAAATGTTAACAGCAAACGTAGCGGTATGGAAAGACGAGTGGAATAAGTCAAGTGGGGAACATGTAACCCAAATTCAGGAAAGGATTGAAAGAAAACTTGCCAGTACGCAGATAGAAATTAACAATGAAGTAGTACAGATTAGGAAAGATTTAAGCGTCAGGATAAATTCGTTATCCGAAAAACAAGTTGACGATAGAACACAACTAGATCAGGATATGCAAACTTTAAAATCTACATTAGAGGAACAGATGCATAAAGTTGTCTCTGATGTAAATGAAACGACGAGTAAACTGAAAAATTTGAAGTTAGGAGAGGCTAGTTTAATGGAGAACTACAAAGAAGAGATAGTCAAGAAAGTCTTAACAGAAATCACCGACAAGGATACAGAAGGCTTAGCTTGCGAATTGAATAGGAATTATGCTAGAAGACATAACCTAGAGCCAGAAGAAAGAGACGTGACTCCTGAAGAACGTGTATCCAGATTCAGAGAGGAGGATGACGAGAGGAATATGGAACCTGAGTGGAATTATCGAGATAGTGGGAAAAACTATCCGGATTCATATCCGAGGAACGTGACGGTCATTAGGAATTTTGAAGACAAACCACAAAAATTCAGTAACACTGATAGTTTGACACCTATAGAGTATGTCAGGAATCTCAAAGATTATTTCATCGAAGCTCACATTCCCAGAGAGAGAGAGATGAAGATAGTAGAGAGATATCTGATTGGAGGACCCCTTGAATGGTTTCGCGCATTTAGATACACATTCAGTAACTTTGACGAGTTTGCAGAGGCATTAATCAAACGATTTTGGTCCATAGAAGCGCAGAATTCGTTAAGAGCGGAGGTGTATTCAAGAAAATACTCAGGTACTCTTCCAACGCGGTACGCTGATTTCTTTACGAGTCAGTTGTCCCGCTTGAGATTTTTGCAACCCCCATTGTCCACGGAGCAACTTATAGATGCGATTTCTCGTATGCTGCCAGTTGAGGTGAGGGGACTTATAATTTCGTCCAACATCAGGGATTTATCCAGCATGGATGAATTACTAAGAAGGTTAGACTACACAAGTCCAATGCCTAACGTAGTACAGAAAGGTCAAAGGCAGGAGTTTAAAGAAATCAATACGGTATATATGGACCAAGTCCAACAAACTGACAAGCCAGAGCAGGAGAAAACTGACAATGTAGGTCCTCACAGGAATAATCAGTTTAGAAATTACAGATCACAAGGTTACCGACCGTATCAACAGAGAAGAGGTTGGAACTACAACCGAGGAAACTACAATGGAAGAGGCAGATATTACAACAATAATGGGTATAACCGTAACTATAATAGGAATAACCAAAACCAAAATAGAAACCAGAATACTCAAGGTCAGGTTATGACACCTGATCAGTATCAGCAAAGAGAGAAGGAAAGCCAGCAATACTTAAAAGAATTAAGGGATAAAGAAGCTGAAAATCAAAAGAAAAGGCAGGATGTTGTAATCGATCCTGGTCCTTCTACGAGCCAGCAGAACTTAGAAAATAGAAATACTGGTCAGAAGAGAAAGGAGAGAGGAAAGAATACATTAACCACACACAACCCAGAGTAGAAGAAATTTATGATTAAGGAACATAGAGGAAATATCATACTAGAGTAAGCCAGTAATAATTCAATTTCGTGTTCAAGAGAGTTGAGATACTTGTAACATTGAGTTTAAAAACAATTTGCAACTGTTTTTAAAACGTGGTGAGAGGAGAATGCCCCCGTAATTGAATTATGTAGAGACCACGGTGGCTATATTTGAAATTATTAGGAAAGTTATGGTTGTCATAGTTATGACGTGGGTAGTCATGACGTAAGCACGGATGACGAAAATGTTATGCCAGCAGGCTACTTGAGCTGAGATTCTCAGTGACGTCAGCATTTAGTCGAGAATGTTCCAAGATTTACGACGCAGTCGCAGGAAACGAGGAATTCTGCTGAGGAAGAAACTATGCTATTGGAGGAGAGGCATGAACCAATCAACGATAGTTTAAAGGAAGACGGAGATTGCTGAAACTATGGTATTTTTATTACTTTTGGAATGCAGAATTGTGGAAATCCATTTGCAGTAAAAGCATTGATTTGGAATTTTGGTGAAATTTATTTTCAGTTTTTGAATTTTGAAAATCCGTCATGTATTAACGAAGTTGGAAGTTTTAGCGATGACGCAGTATCTCGCTTTGGAAGGGATGGAAACGCCCCTCGTGAAGTTAATAAAAGGGCTTGCGCAGAAGAGAGGAGGCTCTTTCGTTCTCTGATCATTCTGAGATCTCATTCTCAGATCATCGAAGTATATTTGTGAAAGTTCTTTTCTTATACATTCATTATAGTGAGACGTCGAAGTGAACAGCAGTGAAAAGAATCGTCTTTATAACGCGTGGCGAGGCCACTATATTAACGAGATCCAAGTCAAACTAGGTGAAGTTGAAACGGACCTTAGAAAGCTTCTACAAGTTTAGCTTCGAACAGTTAGCGGTCACCGATAAGCTAATTGTATTGTGCTGTGCTTCATAAAGTAATAGAGAAAAGCTGAACAATTTCGACCGATTAGTTTAAAAGATATTAGCAGTTTTATACGACTGACAAAAGTGATTATCTCGCCACAAGAGAAGCACTTTTGTATAGCCAGAATCAACGCAAGGCTAACGCTGCGAGTGGAATAGAAAGACTTCAGATTGCTTGGTTACAGAACGATACAGTATAATGGAGCAATTGAATACGGCAGTTTGTTCTTCTGACACTACAACCGAAGAGCAGATGGAAGGCTAAAAGGGCTTATTGCAATTGGGACATATTTCAACGGAGTAAGATAGCGACATGGAACTTCGCTAATTGCTATTCCACACAAGCGAACATGCGGTGAATACCATCTACACCCATGTTTCGTAATTAAAGGCTGAATACCATCGAACAGCCATAGAAACAATTTCATACTCTGAATATGAATAATTTCTTCGGAAATTTCTACAAAACTTCATGGCGATTGTCTACTGGAACTTCAGGGAATTTTTCAAGAGAGGTCAGGGATATCCCGACTCACAAAGAAGATTATTGCCGGAAGGATGTCTATTCGTCTTCGAGGAGCAGAGCGATTTCCGGAGAAGGAAGCAGTTCGATTCTCCGAGGGTGCTATTTCCTATTTCGAGGATGGAGCTCAGCTTTAACGTGGTGAAATGGATCCATCAGCAGTCTTCTTTGGGGAATTTTCCTCTGGAACGTCAATCGGCAGATAAGGTAGTCGTGAACGTTTATTGTATTTGAGTTTACTAATGATGTTTGAGCAACCATTTTTCCCATATTTTTATCCTCATGTTTTTTGCCCTATTTTCTTGTTGAGATTCTTATTCTCAGTACATCTTGATGAGTTTTGCATTTTTCGACGATTTATTAAGACATTGTTATGTCATGGGCATAATAAATGATTTTGAATCAGTTGAGACTGATATTTAGATTTTTCAGTAATTAATATTTTTTTGTAGTCACGATTTGACTGTAAGTTAATGATTTTTATGGCAGATTTAAATTCAGACAGCGTGTCATTTTATTAAAGTAATTCTACCCCAGTTTAATTACTTTGACCAATTTTCTGTCATCATCAAGAAGGAAGAACATTTAAATGATTTTAGAGCGTTAAAATCTCTTACGTTGTCGACGATCTTGGAAATACTAGTCGTTATTTGTATTGATTGCAACAAAGACATTTATTGTCAGTTATGAATGAACATTGCACCATAGACACTTTTGTGAAAGATTAACTTTAATAATGAATTATTGAATGCATTAAAGTCAAGTACTTTTGTTAGGAGTTTTTCTCAATTAGAGATTTATATAACGATGTTTGCATTCCCCAGTCTAATTGGATTCTATTCGACTACTTTGCATTTTAGTCGCACTTTATTTGAAGATAGTATTTTTATACTACAATTTCTTTTAAGATGTTAATCTTAAATTTTGATAGACCAGACAGGCGTATATAAGCGTATTCACTATTAAATTTGTTTGTGATTGGCAAGTTTTGACTTCATTTCGGTTCATGAATGAAATCCACGAAGGTTAAAAAAAAAACAGTTTTGAAACAATTAATGATTATAAAAATTTTTAAGTGGAACTATGAATGTATAATCGCTAGTGCAGCGCGTGTTGAAAGTCGCTGAGGTATAATGCCCTTGAATATGAAGGAAGTTCCCACAGGAATTAATGTTAAAGAATTATTTGTGGAAGTTTTGTAAGTTATGTGGAAGTTTTTAATGCCATATAGATTAATATATGATGATTTTGGGCATATTTTTAATGCAGTTTATGCATTAACTTGTTAGCGAAGGATTTTCCGCTGGAGTAAGACTGTCATAGTTCGTTGAAAATTAATCAAGTGAAATTACTGTTATAATTAACACGAGTTTTGAAAGAATTTGAGATAAGATTTTGAATGAAGGTTGCCGTCACAAATCATTATTAAAAACTTTATTAAACCAGATTGTGACATTAACATGTATAACTAACCTTCATTGGTCGATTATATTAAACACGATTATGAAAATTACCAACCGGATGAACATGTGGCTAATGTATTTCTTAAATTAATAATTTAAACAATTTAAATGTTAATATTGTAAATAATTGCTGTAAATATTTTTGAAAATAATGTGGAACGAGAGTGATGTTAAAGGCGTGCTTATAATATTTTTATTGTCTTTGACAAATATTATAAACAATTTCTAATTGTTATAAATAATTTATGTGATTTTGTTATAAACATTTAAGAGCTAATTAAACATTTGGATTGAAGTTAACAAGTTTAAGAAATTAACATAATGATCCAATCGGATGTGAGCAAAGTACTTGAAAGATTTGCGTAAATATAATGTGAGTTGTCTTGTAGACATTTAAAAGTTTGAGAGAACAAGCTGTATTCTTACGTAACATAGCATGTAAGAAGGGAGTCCATTTGACCAGTATGCAACAGGTTGGAGGGTAGCCCGCAGCTGTGCCAACATCTGGTTCTCAGAGAGTGAGGTCGTCCACACTCTGGCCTTGCGACTATAAATACCATTCTCATGTTTATTAAAAGGAAACCAAATGCTCTATATATGTCACACCCTGACGTCCTTTTCCAATCCAATAGTGTTATGAATATTACGTTATTTGGAGCTCGTGGGAGCTAAAATGTTTTATATCATGTTGTATAATAATTTTGCAAGTCATATAGGAGGACGTAGTCAGATTGACTTGGGCTACTGATAGCCACGTTTATTGTGTTGTGTTAGTAAAATCATACCCTTTATTAGAAATAAAGCTTTTGTACAGTTCAAAGTTCTCGTCTTCGTTCTGGTTCATTTTTAAATGTCATGGTGGAGGTTATTGTGTGAACAGACTTTAGTGATCCTGTTGTCAACTCAAACCCCGAGATAATTAAGAGGTAAGTAACGGTAAGTATGAACCCCCGTCTATTTTGGTGTGTTCCACAGTGATTTCCTGTTAACTTCTGTGCTCTTATCTCGATAGTATCTGTCAGTGCCATTTTCATTGATGTAACTGTGCCGGTGCGATTGATAATTGGCAATCCGATTGAGGGGGCGGATATCTGACAGCCTACTATCCAGGTAAACGGGGACAGTACCTTCTTCAATGCCACGGCCGCCTCCTTCTCTCTTCCTTGCCTATCCATCCTAACCATCCCTTACCTTCCCTCATGAGGCCCCTGTTCGCTTTGCAGGTGAGGCCACCTGGGCGAGGTGCCAATCCCACCTCACCAGTTGTATCCCTTCCGATTCGATGTTCCCAGCTCTAGGACACTGCCCGTAGAGGCGGTAGTTGTGAGTTCACTCGCTGAGTCCGTGGGTTCCACCAACCAGGAGGATAACCGACTAAGAAAAAGAAAAAGAGAAAAATATTATTATTATTAATATTATTTTAGCGTAGTGGTCAGCATGGTTAGCTGCCGCCCCGGAGGTCCTGGGTTCGATTCCCGGCTCTGCCGCGAAATTTGTGGTACGAGGACTGGAACGGGGTCTACTCAGCCTCGGGTGGCCCAAATAAGTAGAGGGGGTTCGATTCCCCCTCAGCCATCCTCGAAGTGGTTTTTCGTGGTTTCCCACTTCGTCTTCGGGCAAATACCGGGATGGTACCTTCTTCAAGGCCACGGCCGCCTCCTTCCTTCTTCCTTGCCTATCCATCCTAACCAACCCTTACCTTCCCTCATGAGGCCCCTGTTCGCTTTGCAGGTGAGGCCGCCTGGGCGAGGTGCCAATCCCACCTCACCAGTTGTATCCCTTCCGATTCGATGTTCCCAGCTCTAGGAAATTGCCCGTAGAGGCGGTAGTGGTGAGTTCCCTCGCTGAGTCCGTGGGTTCCACCAACCTGGAGGGTAATCGAATAAGAGAAGGGAAGAGAAGAGAAGAGATTATTTCAGATTATTTCTGATCACACGTGCATGACTTTGTTGCCAATATGATTTTATACGCACTGATAGATCCAATATTTCACAACATGCAACGTCCATACTATCCATTGGATTTCAACCAAATGTTGTATGTGCATTCTGTACCTTAGGAGATGAACTAAGGATATATTCACAGTCACATAGGCTGCCAACTGAAGTGCTGTATTAGAATACTTCAGGTATATTCCAATATAATTAGAAATGCTAGTATTAACAAATAAATTTCGTCATTATTCTAGATAGGTCTATATAGTTTAATCATAGGCATGAATCTTAAATATAAAGAAAAGTATGCTCTTTAGTTCGTCACGAAACTATTTCTCCTTATTGTTAATATTATTATTTATTGTGGAGTAAACATAGACTGGTATGAAAATATTATTATACTTTCATGAATAGTACAAATATTCATGGTTTTGTATGGGGAAGTACAAATTTGAATGATAGAATAGATTAATTTTCCCTACCAATATCCATTAATAACATCATCTCCGTAGATCATGCGAATAAATCGTAGTTGGAAACTCACAAGAAAAGTAGAGTTAATGCAACAAAATAATTCAAAATAATAAAAAATTTGGCCCCAGAGCGTCTCGACCCCGAGATCCATTGGACACTAAGTTACGGCTATAGCACTTGTACACTTTTCACTTACTAGCCTAGCTCATAGTTACGTAACTTCATGCGTGTAGCTAAATGTCGAATTATTTCAGTTAAATCGTAAATACTGACAGGAATGCGTTCAATCAATCAGTGCCTCTTTATGTATTCAACGCAACGCATCTCAATGACTGATTTGGATTAATAATGCCAATAAACTGCAAATATTACTCTCAATCCACAACTTTCCTCCATGTTTGATTTCTTGCAGCTCAGCCAATCGGGACACGGAATGCTGCTGCGAATAACGTTATTCAAGCCTATACCGGAATTGTGCTTGTATACAAGCTTTAACGTTACGATCTGTACCATTTGTACTCTGATGGCCAATGATTGCGGTACAACACATGTGATATGTCCATAAGCAGAGGGTACTGATCAGCACAGTATCGAAGCACCTAAGGTTGGATGTTTTAGAGTATCTATCGTATATTCAACGTACTATTTTAGCCTACTTTTCACATTTTGTAAAAATGTGGAAAAAATAGACGTATGACATCGATCCAGTCAAATGTCTGTCTGTACCTCCTAGACGGCTGCAGTTATTGAAACCAAATTTGGTATAAGTAAAGACCTGTATTTGAATATCTCACGGGCATTATTGAAAATTATTTCAGTGCTAGTAACTGCTGAAAATTCACAATTCACTTTTGAGATCTATGTTGGATTTATCAGACGTTATGCATGCGAACTCTTCCAAAATTAGTACACATAGAGATAATAACATTCCATATATATATATATATATATTTTAAGAAGCGCATATATGACAGTGTTGCCAACATGATTTTAAGCCTGCGGATAAGTCCAATGTTTAAGTGTATCTAACTTCTATACTATCAATTGGATTTTAACCAAATTTCGTATGTGCTTTTGTGTACTATAACAGATATGAGTATGCTTATACATGAGAGCCAGCAGGGCCGCCAACTGCTAATGAATGGTCATTCTCTTTCTTTATCCTAATAGCAATATATCAGAATGTATGCTAGCCAATATCTCTGAATGTTACACACGTATGGTACCTAAAATTTCAGATTAAATTCGAGTAACTAATGTGCGTCAGTGCTGCCAACATAATTCTAAGCCTGCTGAAAATGCATGTAACTTCTATACCAACAAATGGATGTTATCCAAAATTGGCACTATAAAATATAGTATTATTTCAGATTAATTCTGAGCACACGTGCATGACCTTGTTGCCAATATGATTTTACATACACTGATAGATCCAATATTTCACAACATGCAACGTCCGTACTATCCATTGGACTTCAAGGAAGGAAGCTTGTAGTTTAACGTGACCGTTAATCTGTAGATCATGAGCCACGGGACCTCCTTTTTACGTGGAATCCGAACCACAGGACATGGCATTTCACTTCCAAAATCTCACATGCATTGACCGGGAATCGAACCCGGACCGCCTTGGTGAGAGGCATACAGCTAGACCGCTGAGCCGCTGAGCCACCACGCGCCCCCATTGGACTTCAACCGAATGTTATATGTGCATTATGTACCTTAAGAGATGGAACTAAGGATATATTCAGAGTCTCCTAGGCTAGCAACTGTAGTGCTGTATTAGAATATTTCAGGTATATTCCAATCTAATTAGAAATGTTAGTAGGCCACAGGACATGGCATTTCACTTCCAAAATCTCACATGCATTGACCGGGAATCGAACCCGGACCGCCTTGGTGAGAGGCATACAGCTAGACCGCTACTAAATTTCGTAATGGGAAAAGGCACCTACTTTATTATTGCAATGTGCTAAAATATTTCATATAACCCTTCTTTGTATAATGTGACTAATCCCACACAACGTCGCTCTTTCTACATCACATTTAGTAACAATAACTTTATGGCCCTCTGTTCGAGCTGTTTCCTTAATAACATTCTTGACGGAATATACACAATTTCTTGTCATAAAGATTGGATTTGATTAATAATAAACAAGAAATGGGAATAACATTAATTTGTAGAACTCAATTTTAGCCGTCTTTTTAACAACGTTATCGACGGTAGCACTCACAATTTTGTTCCTTAAAGATTGGGTAAGACAAATAACGAAAGCCGGCGAATAACGTTTTTATGAGGAACTTCCTTTACCCGCCTTTCGAATAACGTTATTGTCAGCAGTTCGTTCAATTTCGTTCTTCGACATCAGGTTGAACTAATAACGAAATGATGCCAATAACGTTATTCAGTTATTCACTATGTGAGCCACCCTCCCAATAACGTTATTGGTAGGGACCGGAATAATAGCGTTCTTCAATTCGGTTACTGAATATAACGTTATTGTGATAGTATATGATAAATACGGTATTCTTGTCGAAACGAAGTAATTCGTTCTGTAACGCATTTACCTAAATGCACTCATGGAGTTTTCCGGTACATTCCCTAATTACGTTACGTTATGGTTACGGTTAAGTTATCTAGCCCTGCTTTTGTCACAACACAGCGGATCTTTCGCCGCCATTTCAATATTGGTCGGAATGGCGCAGTTCCAAGCCGGAATACGATCCTGAGACAGGGGCGGATCCAGACACTGGTCTTGGGAGGGGCGGTCATGATATCTGTCCTCAAATTGGAGACCGGGGAGGGGGGGGGGTAATATACCATAATTAGATATGCAAATTTAAAAGTTAACAATAAACATCGAATTATTTGCGCATACTTTTCCCATTTTTTTTTTCGAAATGTGAAATTTTTCGTTACTTTTCTACTTTCTGTGTGGTCACTAAACAATATTTTGTTTGCTCATACTTACCTATACTTACGGACACTCTGTCAGTATTGGACTGGCCCTAAGAGGCCTCGACGGGAGCGGGAGAGTAGGGGCCTTCCCCTCCCCAGTGACTTGCTCCAATTTTTACGCGGAGAAATATTTTTATGCGCAGTTTACTGACAAGGGGATCGCGCGCATTGAAATACTGTGATCGTAATGTGTCCCCATCGGAACTTACCCCCCCCCCCCCTTCCCAATTTTAGATACAATATGATAAGCTGATGTTAGAGGCCTACTGGCACAAGGGCCGAGGTCATTAATTTTAAGGCCCCGAGGCCCCTTGATGCCTCAGATGCCTTGAATGGTCCGAGCGAGGTCAAAAGTCCCTCGGACCTCCTCATAGGTAATGATTGACTTTGTCCCTTTTGCGAGTAGCCCTCCCTCTCTTAAGTTGTAAACAAAGACGCAGAATATATTAGCTAGCTAATAACTGGGGTCACAGACCTATTTGCGCAAGGGCCTAAGGGGCGGGGCTCGGCACTCAGAGTCTCCTAGAGGCCTCGATTGGAACTCCCGTTCTTCCCAATTGGCCAGTTCAACACTGCACTCTATTTTATCATTTGCCATGCCAATAATATCGCTGGAGCGCTTTCGTAAAGATAGACTTTTAATTTTATCCAAAACGCTATCATACCGGGTTCATAGTTTATAGTTACTGTATTAATGTAATTAAAGGGTAGGAGAGTAAAATCAGAGTTATATAGTTTTGCTGACTGACAACCGTAAAAAATAACTATATAGCGTAGTCAATAACTTCAAGATTAAATAAAAACCCGGCTCGAGGCCCGAGGAATTTTAATCGATCGACGAGAAAAAGATCGTTAAAGACACAATTTAATCAGATTTACGGGAGTTTAAAATCATATTTAACCTTTATTTTAGGGGTATAGGTCGAGCGAAATAAGAACAAGGCTACCCGAAATTATGACAGGTACATGTGTATTGCTAATTGTACGTAAATATTACAAATACGGCAATTTTGTTCATAAAAACAATTTTAAGCCAAACAACAAACTCGAGTCACCGGTTTGTTCTTTTGCGTACCGATCAATCACGCGAGATGGGCCAGCATAAGCATCGTAGTGGACGTGCAACAAAGTAAGTCCGTTTAATCGTCCATCGGACATAGTTGACCGCAACCACGTTTTCAGCCTTCTCGAAGAAGAATATGACCTTTCCGATGAAGCGGCGCTGCCGGGTAAAGTAGCATAAATCTTGAGACATCGATGAATATTGGGGTACAACTCTTTATCACAGGCAATTAAAGCTTCCATAGCTTTCTTTCGGATGTTTGACCCCGATTCAAGCTATCGGGACCACTTTGCCTTCCACAAACGAAGTTCAGCCTGTAGAAGCCTTGCCGCAAACGCGGCAGAATGTTGATGGAGAAGTTTGAAATACTTTGCAGCGATTGTGCCCACATCCGCTGACGTCCATGATGATACTGGCATCATTGCTGATAGGCAGTGTAACGCCTGCGTTGCTTAAGGGAAGCGAGTGTTTAGGTCTTCTAGGACGTAGTCTAAAATGGGTATGAAAACGGCCCGACGATAGTACTCTTCTACGGTTGACGCTGGATGATTTTCGCGGTGCTTTTGCAGTCGCGCGATGCGTGGGAGCAGAAGTTCGGTTCAAAGTTGTTTTGCCAGAGGTTCTGCTTCTTGGAAGAGCTCAGCAAATTGTGTTTTGAACTCTTCGCGCCTCTTGCTCAACACAGTATAGCGCATCCTGGGCTTCCTTCAAGTCTATTTGCCCTTTTTGAAACAAAATGCTGAGTGTTTTAATGTCTCCAAGGATTTCTGACAAGCAAATGACGGTAACTATAAAATCACTCTCACAAAGAGCAGCTATGAGCGTTTTTGCCTTAGAAGCACTTTCTGAATCCTTCCATTAAGTAATCGAGTCTAAACTCTCGACTATGTTCGGGAGTAAAGAGCGAAATTGTACAAAACCGTCGATCCGTTCGATCCACCGCGTCTCACAAAGTCCACATAAAAGTTCACCTAGAGTTGCTTTAAATACATAGGAGCGTTTTGAGGACGAATCAATGAATGTAATAGTGGCCTTCATAACTCCTATTGCATTTCGCACGGCGACGACTTTTGAGGACTTCGAAATAGACAAATTCAGAGCGTGGTTATAACAAGGGCACCTAACGGCATGCTCTGCTTCGGTTTGCACCTCGGCGACAGCACCACAAGCTTCTGATGCCATCATAGCGCACCCGTCAGTACCAACGCCAACACACCGACATAGGACAAGACTGTGATGCTTGAGAATACTAAACACAGTTTTACCCACGTCTCTGCTGGTTACGGTAGGCTCTGGGACTCTTTGGTTTCTTGTTTCTTGCTGGTTCTCTCTTTGGTTTGCGTTTTCTTCTTCTCCTCTAAGTTCTTGCATCTGCATCTTCATTTCTTGTTTGTTATTCGTATTCATCTTCATCCTCTGGTTCTGCTACATTCTTTCTTCTTTTTTTTATAGTAGGCTCTGTAATTTCTTTGGTTTCTTGGCTTTATTTTTGGCTTGGAATTTCCTCTTCGAATCCTCCTTAGTTTCTTCTCCATCTTTATCTCTTGCTTGTATTTCCGTTCCTGCTGTTATCTTAATTTTTTCACACATTTGGATTTACATCGTCCTCTTCTGTTTCTGGTTCCTGAGGTCTCTTCTTTCCAGCGGCATCTAGGATTTCTTCTTCGGTTTCTGCTTTCTTTGGTTATTTTCCTTCCTGTAGCTCTCGCTCGGTTTCTGCTTCCGTCACACTGTTTGCTTTTTCAGTATTGTCATCATTTAGCTGCTCTTCTCCAGTTTTCGGATTTGGCGATTCTTGCGCTAGCCCTTCAGTATTAATTTTATTTCTCTTTCCATCGACATTCCCTTCGTTTCGGGCGATATCTTCCTGTTCGGATACTGGGATTTCGTCTTTTTTTCTTCCTTTTACTTTCCCTTTAATTAAGTATTTTCCCCTTAAACGGCTGTGCACTGTTTCTCGGAGATTTATAAAGCTTATGAAGTCTTCATACAATTTACCTCGATAGACATATCTCAGGCGCGGGTGGAGCGGGCCGAAGGGGATTGTTCGTTTGTACTTGGCTCCGTTCTGACAGGCGCGGCGGCTGCGCTGTGCTCAGTCAGCTTGGCTTGTCATAACAACAGCAACAGTGCGAGCGGGGTAGCGATAAGAGAGCGTCCCGGCTAGGTAATTTAATTTATATTGCACGATTATTAACTGAATACTAGTTAGGTTAAAATCGTTGTTTATAGTTCGTTTTGTGCGTCTCCTCCTTCGCTTCTCTCCTCCCCCTTCTCTCCTCTCCTTCGCTGTCCCCCTTTTCCGTTCCCTTTATCCTCTTTTCTTTTCTCTTGGAGGGGGCGATCGCCCCCCATCGCCCCCCGCTGGATCCGCCCCTGTCCTGAGATGGCTTGAATCGTACAGAGCAACAGAACATCATGAAGAAGTAGTCCCCCCGGTCGTGCACGAACTGTGAGGACGCCTGAAAACATCGGCAGAGTGAGCGGGGCACTAATTCGAACATTCGCAATGTTTATTTCCAGCAGGATGGTGCCACAGCGCATACCGCCAACGCATCGATGACAGTTTTGAGGAACATGTTCCTGGTCAGCTCATTTAGAGGTTCGGTGACGATCCATGGTCGCCAAGATCCCCTGACTTATGCTATTGTTATTTTTTCCAGTAGGGGTACCTAAAGGAACGTGTCCATGCCCACAAACCCCGTACAATAATGGCGCTGAAAGATGCCATTACAGGACAGGTGTGCGCGATAGACCAAGCGGTGTTCGGCAGAGTTATAAATGCTTTCTCCCGACGACTTGAAACCTGTATTCAAACGGATGGCCGCCACCTTAGTGACATTATCTTTCACATCTAACAATGGTAAATGGTAAATGAAATGGTGGAACGTATTCTTAAATGTGGTAACAATAAAATCAGTTTTCCTTGCAAATCAACCGAGTACTGTTCATTTCAAAAACATCCGGCTCCTGTGTGTCACCTTGTATAATACTTCTCAAATGAAAATAAGATAATCGCATTTACTCGAACATCTGTCATCTTTTTGGCTCATACTGTACAGTATATACGCCTATATTATTATTTGCGTACATTCCCCCTGAAGGAGAGCGCTAAAAACACAAAAATCTAGCGTTTGGTGGTGGCTCTTTTCCTCTTTCTTATCTTCCCAAAAAACCTTTCATCCGTTCACTATGAGCCTTCTTCTCTTCATCTGTCCAGTTACGCCTATTTCTATTGGGTCAAAAAAAAAGTCAACCCCTGGCACTATACAGCCCATGACGGGCTAAGGCCGACCAAGGACCGCTGCCCAGCCATTTGGCCTGCAGATATTGGGGTGACGCGTGATCAGCGCGTCGGGTCCCCTCGGCCGTTAACCTTGGTATTCGTGATCGGGGCGCTGTCTCACTGTCAGACAGCTACTCAATTGTCCTCACGAGGCTGAGAGCACCCAGTTCCAACCCTCACGTCAGTTTTAAAATCCCTGACGGAGCCGGGGATCGAACCCGGGGCCTCCGGGTGACAGGCAGGCACGCTACCCCAACACTATTTCTATTGGGTTGTGATCTAAATTCAAATTTCTGTTTTTTATTTTTTGACTAGTAATGCTGCGGTCGTGGATGTCGTCTATGGTGATATGTAATTGTTGTAAATCATCCATAGTTTCTTTGTACCAAGAAGTACCCAATTTCGACGTAGAAATTATGTTGAATATTATTTTAGTAAGTGTGGTGTCGTTCATTATGGCGATATGTGTAAAGAACTTCACTGTGCGTTTTCTGATGAGTGTCGTGAGAGATTCAGTGTATTTCTGTATAATTCTTATGTTGGTCTTTTTTTTTTTTCAGAAATTATCTCTGAAAACGGCGCCGTATATTTTTCTCAGAATTTTCCTTTCTTGTTTTTCAATGTCTTTAATTTTGGTCATTCCCTTAGTGCTTGTGGTTTCTGATGCGTATGAGGCTTCCGGTAAGACTACCGTTTTATAACGTCGTAATTTCGCAGCCGTGGAGATGCATTTTTAGCCTACTTTCGATTTTTGCAAAAAATGAAAGTAGACTTATGAGATCTACACAGGGCCAAAAATTGTGTGTCTGTCTGTGTGTGTGTGTGTGTGTGAGAGAGAGAGAGAGAGTGTGTGTGTGTGTGTGTGTGTGTGTGTGTGTGAGAGAGAGAGAGAGAGTGTGTGTGTACTCTGAATGTCTGTCCTCCCCTATCAGTTCGAACACGGTGAAACCGAATTGAACGAAATTTGGTACAGAGGTAGAACTAGCAAAGGGCACCTCAGTGTCATGTTTTATATCGCCGCCATCTTGACGGAAACGTAATGGCGGCCACCCAAATGTTCAAAGCTTAAATCAAATTATGACTAACATAATCAACTGATCTCTACCAAATTTTGCAACAACATATAATTATACAGCGAGCGTCTTTTGAGTAAACTACAAGGTCATTAGCCCAATAGTTTGCAGATGGCGGCCATGTATGTTTGCAAATCGATCCCACCTATCAATTCAAACCCGGTGAAACTGAATTGAACGAAATTTGGTACAAGGGTAAACAGTAACAAAAAGACGTCAGTGTCATGTTTTATAACGCCGCCATCTTGACGAAAACGTAATGGCAGCCACCCAAATGTTGAAAGCTTAAATCAAATTACGACCAACCTAATCATCTGATTTTGCAACAACATACCTATTTGCGGGAAGCATCCTTTGACTGAACCACAAGGTCATCAGCCCAATAGTTTGCAGATAGCGGCCATGTATGTGTGAAAATTGATTCCCCATATCAATTCAAACACGGTGAAACCAAATTGAATGATTTTTTTTTACAGAGGTAGCACTAGCAAAGGGCACCTCATATTCATGTTTAATATCAGTATAGCACGTTGTATTTCAACAAGCTACTACAACCAAAATTCAATTATACTCCTTGAAAAGGACAGTTATAACAATACCCATGCATTTAGGAGAAAGTAGGCTATATGTTCTTTACTGAACATCTTGTTTATTGTAGTGGGATCAGCTACGTTTGTAAGCTTTCTGTAATTTTGAGACTTTTTCTTCGTTCGCCTTTGTGTTCAGACCAGATTTCTGCATGATTACTCCAAAATATTTGAAGTCATTGACTTGTACAATTTCTCCGTATTTTGTTTTTATTGGGAGCTTGTCTGAGGATTTTGTATCGAAAAACTGTAATTTATCAAAGTTTATTTTTTCACATACTCCAGTAATTGGAATTATTTCGTCTTCACCGACTGAAAGTTACAATATCAATTGTTAAGTGAGGGAAGGAAGAGTGGTGGAGGAGGTCAAGAGCTGTAACGGAGGGCCTCGAGTACTTTACTGGACAGATTTCCTCGTATATAGGGTGTGATGGTTAGATGAAAAGGAACTACAGTATTAGTCAAAAAATATGGCTGATGTTCGAGTAAGTTAAATGCAATTATTAGCTTGCCACGGTGGGTGAGTGGTTAACGTGTCGGACTGCCAACCCCACAGGTTCGCCCCTGGCCGTGGTAAGTGATTTTTGAAAGGCGACAAAAATCACGACATGGATGTCATACGTTGTTGGCATGTTGAAGAACCTATTTGAATTTAGTAGGCCGAGTTCAATGGCAAAATTAATCTCGGGATTTTCCGTCAACACCAAGTTCCTCCATTCTCTACTAGAAAGCACTGAAGTGTCAAGGAGCTTATATATCTAACCTCCTTGACTTTCATAGCGTTCAAAGGAACGACGACATTCGACATGCAAGCTGCCCTCTGGGTGACAATTTAATAAAGCTTGCACCCGGCACCCGAGGCCATACGATATTATTATTATTATTATTATTAATGCAATTATGTTATATTTTTTATTTGAGAAGTAACCTGCAGCCTCCGTGGCTTAGGCGGCAGCACGCCGGCCTCTCACCACTGGGTCCGTGGGTCAAATCCCGGTCACTCCATGTGAGATCTGTGCTGGACAAAACGGGGGCAAACAGTTTTTTCTCCGGGTATTCCAGTTTTCCCTGCCAAAATATCATTCCAGCAACACTCTCCACATTCATTTTATCTGTCATTCATTTAACCATTGCCCCAGAGGAGTGCGACAGGCTTCGGCAGCCGGCACATTTCATATCCTCGCCGCTAGCTGGGGGCTTCATTCATTCCATTCCTGACCCAGTCGGAGACTGGAAGCAGGCTGTGGATTTTCATTTGAGAAGTAACCTATGATTGGCATACGAATATTTGCTTTTCGAGAGTAAGTCATGTGAGTTACGGTACAACATCCAAAGAATTACGTATCGAGTGAAATGCGCAGTTCCTATCGTAGAACGTTTTGATAAGCAACCTCATGTTGCTAAGGAACCTCCAACACAGAGGTCTTCAACCATTTTCCAATTACGACCCACTTGAGGTATAGACAACTTTTAACGATCCCACAAAGCCCCAAATTAAAGTAGTTGTACTTTCAGCGATCGAAGTTCATGATGACGCCACATCAACAAAGGGATTCAATGAAACCGTATTTGATATAGGCTACTAGAGAGAAGAGGCATTCTTTGTTCTAACAGCAAACTTAGTCATGCTTGCTTGATTAGTTACTGCAGACCCACGTTAGAAATGTAAACACTACTATAAGAACTCGAATGAACCCTGAAACAGAACGAAGACCAAATTATGATTCAGTTGAACTCATTGCAACGTAAATACATAGTAGATTGCACTGATTTGACTATAAAAGTATATTTTTGATGTCATGTGTACACCACTTACATTGAAACTTCTGTTCAGGTATTCGAAATGTTAATAGTATTGCAAATATATGATTGTAAAAGAATTGAATATTGAATGCATAAAATTAATTTGGGATTCGCTTTTATTTACATACTACATATTTACAATTCAAAATACAGCGAAGACCCAGTTGTCTATCTCAGGTATCCATAAATAACGTCCCTGCTACCTATAATGGGAGTTTACAATTTCAGCAGGCAAAACAGTCTGTAAAAGGGAGGTGAGAGTTAGTGAGGAAGACGATAGTTAACGCATGCGTGACCCATGAAGGCCTAAACCAGCTCCTGGTCATATTTCTGATCCAATCGACAGTCTGTTCATCCAATTTCCATTGCCGTGGGAACAAATAGCTCGATAGTTCTTCAAATGCGTTTCCCTGATCAGACCAGATGTAAAGATACCACTCACTAAGACAAAATCAACGTATTGCTCCCAAGGACGAAAGCCTTCGCCTGTCCATGCGTGTGTCATCCCTAAGTGCAGCATGAAACCCAGCGAAGGACAGATCCTGCCGATATGACTTTCCTACCGAGAGACGAACGCAGTTCGCACGCGAAATTATGGAGTATGTTTGAAGTCTCGTAATTCAATAATAAACTGCCGACGGTACAGCGGCTACTATTTTATATGTACGATATATGGCCTGCAAACGGGGTGCCACAATTTCAAGACACCCAATAATTCATGTAAAAAATTCAGGTTAGTAGATGTGATTAATACATATGGAGAGAATGGGCATCAGTCAAAAATATATTCAAGACAGGAACCACTTTCGACAATATTAGTTTCAGACTTCAGAGGTTTCTGAGGAGAAGGAAAAAAGAAATCTTTAAAAGTGGTCTTTTCAGATGAAAGAAGTTCCAGTCTGTACTTAAATTTTAAAAAACAGATAACACATAATACAGTCATCACAATTAACACCGGTTATCAGACAAATTCTACACACACCCAAAGTACACGGGGCAACATGACCGCGTTGTCGCAGCCCCTAAACTTAAGAACCAACCAACCAAAAGAAGGGAGAAGATGAGCCACCGAATGAAGCTGTATTGGCAGATCACAGCCAGTGGAGGGAAAATATGATCCACGATACCGCAGTTGTTACTCTGTGGTCCCAGATCGAACAGAAGAAGAATAAAAGTGTTATTCCCTGCCCAATTTAATTGGACACATTATTGTGTTGACCGACTGAAAAACAATTATTTTACTAGATTACGAAGACAAGGCTGTAAAATGGCTTCTAAAATTGTCATACACCCTGTACAGTCACAATAATTTGAAACGACTTAATAAGCGCACTTGCAAAAGACCAGGGACAAGAGGGGACTGAAGTGGACCAATTCAATGAAGAGTGACGTTCTAATTGCATCCCGAATCTCACCACACTCCCACGCAGAGAGGGAAACTAAAATCATCACATGGGGCAGAAGGAAGAAGAGAAATAGCACATACGAGATAGCAAGGAAAGAGATGAAACACGCGATCAAAAAAACAGAAACAAGCAACCGAATCTGTATGCATGAGGGCAAAGACTCTGTATAATAATGCATTTGGAAATAAACATTCCATAGAGTGAAAAGAGTGAGACTGACATTTGCCGCAAGTAATGAAGAATCATTTTGCAAACATGCACATAGATTTCATAAGCATCACAGCAGCAATTCATAAATTTCAAAATGCTGCCATTTCTGCACCTGCTAACACGAGTCTAGCTTTACGCTTTAACGACCAGCACTCAATGAATCCACACTGTGACTGACAGGGAAACCTGTATAACACGATATTAATTTGAAATGCAACTGAAGACTGACAATCACACAACATCAAAAGTACGGTACTGTGACCAAGAACGTGTTGTAGAAAACGGGAAGTTACGAAATTTACAGGAGTTGGTATTTAAGAAAAAGTCGAAATAAAATGAAAACGTTCAATACTAAAGCATGGGAATTATGTCCTTTGCTTCAAATATACAATTAAATACAGATATGTATTCACAGCGATTTATATATAAAATTCATCGGCCACTTAAACACTAAAAACAAGTTCGGTAGTTTTGTGAAAAACATAGCCTATTTTCATATATTCCACCAGTCTATCACACTACAAAATTCCCCTAGCAATTAAATAGATTTTCCATGTACGCTCAATAGCTTTACACTGTGACCAATATACGGTGTAACAATTGCATTCTCGTAACTCAATATCCAAACTTTGCAACCATTAAGCATAAACATTAAAATGTTAAGATAGCAAATAGGGTTATTAGAGACATGTGGTTCGTTTTCCGATTTTAAACGAAGGAGACGCGTATACAGTAATATCGAAACGCCATGGAATGCTATGGCATTATACTCCTCCATGATATCATCCGACTTCACACTGGGGAAGATGACCTCGTAGTTCCTCCCCTTAAGACAACAATAACTCTATATAACGACTTCACACTATCTCAACATCCACCGCGTTGTCGTAATCTCGCCCAACGCGATTATCAAACCTTTATTGTTCTAAAGAAAGACATTCGTAGACGGCATTTTGCAACGAACAGCAATGTGCATGACGAAGACATTGTTATGGTTAGCGGCGTAATAAGTCTTCTCCAATCAACAATTGACTGTATTTTCTCCCAGTGTTATATTAGTAAATGTACAAGACCTCGCCTAAGTGTCAGATAACGTGCGAAGAATACCAAACGACCGAAACTTCATGAGCATCAGTGAGTGTGCTTTGTGGTACGTACGCGTGGTATGCAAGTAGGTTGTCCGGGAATGTTATGCAATTTAGATTTCATGTTCTGAAACACCTGCTTAAACCACTGTACAATAGGGTTATATTTTAATTAGTTATTGTAGTTTTAAGACACCCAGGAATAGCAAACTTAGTTATAGAAGGAAGGGTCGAGGATGAGAACAGTAGGGGTAGACCAAGGTTAGAATATGTTGAACAGATTGCCTCTGATGTATGGTGTGGTAGCTATGTAGAGATGAAAAGGTTAGCCCAGGACAGGAAAGCATGGAGCACTGCATCAAACCAGTCGAAAGACTGAAGACTCAAACAACAACAATTTTAAGAGGCGAAATAGCGAGGTCATCTGCCCCTCTTAACACAGATTAAAGTATACAAACTTAGAATTGAATTAAAATTTAGAGTGGACGCCTAAATATGAAAAGTGCCTAAAATTAATAAACAAAAAGCAAAGTAAAGCCAGGCGCGGATCTAGAGTTTGGTTTTGGGGGGGTCAGAGAATCGATCTAGAGTTTGGCTTGGGGGGTGGGGGGTGGAGGGGGGGGGGGTCAGAGAATCGAAATTGTTAAGAAAAATGGTATCACTAAAAACGCAATCACAAAATAACCAAACGTACAAAACCAGACCAATTTTTTTTCAAGCTTCATGGATAGAAATTTGATGCGTTTAGCGCACCAAAAATATTCGTACAAATTGCAACGGCGTGTTTTGCGACTTTTACATCGAGCTTCGAGAAAAGTATCAAGGTACGTAACAGTTTCGGCAAGTCGAGTAGGTACCGACAAAGGGAGAAAGTCACAGCTTAAATTGCCAACCAAACTTGCAGTTTGGACGTCGGCAAAAATTTTTGGTGCGAAAAAAGCCCCAGTTTCCTATCCGTGCATTACTGCACATTCATCGTGACATCACTGTAAACATCGATTAGGTAATCACAAGGTTTGCTAAACAAAATAGACGAGTTGATTTTGTTGTATAACTAAGTGTTTTTATACAAGAGGTTAGAAGTTGTAAATATGTACAGTTGTAACAGAACATAATAATTCCAATAAAGATAATTCAGTATTGAATAAAATGAAAAAAAAAACTGTTTTTCAGTTAAAATTCGTTAAGTTTTATTTGTCTGGTAATTGTGTTTTCGTTTTTTGAGTTTGCAAAAAAATTTGGTCTCCGTTTGGGGGGGTCATGACCCCCGTGACCCCCCCCCCCCTTGAATCCGCGCCTGAGTAAAGCTAATAATTCTTCTACTTTTGCTTTAGAGTTTGTCCCGCCTCGTGGCAGGGTCCACTATGTGAATCCACTGTCTCCACTTTACTCGGTCCTGGGCTTTTCAGAGCCCTGTGCAGTGTATCGGCCCAACGTTGTCTCGGTCGCCCCTTTGGTCTTTTCCCGGCGACCTCTAGTGTGTAGCCCTGTTTTGCAATGGTGTCCGCTCCTGACCGTAGCACATGCCCAAACCATCGCAGATGACCCTCACGCATTTTGTTGCTGATTTCCGCGACACCAAATCGTTCCCTTATTCTTTCATTGGGGATGTGATCCAACCTAGTAATGCCAGCTGTCCATCTAAGCATCTTGGTGTCCATGACACTTAGCCGACGTTCTGTTTCCTTGGTGACCGGTCAACATTCAGTACCATAAAGCGCCACGGGACGAATGACAGTGCGGTAAATCTTCGATTTTAGGTGGTAGTAAAACTAACAATTATAGACTAATAATAAACAAAAATTAAGGAATACAAAAATTCAGAATTCAAAAAAGAACCCAGTCTTTGAGTCAAAGATCAGTTGAGGCCTATACTTGACTCGGGCATGTGCGGTGGTTATAGGCTAAGCATAGACTACTACAGTATTTACATAACACTCGTCTTTTGAATTGTTTGTAGAACTGCAGGACAATCTGTCTACCGTAAACAACCATGCTGATTCTCGACTATAAAACGTGAGTGAAGTAAATTCATTACATCTCTAATTGAATTCGAAATGCAATTGCTTACGCTTGGCTTTTAGCTGTTTAGAAGTTATTTCATTCAATTATTTCAGTTATTTCCTGGATAAAATTTTGGGCCAATCACGTGCGAGCGCTTGAAATATTTGTAAGCCTCTCATTTATTAACTATCAAGTTAGTAATCTTTCAGGCTTCTATAATATTACTCGGCATGAGATCACAAGGGCAGTATTCTGGCGACGCGTAAAACAGCATACGCAACGCTTCACTACATACCGTACTTTATTTTAACAGGTGTTACGGAATATCTGTCTAAAACACAAACAGGGGTCCCTGTACACGTACGGCACTGTTGTGTATGTTTTAAAGACTATGTTTGCAAAAGGAAAGGCTGCTAAAGAAGTCACTCTAGATTTATATATATTGAAAGTTGCAAATCAAAATAATAGAGAAGCCAGGTGCAGATCCTTCGAGTGATGAGGATGCACGTGATGACATCACAAGTATTTAGTCCCAGACCCAAGAGATTTAATCATAAGAATGCCAGACTTGCTTCGTGTGACGTAGAAGGGTCGGTTGGTTGGTTCCTTAATTTAGGGGCAGCGTAAACGCGGTCATGTAGCCCCGTGTACTTTGGGTGTGTGTAGAATTTGTCTGATAACTGGTGTTAATTGTTATGGCTATATTAGTGTGTGTTATCAGTGATTCAGGTAAGGACTGCAGACGTTTAATTTTTAAGTAGTTCCTACTTTTGCCAAATGCTACCGTCCACGACACCTAGCTGCGGACTTGGCTACTAGATGCCATCGCAGTCAGCACCAGATGGAACAAATATAACGTTATCAATTCTAACCTACACATTTTCGCTTCACATAAGTGTAGTTAGTGGAAGGTTCTTCTTCATGCCATAAATCTATGACATGAGACCGCCGGCTTTATTTCCCCTCCGCAGGAAGGCATACTGAGGGATAGTTAACGCTCTTGAAAAATCCGACAACTTCGGCCGGGTTTGAACCCGCGACCTTGGACATAGAAGCTCAGCATGCTACCAACTACGCCATCGAAGCTGCCGTAAAAAGGTCATTTTCACAGTATTGGGTGGAAATTGTAGATGGCGTTCACTGTGCACTGCAACACCCAGCCATTTTCAACAAGTGATAAGAAGTGATTAGTTGCTAACTTGATATTCATTTGCGTCATAATATAACACCACTACCGTAGTTGAAAGGTATTTGAAAGAAAGTACAGTGAGGGCCCTCCCTATAGAACGGAGCCTGACAGTAGCCGTGTCACGGAGAAGTCGCTATGACTCACCGCTAGATTTAGAGCATGTACCGATTACAACAGCGGGTCGGGAAGTCTTGGATGCTGTCATATCATTTATTACATACGCAGCTGGCCAGATACCTTAGTTATCATAATTAAGACTTGCTGTGAAGTACTGTAGCTACCTCGTATCCCGTGAACATGGTTAGGTATAGTACAAAACATCGAATTTTCCTAGTGGAAACTTATCTTCTCAAGAAAAAGTTTGCAGTAAATTTGCACGCAAGTTTCAGTGCCGTCCGATTTTTATTTGTGGGTGAACCTCAAACAAAAGATATACAGAAATAATCCCCGTACTCAGGAGGCTCTCGAGAACGAAATACTGTAACTGCGCTGATACGAAATATCAGTGAAGAAAAATTCCATTAAGTATACCAAAACTTTCTACGTTGGTGCAACGTGTTTAGAAAACTATTCTGAATTTCATGTAAGTAATTATGATTATAAAATACGTTATACAGGGCGCCCGAGAATGTTCTCCGCAGTGGGTACGTGCAGCTGTGAGAGGATGAGTCATGAGTTTAGTTGGCTGCACTGTGTCCTTGAAAGCGGGACTCCCCCGTGTGAGCTGTCGGTGTGTATCGCGATAAGCGCGCGGGGCTGCATGTCTTCAGTGTGTATTACAGTTAGCGAGCGTTCAGATAGATTACTATTGGAAGAGTGACAGGCGGTAATGTTTACTACTGAAGAGAGAGTTTTTTTTTGGTGGAATACGTTTTTCGCGAAGGCGATCGGTTTACAGAAAAAGTAAAATTAAGATTTCAGGTGCGGTTTCCTAATTCAAATTGTCCAACCCGTGATACCGTTCGGGATTTGATAAGTAAATTTCGTGAGACTGGCTCAGTTCACGATGGACCGGGAACAGGCAGGCCTGCGCTTTTAACGGACGAAAAACGTGATGAAATCTCCGATATAATGCTGCGTAGTCTAAGTAAATCAACACGAAAATTAGCTCAACAAACAGGAATCTCTAAGTCGACAGCAAATAATGCTGTAAGAGACAAGCTTCAGTTGTTCCCTTATAAAGTTACCGTGTCGGCGGCTTCGGTGGCGTAGTCGGTAGCATGCTGAGCTTCTATGCCCAAGATAGCGGGTTCAAACCCGGCCGAAGCCGTCGGATTTTTAAGAGCATTAAAAATCCCTCAGTATGCTTTCCTTCGGAGGGGAAGTAAAGACGGCGGCCCATGTCATAGATTTATGGCAAGTTAAAGAACGTTCCACTAATTGCACCTGTGTGAAGCTAAATTGGATAGGTTAAGAATGTAAACAACGCTCTTAGGTTTCTAGGTTCGTTGCCAAGAGCCGACTGCGGTGGCGTCTAGTAGCTAAGTTCTGAACTTGGCCTAGTAGTCGTTGACGGTGGCGCTTGGCGGCAAAAGTAGGAACTATTTGAAAAATTCTAAGTGGCAGTACTTAAATTAAAAAACAGGTAACACACACTAATACAGTCATCACAATTAACACCGGTTATCAGACAGATTCTACACACACCCAAAGTACACGGGGCTACATGACCGCATTGTCGCAGCCCCTAAACTTAAGAACCAACCAACCAACCAACCAAAGTTACCGTGGTTCATGAATTAAAACAAACTGATTACGGAAAAAGAGTGATGTACTGTGAATGGTTCCAGCATCTGTTATGAATGGCTGTGGTGAGTACAAAGTTTACTGTTTATTTGTTATGATGCAAGCGGCAGCCGTGCTACCAACGTATCTGCTGTAGCTAGCTCTCGCAGACGCAAGTAGGCGCTGCGAAGAACATTCCCGGACTCACTGTATAATAGTCTAATAACATGGTGTCCACAGAATTTTCAATGTCAATTGTCCTGACTTTTCCTGACCATTTTTCAACAAAATTCCTGACTCATGAAGTCATCGTAACATCGGAAAAAAGGTTTATTGAGCAAACAAATATATATATATATATATATATATATATATATAAATATCAAAATTGCCATTATGGAAATAGGAAATATCAAGTGATTGGCATTTAAATTTAAATTTTCTTGTTTATGAATGTCAAGTCACAATATCTTAGAGGCTGATTGCAGACACGTAGTGCAATGTGCTGGGGGGATGGGGTCGCCACATCCCAACGCCAAAAAAGCGTACAAAAAATAGGTAAAAGAGGTTTTTACTATGATGTACTGTAAAAATGGAAACTTACCATAATGTCCAGTGAATTATTGCTTTTTATCTTTAGAGATTAGTTGAACTAGTAACATCAAAATATGGCTGTAAAACACAAAATGCTGTATGGTTAAAATAAATTTCCTGACTTTCTAATACTTTTCGCCATTTTTTCCTGACTCACGCCATTTTTCACACTTTTTCTTGACTTTTCCTGACCAAAAACAAAATTCCTGACTTTTCCTGCCTGTGGACACCATGAATAACCCCTGGCACTACAGTCCATGAAGATCCTAGGCCTACCAAATGACCGCTGCCCAGCCATTTGGCCAGCAGATATTGGGGTTACGCGTGGTCAGCGCATCAGGTCCCCTCGGCCGTAAATCTTAGCCTTCGTGACCGGGGCTCTGTCTCACTGTCAGACAGCTACTCAATTGTCCTCACGAGGCTGAGTGTACCCTGTTCCAGCCTTCACGTCAGTTTCTAAAATCCCTGACGGAGCCGGGTATCATCGAACCCGGGGCCTCCGGGTGAGAGGCAGGTGCACTACCCGAACACCACGTTCAAAAGTGTAAACGGGTTAAACTAGTTGGGCGCTTCGCTGCTGCTAGCGCCAATGCCTTGCTCGACACGCTGCAATACATAGTGCCCCGACCACCACGCGGCCTTGGCAAGGATCCGTTCTATAGGGAGGGCACTCACTGTAGTTTAGATTTTTTAGCAAATATTTCTCAATTTATCCCGCTCACGGAGACCAAGATAAACGGCCAAGGGGACCCGACGCGCTGAACACGCGTCGCCCCATAATTTGCAGGCCAAATGGCTGTAGCTCCATTTTTTTTCTCAATTTATAACTCGTAAATAATACATATTTTTTTAAATTATCACTTAAAATCCATCCATTCCCTGGCACTGAAAGGACATTAGGATGTACAAGGATCATTCTGCAAACTGACAAAGTAGAGGATTTGCGAAACTTGCTTGAGATATATTAACGTTACCATAACAGCAAAGTAATTCAAATTTAGAAGCTTTTCAGTCGGTGAACATGACTGTGCCCAAATTATAAGGTGCGTTCAAAAAGTAACGAGCCGGAGGCTGGAATGCGCAAACCGGTGACTACATCGGCTAATCGTGGCGTGTGTAACGAGGTATGGTTCCGACCAGACCGTGGAATGTCACAGCCCGTCGCTAGTGGGAACGCGTGCACGTCACGTGACGATACAAAGCGAGCAGCAGCATGCATCAATCGTCCAACGCTGCCAGTCGCATTGCAAACAGTGACATAGAGGCGTCAACCGAAGAGCAAAGAGGTGTTGTTCGGTTTCTGACAGCGGAAGGAGTAGGGGGAACGTAAATTCATCGCCGAATGTCACAAGTGTACGGCGAACACTGCATGTCCCTTGCAAGGGTCAAGGCGTGGCACAAGCGCTTCGGGGAAGGACGGGTGTCGTTAGCCGATGATGCCCGGTCTGGGGCACCCCCCTGCATTACCGACGACATCGTCCAGCTGGTTGATGCACTCATTACCCAGGACCGCCGAGTGACAGTGAACGCCATTGCCGCCGTGGTCGCTCCACGACAATGCACGACCTCATACGGCCAACACAGTCACGGCACCCCTGCAGAAATTCAAATGGGAGGTTCTCTGCCACCCTCCATACAGTCCAGACCTCTCTCCCTGTGATTACGCCATGTTTGGTCCCCTAAAAAGGGCTCTGCGGGGCCAACGATTCACCTCGGACGCCGACGTCCAGCTGTACGTGCGGAACTGGTTCACATCGCAGCCCAGGGAATTTTATGAGACAGTCATTCACCGTCTCGTGTCACAGTGGGACAAGTGCCTCGACAGCCAGGGCCAACACTTCTAACATACAGGTACTGGTTTCTGTAATTATGCCTCCGGCTCGTTACTTTTTAAAAGCACCTTATAGATTGATCGGGGAGCTACAATTTATTTCCCAGTGCCTGAAATGAATCCCATGAATTATTTATACACTTAATAAAACATTTCTCACAAAATGGTGGGCTAAAGTGGATGATTAGTTTCGTTCGTCAAGCGAACATCACCAGATCCCGCTACTTAGGCTTAATTTAGGTTCAGTGGATATGTATATAAAACTTACAGTATTTACAATTACAGTATTAAACTACAAAAGATTTTAATTAGACTTTGTAACGAGTCGGATTGTTTAACCAATTGTTTTTATTCCGTTAGTCTATTACACTTCTATAGTGATACGTTTGTTGTTAGTACTTAGTGTGTGTAAGTGTGAAACCTTTTTGAATCGTTACCTTCTATCGTTGCGAGTGATTGTGATATGCACTGTTTCGTTATTAACCGTTACTTTTGAAATGTCTTATTTACTTGGTGAGCTTTTTTAGTTGTTAGTTAGGGAACTCAACCACTTCAACAACTCGCAACGATAGAAGTTAACGATTTAAAAGGTTTCACTAAAAAACGTTTCACTTCTATACACATAAAAAGTACTAAATAAACGTAAAGATAATGCCCAAGCACGCTATAGTGTATAATAAATAGCCTGTGTACAATTTCCATTGGATACTGCATGAAAAAGTGAACTGTAATAAGGCAACACCTATGGCGCTTCAGTTCTAGAGTCGTGCACCACGAAATACACGAGTCAATTAGAGAGAACAGATGAAGATTCAACTCTCCAAATTTACTGAACACGTTTAGTCTACATGAAGACACGAAGAGATGTGCTATTCTTCGTTAATTACTTTACAACATTCTTCTATATAGCTATTCGTGTGACAATGGATTTCAAAGGTGTAGATTATTGGGCCAAAGAACCTTTGGGACCGGATTTTCAATACGTACGCCTAAGCTTTACTTGAGGGCGTGAAACCTGAGAGGGATTGCAGCAGAGAATGCATACGTCAAATGTTTATATTGTTAGCAGAACGAATCGGCCAGACCACATCGCACTTAGAGATGTGAGCTCTACCAGACGCACCAGACGTCTCTTCAACGTGATTAATATATCCAGAGGCACTCAACTGGGTCATCCTAGAATTCCTACATGAACATGTTGCCATAAATCACGTTAGTGCTATTGTTTCTACATCCACTTTTAGAGACGCTCTCCTTAGATGGGGATAACTATGTACGGTAATATTATATATATAATAATTATATTTATTTATTCCTGTGGATTTTCACACAAACTGTTGGCGAATTCTGGAACAGTACCACTTTTAAAGTCTAGCTCAAACCTACTGTTAAGTAAATTACTTTTCTAATACAAACTTAAATAAATTTCTCCCTGACCCCGGACAAACGTTTGAATTGTAGGGCTTGTCCGGACGTCTAGTAACCCTATTAGGCCTAATGTGGAACAGATGCCCTCACTGTTCCACCCCTTAAATCAATCATCATCACTAGGGCCCGGATGTTGATGACATGTCATCTTTTTACTGAGCTGTCTAAAACAATGCTGAAGTACATAGAAACTCCGGACGGGCCACCCGTCTTCAAACATGCCATTTTTATTTTGCATCTTTTTGCATTTTTTGCTAATTTTTCATTTTAAGAGCATTTTCTTAAGTTTTGTAGATTTTTTGGTCATATTTTAGAGAAATCAGCCTTTTAAGGTCATGTTTTTCCTAATTTAGTCATGTCACAGCTTTATATGAGGGAGTTACATCTCTCAAAGTTAAGAAGAAGCTACTAGCTATGAACATAAACCTTTTGTTAAAAGCTAGAAATCTATTTTGATTGACTTTTCAGTTTGAGCTTCAGATGTCATTTTTGAAATTTTGGTGAGTTTATTATTATAAGATCATTTTCTACATTTTAAAGTGCAATTTTCGAATTTTTAAATATTGGTGAGTTTAGTCTATTATTTTAAGATCATTTTCTTCATTTTATAGTGCATTTTTCGATTTTTAGGTCATTTATTACAGTTATATTTTAAAATTTTAAGTGCATTTTTGAAACTTTTTTACGGCATCAACATCCGGGCCCTAATCACACAAGTTTGGCTTCGTGATCTTCCCGTCTTTGTGCACCATGTTACCATCTCATTCTTATAAACCTGTAAATTGCAAAACAGGACGAAAAAATCATCATTATCATCATCGTCGTCGTCGTCACGAGTCACGCTATTGCCTGCCAAGTAAGCGAGGAACGACGACATCATCTAAACTTGCAGCCTGTGACCGATGTGAACCTTGCTTTAGTTATGCTACCAACACGACACGCCTGCACGATAAGTTGCTGCCTCTGTCGTTTTTGACGGCGCTGGTATCAAGGCAGTTCGTGCTAGTCGAAGAGAAAATGACTGTCGGCACAGAGGCAGTCCGAAGAGGAAATAGTATCACAGTGACAGAGTGATGTTTAAACTAATAACAGACAGGAAACAACTTCAAAGAGGGAGTGAGAGGGGAGGAGCCAAGTTTGTGATGAGCGACAAGACTGTGACGTCTCACGAGTTTCTGGCGTTTCAGACTGTCCTTCAGTTTCACAGCACTGCCATAACTGTACTTCGGCACTGTAAATGATTTTCATTAGTTATAAGTAGAGCTCGGATATTAAGGAAAAATCATGTATTTTTCTTTGCCTCTATTGTCAGGGGCGGATCTAGGGGAGGGCGAGGAGGGCGGCCGCCCAGGGCCCCGCGGTCTGGGGGGCACCGCGCCATGGATTGTTTTAAATTTAATTGATTAATTAATTATACTTTTCAAACTTTTCAAACTAATTTATAATTCATGTTCTTTTTTCAGTGCAGCTATGACCTCCCGTGACCGTTTAGCAAGTTTAGATTTCAGTGAAATAATAGAAGACTTCAGCCGGGCAAAAAGTCGCAAAGTAATATTTTAATATTTCATAGTTTACATAATCTTCTTCAAGAGGACTTACAGGTTTCTTTCATATTATTAAAAAATGTACTGTAGTGTATTCAAAATATTGTAACTATTCTTTATTTTATTATTATTATTACAAAACTATTTTCCATTTTTTTAATTTGTAACATCTTTCCGCTTAAAACTTAAAACTTTCCGCTTGGTTGCTGGATTTATTTATTTAGCGTATGGATTTTGGTGCCGGGAGTTGATATTTTCGTGGGAGTGATTTTGAAAAAAAAAAGGGGGACGGAAGTGGGATTGACGGAAAAGTGTACCAGGAAACAATGAGCATATGCAGTGGCGGAAATTCGTAACAAGACGTACTATCGCATACGGTTTACTCCAATGTTTGGAGGCCCCATTACAGCTATTCCTACAATAAATCATCTTCAGGTTGTCGTTCTTTTGTGTGAAAATATTCATTATATCTTATTTGCTGAAATCAATTATGATTTATTAAGGGTCTGTTTTTCAATCTCTGGGTAAAAGTGATGGGCATCCACTCCCCGAGTAACGTGTTTTACCATGCAATGTTATGCGAACTCTGGTGTCATCTCATTGAAACACAAACCACATGGTGACAGTCTTCGTATCAGTATTTAAATGATGATATGCTTTAATATGAAACATTGTAACTAGTCAGCAAAGCCGGTATTATGTTTTTGCACAATGGCTTTTCAGATATCAACCCACATTGCGGTAATGCAGTTATGAATATAATATATATCGATGTGTTTATACGGGAACTAGGCTAGCCTTTCATGGTGGTACGTGAAAATAGGCTAAGTAACCGTCTTGTACTCTAAATATCTGTGGTTGTAATAGCTGCGTGGATAGTGTGTTGGTCTGCGAATTATGAGGTCTCTGGTTTGAACCCCAGTCCCATCAATTATTTTTGCTACCAGATTTTCGATTTAAACTATATTTATCATAACATTACGCGTCATTTTAACAGAATATACAGTACATGAAATTACGATTTATCTAATTTTTATTACAATATTTTGCACCAAGCAGGAGTTGGGAAATTTGATTGTATTGAACATTATTTCTAGTAGTATATAGATAGACTAGAGACTATGGTTTCATTCCTCCTGTTAATTTACAATATAATATGTGATGTTTGTTCAAACAAGTGTGACAGTAGCATATCTCCAATTCAATCTATACATTCATCATAGTACCAGTATGAAAACGGAGCGTAAATTAAGAATTTTAAGAATATCCAAGCTGTGTAGTATACGAGTAGGATAACATGTCAGATGTTACACATCATATGTGACTACTGTAAGGCTCGTATCTTTAAATTTTTATTTTTCCTATTGTTGTGGGCCCCACCTTATCATATCGTCCAGGGCTCCGCAAGGCCTGGATCCGCCACTGTCTATTGTCATGCCCGATTGGTTTCTGATGCAAATCAAGTGATGATCGTCACAATACAGTTGGTTTTATTTGTCATATAAATACATACTTCGAACAATTTTTACCATTAAGTCATATTTTGAGTCTGTTTTGGTAATAACGTCATATTTCGGTAGTTTGACGGCATCTAAAGGTGTGCAATCATCCTCAACTTACTGAACGGGAACTAGTGTTTACAAAAATACACTGTAAATAACAACTTAAACATGCGTATTCAGAAAATTAATATGAAAATAGGGATAAAGAGTTTAGTTAACAATTTAGTTTCGAATAAATGTCGCTTGGATTTATAATGAAAAAAAAACGGCCATATTTGATCAGTCATTTTCAGGTCATATTTTGTTACTTTGGAGTCATATTTCGTCATTTTAAAGGTCATATTTGATTGCATATTCGGGCTATTGTTAGGCCTTAAATATCCGAGCCCTAGTTATAAGTAGCACTGATTTAAATGAGTTAAATGGGCGTAACTGTTCAAACGGGATGTAATAATGTATGAGTTCCACAAAACTAACTACTAACTTATATACTAGAAGAAGAAATGGAAAACAAAAGGAGCATAAGGCAAATAAAGGACAGGAGGATAAGAAATGCCCTCAACCCTCGAAGAATGTGGATTGAGGGCTGGGAAGGAAGGAGAGCCATGAAAGGCAGATAGGAACGTGAAAGAGGAGAGGGTCCGCTCCAGAGGTAATGGATAAAAGGGGGAAAACCGGACCCATCTTAGGAATCCCTCGGGGTCGCCAACTCCCGAGCTCACCGGCCATGAGCCCTTGAGGGTGTAGAATTATCCAGGGTGCACGAGAAGTAGTGGGGATACATACACTCTGCTCCTTGAGGGCCTTGAGCAGAAGGCAGGAGACAAGTTGAAAAGAAAAAGAAGGCTGACCCCTCGCAGAAGGAGGATATCAGGAAAGATGAGACAAGGGCCAATTAAGGCAGGAAGAGACTCCCTAGGCCTCGGATACCCTAATACCGTCGGGGTTGGAAGAGAACAAGGGTTGACCAAGTGAGGTCGACAGGAAAGAAGACGGAGAGGATCCCGGCACAAGTAAAAACGCATCTTAGTGTAAATCTGTCACCACTGTTCGAGCAGTCTGAATTGGAAGGTGAATGTAAGTGGCTGTGGTTTAGTTGTCTTTGTGGTTAGTGTGATGCTTTAAGATGGAACAAGCAGCTGAAGGTATGATCTTTGTAACGGGTTTCAGTTATTAATGGGCGTAATTGATACATCAGTTTAGATATATTTGCATTATATAATATTTAACTATTATTTTTAAAATTATATTTTTACTTAGATTTTTAGTATATCGCGTCACTCTGCGTCACTTTCTAATTAATGTTAAAATGTAGATACAGTCTTGTAGTTTACGCCTGTTATAAGATTTTTTTGCATCTTTTTGCAACTTTCTTAGTTATTTTACGTTTTAGAAGATGCCGCGCAACCAGTTCTCACACGTTTACAACTGTTTGAAGCACTGGGTTCGACGATTATGTCAAAAGTGGAACTTTGTAACTTTGTTAAAAGTAAATTAGGGGTAGAAAATTGTTCTGAAGAGATAACTGAATGCTCTATCCAACTCCTAGTCATAGACAATTTCTTGCATGTGTAGACGTAGCTTAAAGATCTTAACTGATGTTTATTATGAAGTAAACAAATTATATACGGTGCTTTCACTCTAAATTCATGATTAAAACGTAAAAATAATTTTGTCCCCTTGATTTCGATTTTGATCCACTGTGCAATGATAACAAAATGTTGTCAAATGCTTCCTTGTGGATAGATTATAATAGCCAATAGTTTTTCTTTTCACTCCTACTTTCTGTTCATAAGACAGACGTCATTAGTCTGAAATGTATTCTGACATGCCAAGAATGGCGATTGTGTTACAGCTACAACACACTCCGGAAAGGAGAACGAACGTTAAAGAAGTGAAATAAAAATGAATTACCATCCACCGGCATCTGAAATCCAAACAAAGCTAGTATTTCAATATAATTATATGTAACTCACACACAGTCCAGATTCTTCCTCTATGGCCAGTCACTTAGCACCAATACTGACCTAGAAGAAAGAAAAGTATACTTTAGCATACATTAATCACTGCCTGTTAAATTATTATCTCCGAAGGCTGACTGAATCATCAGAAAGCATCACAAAGCACCACCGAATGTTATGGACAAAACCTCAGAAACACAAAACAGTACCAAATACTATGCAAGGTGAGAAGTGATACAGTTTGCCTCTGCTTTCCTCGCTGAGCCATTGCAATAGCACTGGCCCTGTCAATAGCTCCCTTCACAGCATCCATAAGCTCTTGCTGTGTCCCGACTGTCATTATGACGATAGTTATTAACAAGAAAAGTACATCCGCCTGAATCAATACTATATAGAAAAAAATAATTATTAAACTTGTTTTCAGTACATGTTTCGAGGATTAATTACATTTTATCCCCTTCATCAGCTATTGAAAAACACAAAACAAAGCGTAGCACAGTAATAAGAAACGTATTTAAATCTAATATGGTGCACCATAAAATTTAGGTTATAAGAAGAGAATAAAATGAAATGAAATAGAAGGTGACGGTGGTCAGCTTGCAGGTGCTTGTGACAAGAGATCACATTCCATCACGTCGATTTTCTTGAAGCCACTTTGTTTTGAAAAGGCTAAAATTGGATACAGGCTCTTCATTTATTATAGATCTACACGGATTGGTAAAGTATTGGTGTTCCATATCTACCGTTTCAAGCTTCAATACGGAACTATTATTTGCCACAAGCACCTGCAAGCTGACCACCGTCACCATCTATTTCATTTCATTTTATTCTCTTCTTATAACCTAAATTTTATGGTGCACCATATTAGATTTAAATACGTATCTTATTACTGTGCTACGCTTTGTTTTGTGTTTTTCAATAGCTGATGAAGGGGATGAAATGTAATTAATCCTCGAAACATGTACTGAAAACAAGTTTATTTTTTCTTTCTATATAGTATTGATTCAGGCGGATGTACTTTTCTTGTTAATACCTATTCTGGCATATCAATACGGAACCACCATGAGTCATTTAAATAATGTAATTATGATGATGATGGTAATTGTTGTTTTAAGGGGCCTAACATCTAGGTTATCGGCCCCTAATGGTCTGGGTGATAGCGAAAATCGCAATGAATGGAAACTATAACGAAAATTAAGCTGGACTGAAAATACTTACAAAATGGAACTCAGATTGAAATGACTCACAAAATGTAGAGTTGAAATATTCATAAAAGGTACCGGTAATTTAGAAGGAAAATACTCACAAATGGAATTTAGATTAAAAAATACGCACAAAATGTAGTTTAGGTTCAAAACACATACAAAATGCAATGTACAGTAGATTCGAAATACTCAACAAAATTCGAAATACTTACAAAATGCAATTAAAATTGAAAATACTTACAAAATGCAATTGAAATTGAAAATACACAATGGAATTTTGATTGAAAATGCCTTACCAGATTTAAAATACTCAAAAAATGCAATTGAAATTCAAAATACCTACAAAATGTTATTGAAATTCAAAATACCTACAAAATGCAATTGAAATTGAAAATACTTACAAAATATAATTTAAATTCAAAATACTCACAATATGTGGAATCCCGCGATTCAAAAGACTGTACTTACAAAATGCAATTTAGATGGAAAACACTGACAAAATGGAGTTTAGATCGAAAGTACTTACAAAATGCAATGTAGATTGAAAATACTGACAAAATGCAATTTAGATGGAAAATACTTACAAAATGGAGTTTAGATCGAAAATACTTACAAAATGCAATGTAGATTGAAAATACTGACAAAATGTGTTTGAGATTCAAAATACTCACAAAATGTAATTTAGAGACACGGGGAGCGGGAATCTTAAAGAGAAAAAGAAGGCTGATCCCTAGAAGAATGAGGGATCAGGAAAGATGAGAGAAGGGCCAATTAAGGCGGGAAAGGAAGAGACTCCCTAGGCCTCGGATACCATAATACCGTCGGGGTCGGAAGAGAACAAAAGTTGACCAAGAGAGGTCGACAGGAAAGAAGACGGAGAGGAGCCCGGCACAAGTAAGTGGAAGCAATGCCGGACTCATCTGGGGTCCCGTGGTCGCCAACCCACGTTCCACTAGATGTGAGCCCCTGGGGGGGCGACTGCCATTAGCTTTCCTACACTCACACCTATGTGTCAGCCATCTTGCTCTAGTCTAAGCAAGAATCAACATTTGCATCCGTAGCTTATACATTAAAAAATGCGATGCAATGTAATTGTCAGCAACAAATTTGGGTGGAATCACATTTTATTAACACCAAGTAACAACACTGTACGGTGGGATAAGTACAAAATATATTATGGATTTATTGCATTGTTCTTATAATCACCGTCAAAGTATAACTTATTCATCAAATAAATAAATATATTCACTATTAGACTATTATTTCTCTGTATCTATGCCAATGTTTCTATTAAACTGGACTCAGGGATATAACATACACTTAACTCAGTGATTGGGTATGTCAAGTAATCATCCCAGAGACTCATTAGATCCTAAGAAAGTTCCACCGTGGGTAAAAACTTTAAATCCCTACGCAGCGCTAAAATGAATCATACTAGGCAAGGTGAGAAGTGATGTATTTTGTCATTGATTTTCTCACTGAGCCAAACTGCACCTTTCACAGCATTCACAGGCAATCTGAATGGCATTACTCAGCATTGCCCATACCTCAGTAGCACCCATAAAATATCAGCAGGTTATCACACAAATTACACACACATCAGACAAAGCAACATGACCACGAAGTCGCAAAGCCCCTAAAATAAGCAACAACTAAACTCCAAAGAGAAAACACAAAGGGGTTATATAAGAGGGGAGCTGTGTGGGCTCCTGCCACCCGCTTGAAAAAAAAGCCAGTAAAAATGAAGGAAGTGTTGCTTTGGTAAAAGCATAAAATAATTGTACATTTGGTTGTACCCTAATCTTAACTTATTGGCTAAGTTATAAACAATATTAAGATTGAAATTCGACTACCTCATGGTGTAGCGGCTAGCAGTCCGAATTCGATTCCTGGCTCTGCCAAGACATTTTAATTCTGGTCTGAGGGTTGGATCGGGGTACACTCAACCATGTGAGGCAAAACTGAGATATAAATTATCAATTTGTAAAAAAGAAATGACTGTTTACCTTTCTGCTTAATAAATTGGCAACTATTTTGATATTTGCCATTCATACTCCATAGGCCATAATAGAAAATTCATTAAGTTAGTATAACATTGTATTTCTGTGTTGTGTTGTATTTTACAACTTAGAATTTTACAATTAACTCTTATCTAAAATAATTCCACAAAGTTATATGCTCTAAGATATTGGTTGATATTTCTTGGTATTTTGCAGTGACAATCCCCCCGAAAAAAATGTATATACGCCCATGGTATTGTTACTATGGGCAGTAAACCCCGAGTGATCGCTGCGATGCCGGCGCAGCAGTCTTCAAGGTCTCGCGCACTCCCATTCCAGGAAGGTGGTGCCGTAATGTTGACAAAAGGTTAGCTGTTTTATTTATCCTGCGTCAGCCACGCCGATACATGTGTGGTCGAGCTCTTTGTTCATGCTCATAATCTCATTAACCAGAAACACGACAGTAGCCACAGTAATTGAAGATTCTGCCACCTTCTGTGGTCTCGGGTTACAGTCCCTAAAACCCACAGTTCGATTCCCAGTTGTTCTTTCCTACTTCCGCTCCTGCCAACTTGCTAACTTCAGGCCACGACTGCCTGCTTCCCAATCCTAGCCTCATACACACTCTACTACAGACGCCATAATAGCACTCGTTATCAGACACGTTCTACACGTACACCCGAGTACACGTGGCTGATGAATACCATGTCCAAGCCCCTAAATGAAACAACATCAACAATTTAAGGCTCTACAGAAGTATATAAAGTAAAGATAAATATTGTCCGAGAGTCGTATTAACCTTCATACTGTCAGCTAAAGATGGCGAGTGGCCAACTTGAAACATGTTAAGTTTTGAAGCCATTATTTCAGTTTAGCAGCCTCCGTGGCTTAGGCGGCCTCTCACCGCTGGATCCGTGGTTCAAATCCCGGTCACTCCATGTGAGATCTGTGATGGACAAAACGGAGGCAAACAGGTTTTTCTCCGGGTACTCCGGTTTTCCCTGTCAAAATTTCATTCCAGCAACACTCTCCACTATCATTTCATTTCATCTGTCATTCATTTAATCATTACCCCAGAGGAGTGCGTCAGGCCTTGGCAGCCTGCTCCGTCCATATCCTCGCCGCTAGATGGGGGCTTCATTCATTCCATTCCTGACCCGGTCGGAGACTGAAAGCAGGCTGTGGCTTTTCTTTTCATTTCAGTTTAGCACTTGCTAAACAAGTAGAAGTGGAAAACCACGGAAAACCACTTCCAGGATGGCTGAGGTGGGAATCGAAACAGCCTCTTCTCAGTTTTGCCACACGAGGCTGAGTGTAGGCCTACCTCGTTCAAGCCCTCAGAATTAAATTTGTTGGCAGAGTCGGGATTCAAATCAGTCCCCCGCGGCAATAGCCACTACGCAACGAGGCGGACACCAATACATTCAGTTCTGGTCTTATGGCTGTAGGGATTCACTCAACCTCATGCGCAAAACTGACAAGAGATGGGTTCAAGTCCTACATCGACCGTCCCAGAAATAGTTTTCCGTGGTTTCCCACTTCTACTCCTGGCAAATACCCAGATAATAGCGGCTTCGGTGGAGAAGTCGGTAGCAAGCTTAACTACTATCCCCAAGATCGCGGGTTCAAACCCGGCCGAAGTCGTCGGATGTATTAAGAGCGTTAAAATCCCTCAATACGCCTTCCTTCAGAGGGGAAGTAAAATAACTTTCCACTAACTACAATTGTGGGAAGCTAAATTTGTAGGTTAGATTTGATTGGAGCTCAATTAAGTTCCAACGTTCGGCGTCAGGTGCCAGTAGCGGTGGCATCTAGTAGCCAAGTTCGCGGCTAGTTGTCGTTGACGGTAGCATTTGGTAGAAAAAGTAGGGACTACTTGAAATTGATAGTCTGCAGTCCTTAACTGAATTACAGATAGCACACACTAATACAGCCATCACAAATAACACCGGTTATCAGACAGATTTTTACACACGCCCAAAGTACACGGGGCTACATGACCACGTTGCCGCAGCTCCTCAACTGAGGAACCAATCAACCAAAGACCCTACCACTACAATTGGTAGTGTGTAACCAAATTTGTAGGTTATATTTCGTTAGAAACGCTCTATCAAGTTCCAACGTTCGCCACTAGGTGTCAGTGGCATCAGGGAGCCAAAGTTGGAACTATCTGAAATTGAACCTGCTCATTCATCTTCATTCATTTCATCTCATCCACACGAGACGGTACTAGTAGCTAACCCCATGGGTGTCCGCATAGAAATAGCTACAAACTCTCCCGACACCAAAAGCCTACGCTAAATAAATAAATAAATAAATAAATAAATAAATTATTTAATTCAAGCCACGACCACCTCCTACCCAATTCCAAACCATAGTTACGAATACACATACTAGTACAGCCATCACAGTGACACAGGTTATCAGACAGATTCCACGCACACGCTAGTACACGGAGCTACATGACCGCGATGTCGCAAAGCCCCTGAATGAAACAACAACAACAACTAACGCAGTTGGCTTTCAATGGTGGTAAAATGGATTATGACGCCAGGAAAAGTAGAACTTCAAATGAGCTGCCATAAAACCAAGTATGCATACTGGAATATCAATTCTGAGCCAATGGAAAGGTAAAACGAGGAGGGTCACTGGTGCAATACATTATCTGAACCAACAGTATGGAGCACTGTTTGTCTAGCTCAGTGGTTCTGAACCCGTAGAAGTCTGCGGACCACTCAGCCTGAAATTGAATCATGTACGGACCACCCCCTCCCACCCCCTCCCACTCCACTATAATAATAATATCGTATGGCCTCGGGTGCCTGGTGCAAGCTTTGTTAATTGACACCCAGAGAGTAGCTTGCATGTCGAATTTCGTCGTTCCTTTGAACGCTATGAAAGTCAAGGAGGTTCGATATCTAAACTCCTTGACACTACAGCGCTTTCAAGTAGAGAATGGAGGAACTTTGTGTTGGCGGAAAACCCCGAAATTAATTTAGCCATTGAACACGGCCTACTGAATTCAAATGGGTTCTTTAACATGCCAACAACGTATGACATAAGTGTCGTGATTTTTGTCGCCTTTCAAAAATCACTTACCATGGTCAGGAGCGAACCTGCAATCTTGGGGTTGGTAGTCCGACACTATAACCACTCACCCACCGTGGCAAGATTCCCACTCCGCTGATACACCGTATCAGTTGTAACCCTTCCTCAGCGCCTTCGCCATAAGAATATTCAAAGATGATTAAGCAAAACAGTTTTTAGAACACATTATTTATTATTACTATTAATTAGTGTACAGAGCAACTAAATTACAAATTATTTAATAGAACAAAATAACTTTTTTATAATACTGTTTATAGCCTTCATAATATGAAAAGTCTCAATTACAAATTTATGTTCAAGCAACAATTTTGTTTTAAAAGGACATTGCAAAATAATAATAATAACCAAAAAAATTTTATTTTGCCCTGTGTCTTTATGGTTGTTTAATGTTGGTGAAAGTTTATTTGCCAAGGTTAAACATAAGTTATAAAAATTATTTTGTATCATATTCTAATAATACTTATTTTACAGATATTTCAATTCAAAACTTGTTGGTCATCGCCGCGGTTACATTCGGACGATTCTTGTTCAACGCACATCATTTTCGAAATCTCCATTTATTGGCCACTTTTTTATGCGTGCTGTTGGACCATTTTCTCCCGCGGACCACTCCCGAGGCTCTCGCGGACCACCGGTAAAGAACCACTGGTCTAGCTAGAGGTAAAGGACAAAGCCAAGATGAGATCTCTCAGTCATTAATACAGATCACGCACACATTCCTGTATCGTTACATTACGGGTCACTGCATTTCCTAGAACGAAGAGGCTGTTTGAACATGACAGGTTTCCTGAGAACACGAACAAAAACAACTTTCTCGTCCGTGGTGGCTATACTCCTACAAAAGAAGTGGGTGTATCTTCGTGAAGTACAGTCTGTAACCTACCAGTGTAGCCGAGCGTGCTTAGTCACTCTTTGCCTTGAAAGGAATTTATAACGTGCCAGGAAATCTAGTGACAGCCATCTTCTGTGGTCTCGGAGTACGTATTGTCTCTGGATCCAGAGGTCCTGGGTTCGATTCCCAGCTCAGCCAAGAAATTGAATTCTGGTCTGAGGTTTGGAAAGGGGTACATTCAACCTTATAAGGCAGCACTGAGAAGAGATGGGTTCGATTCCTAGCTCAGCTGGTATGTCCTAGAAGTGGTTCTCCGTGGTGTCTTTATTTCTCCTCCAGGCAAATGCCGCCTCCTTCCAAACCCTAGCATCAATTACATATGCACACTAGCACAGCCATTACAGTAACACAGGTTATCAGACAGATTCCACGCACACCATAGTACACGGAGCTACATGACCACGATGTGGCAAAGGCTCTAAATGAAGCAACAACAACAACAAATCTGGGGGACATGGGTCTCACTTACGTAAACATCTTTAAATGTCATCCGACTGTTCTGGAATTCAATCCCGCGACCTAGGCGTGACCGCAAACCAAATTTAACACCTTCAGGCTGCCGTTGTCGGTTAGTACAAGGATAAAGCGGCTTCGGTGGCGTAGTCGGTAGCATGCTGAACTGCTATGCCCAAGATAGCGGGTTCAAACCCGGCCGAAGGCGTCGGATTTTTTAAGAGCGTTAAAAATCCTTCAGTATGCCTTCCTTCGGAGGGGAAGTAAAGCCGGCGGTCCCATGTCATAGATTTATGGCATGTAAAAGATCCTTTCGCAGACTAAACTTGTGTAAAGCAAAATTTGTTAGGTTAGATTTCGTCAGAACGCTCTATCAAAGTTCCAACGTTCACCACTAGGTATCATTGCTATCTGGTGGCGAAAGTTGGAACTACTTGAAATTGAACGGAACTTGTAGCTCACCCTTTAGGGTATCCGCTGGAAGCAGCTACAGACTCAGGCGAGCCGAACATGTCCTCGGACACTCCCGGCACTAAAAGCCATACGATAAATAGATAAATAAATAAATAAATAGTACAAGGATAGGTCTCGATTGCACATTTACACGTTTATTCCACGGAGAACTCGACAGTGACAATATTTACAGGAACATAAGCGAGGTAAGACAAGAAAGAGAAGAAAGAGAAAAAAGGAGGACGACGTATTTTTATTATACGCTTGGGTGCAAAAAAAGTGGAACGCTGAAGTTAATAAACTAATCTGATTAATTACAAACACAAATAGATATTATTGAAAACGTAAAGGTAGTTTTATCACATAATCACTTTGTGGTAATAATAATATCGTACGGCATCGGTTGCCGGGTGCAAGCTTTTTGTTATTTGACGCCCAAAGGGCAGCTTGTATGTCGTATTTTGTTGTTCCTTGGAGCGCTATGAAAGTCAAGGAGGTTAGATATCTAAGCTCCTTAACACTATAGTGCTTTCTAGTAGAGAATGGAGGAACTTTTTGTGTTGGCGGTAAATCACGAGATTAATTTTGCCATTATGAACACGGCCTACTGAATTCAAATGGGTTCTTTAACATGCCAACAACGTATGATATGCGTGACGTGATTTTTTCGCCTTTCAAAAATCACTTATCATGGCCGGGAGCGAACCTGCAAGATAGGAGTTGGCAGTCCGACACGATAACCACTCACCCACTGTGGAAGGCACTTTCTGCTGATCCTAGCGTGTTTTGAAAACCATCTTTAAAAACATTACTTTCTGTTGGGGGAACATTAATTAATTAGATGATGTACTTTTTGCACCACAGCGTATATTTTAATTACTATAGGTAGATAGATACCCACTCCGGCTTCGCACGGGAGCAGTAAGCTAAACTTACAGCGGCAACACATCTACTCTAATCGGAAGTTTCCATCTAATGTTGCGTGAATGTTTTCTCTGGTTTCGGACCCCTGATTCTGATAAACAGTTAGCTATTGTTGTTTTAAGGGGCGGAACTACGAGGTAATCTGCCCATATTCTGAGAAAAACTCGCGCGCTAGCTAGCAGACTGACTCGCACGCTCGCTGACTAGCTAGCTCGCAATTTTCATAACTGACAGTGAATATTGCGCTACGCTGGCAAAACTGCATTTTCCTTTCTCGTCTGCCGTTCATGGCTCTACTTTCTCCCAAGACCCTCAATCCTCTTTCTTCGAATGTGGTGGTAGTAGTATTTCATAATCATCCATATCATTCCAAGCAGATCACCTAGATGTTTCTCCCCTTAAAACAGCCACCACCACCACCATTACAAACTCGTCTCATCAGGGCTCCACACAACAAGTTAGTAAGTTCAATTTACTGGAGCGTGATGGTGGAGTGATCTAGCTGTTTGCTTCTCACCAAGGCGGACCGGGTTCGATTCCAGGTGAGACTTTCAATGTGAAATATCATATCCTGTGGTTAGGATTCCACGTAAAAAAAGGAGGTCCCGTGGCTCATGATCGCGAAATTAACGGTCACGTAAAACTACAAACCTGTATCCTTTTCTATTCAATGTATCATTTTGTATTTATCCCTGTTTGGGTATTGCTTAAAATACAGCTCAATAGGCACCGTATTTGCATCCGGGCGAAGCTGGGAAACTCTACTAGTTACTATTATTGTCCTCCCAAGATTGCGGGTTCAAATCCCTCAGTATACCTTCATTCGGAGGGGAAGTAAAGCCGGCGGGCCCAAGCCATAGATTTATGGAATGTAAAAGAACCTTCCACTAATTAAACTTGTGTGAAGCAAAATTTGTAGATAAGGTTTGATTGATGCTCTTAAGTTCCAACGTTCGTCACCAGGCGCTGGTTGCGATGGCATCTAGTAGTAGCCAATTTCACAACTAGGTGTTGTGGACGGTAGCATTTGGTAGCGAAAGTAGGAACTACTTGAAATTATCGTCAGTAGACCCTACTTGAATTATAAACAGATAACACACACTATTACAGTCATCACAATTAACACCGGTTATCAGACAGATTCTACACACAACCAAAGTACACGGGGCTATATGACCGCGTTGTCGCAGCCCCTAAACTAAGGAACCAACCATTATTGTCCTCTCTGAACGCTGTGACTTCAGATATTCCGGAATTCCGAAATGTTGACTAAGCGGTATTCTCTACCGAGACAGTCGCAAGTAAGCGGAGGCAAAAAGCCGGATACGACTCGGGTAGCGATAAGAGGAGGAGACGAAACGGATGCATAGGTTTTCTTTTTCAAGAACGCTGCTCAATCTCCTCAGGTAACATGATTCCCAAGAACTGTGACCTCGAAGTTCAGGTAGCGAAGGTTGCAACCACTTCATTCATCCTACTGAGGCAACACCGCAGTCGTGACACACGCGACCACACGTAGCGACCCTTCTGAATATTTGTTGCATCCATTTTGATTCACGATGATTACTCACTGATGGCGCAGCGGTCTAGCTGCTTGCCTCACCCGGCCAGGTGGCTAGTTGGTAGCATGCTGATCTTCAATGCCCAAGTTTGATTGCTGTCAAAGATTAGTAGATATTGAGAACCGTCTAAATATTTCGGATGGCCACCATGGTGGATTTTTATATTTGTAGGCCATCGAGTTATATTCTATTAGATGACGATTTTTGCGTAGGTTCATTATTCAAACGTTGACTTCGATCGCATGATTAAGACACACGAAATAACAAATTAATTTAAAAAATCTCAGAGCCGCCATCTTGAGGTTATGTAAACATTTCAACTAAATTAGATGTCAGTGCATTACAATGTTTATAAACATTAGCTGTAGGCTACCATGTTTCACTGCGCTCGGATGGTTAAATCGCGTGAAAAGTATACTTCAATGTTTCAACTTCGCTTGACCACCATGTTCGTTTCGTACTGAACAGGTTCTTGAGAGTCACTTAGGTGAACTTCTTGTAGTGCCCTTTATCACCATACAAAATTTCAGGGTGATATTAGTATTAGTTTCGGAGCTATAGAATGCCGGTGAAATATTTCGCACAGCCGCCATGTTGGATTGGTGAGACGTAAAAAAAATTGAAGGGAACGGTCTGGGTCGGGCAACATAGTACTATGACCTTAGAGAGTTTCATTGAAATCTCTCCGGCCGCTTAGATTTTATTAGGGATAGGGGGGTTAGAGGGGGGAGGTTGATGATGATGATAATTGTTGTTTTAAGGGGCCTAACATATAGGTTATCGCCCCCTAATGGTTTGTGTGATCGTGAAGATGATAATGAAAAAGTAAACTATTACTAACTACTAACTTATAGCCTATACTAGAAGACGAAATGGAAAACAAAAGGAGAATAAGGCAAATAAAGGATAGGAGGAAAAGAAATGCCCTCAACCCTCGAAGAAAGCGGATTGAGTGACTTGGAAGGAAGGAGAGCCATAAAAGGCAGATAGGAAAGTGAAAGAGGACAGGGTCCGCCCCACAGATAATAGATAAAAGGGGGAAAACCGGACCCAGCTCAGGAATCCCTCGGGGTCGTCAACTCCCGAACTCACCAGCCGTGAGCCCCTGAGGGTGTAGCATTTTCTAGGGTGCACCAGAAGTGGTGGGGCTACATACACCCTACCTCATAGAGGGCCTTGAGCACAAGGCAGGAGATAACAGGAAAAGAAAAAGAAGGCTGACCCCTCGCAGAAGGAGGGTATCAGAAAAGATGAGACAAGGGCCAATTAAGGTGGGAAAGAAAGAGACTCCCTAGGCCTCGGATACCCTAATACCATCGGGGTCTGAAGAGAACAAGAGTTGACCAAGTGAGGTCGACAGGAAAGAAGACTGAGAGGAGCCCGGCACAAGTAAGTGGAAGTAATGCCGGACTCAGCTGGGGCCCCGTGGTCACCAACCCACGTCCCACTAGATGTGAGCCCTTGGGGGGAGAGGGGCACACACACGGACAAAAGGTTATCTCATAAGCCTATTCTTTTATAAATGAAAATAGGCTAAAAAAAATATCGAAAAACAAGAAAGGAAAATCCACAGGAAAATCCTAGGGCCAAGGTGTGAAAATTCAATTTAGATGAAAAAGAAATCACATGAAACTTATCAAGTTACAGAAAAAAATCACCGATACCATAAGGAAACGGCGGAATTTTTATGGAAACCTATCTGTCTGTCTGTTAGGTAGTCAGCCCGAAGGCTGGTTGGATCCTCAAAAGCACCGCCGTTACGTTATGTGACTAGATACCCACAAAAACCCAAGGCAGTGCTATATTGAGGCGTTCTAGGCAAGAAGAGGAGTGAGGTAGTTTGCCATTGCTTTCCTCACTGAGTCAGAACAGTAGTCCTAACCCTACGAGTAGAACCTTTCACAGCATTCACAGGCACTGACTGTGCCCTGGATGCCATTACTAAGCACCACCCATACCTCAGTAGCTTCCATATAATCACAGCCATGAGTGAGACTGAGACATCGGTGAAAAGCCACCTTTTACTCTAGCCTGTGCCAACTGACAAATGCAAATGTACTGTATAATGAATAATAACAGGCTCACAAAGAAAAGTTTCAATCTAGCCTGATCAATGAAAAATTAAAATAACTAGTTAAAAGAAATCAGTGAAGATATAAATGAAATTGGCTGCCATGAAGAAACCATTCAAGACTGAACATAATTCAGAACTTTAATTCACAAACACAAATTTTCTGAGAAGCCCACCCGACAAAATACTGGATAGACAGAAAAGCGTAAAAGGGAACACAGCTCGAGGATGAAGAGATATTGGGAAGGGAAGAAGAAATGTGCTAACAAATTGAAACGCGCTCCTTATTCGGGCACAACAAATTATACATACCTGCCAACCTATCAAACTGAAAAATCGGGAGATTTTGAAGACTTTCGATGTCTAATCATATATCTTCGCCGATCACCGAGGAACCGACAAAATCACTCAGATTGAAAAATCACAATAGCCTACCGGCATATTAATGGCAACAACATCTAAGTTATACACAAATAATTTCACGTGTTAAACAGATTTATTTATTTATTTATTTGCGCACAACAGGATTTTCATCCCAATTACAGTGGCATAAAGATTACACAGTATGTTATCTTAAAACTTATACTAACTTAAACTAAACAGTAATAATAATTTTAAAAAACTAATTAAAATTACACAGTATGTTATCTTGCAACTTATACTAACTTAAACTAAACAGTAACTAAATAAAAGTAATTAAAATAACTAGATGTACAATTAAAACAGTATGGTACAAATAATACATGTGTAATGCAAGGTTGGCTGGGTAGAATGACACAGTGGTACGAATTCATGATTTACAATTTGCAAGGTTTGAGTCATTATTTCTGGAGAGTAGTTAGGAATTCCATCAAAAATACTGTCAAGGAAGTACTAAAATCTATGGCATTATTTCTTTGAGCAACAGTGTTGAAAATATAACATAGCCTGTTCAGCGGTGAAGATACAATATTCCTCTCACCCTCAGGCTATTATGAAAACTTCTAGGAACACACGCTGAATTAACCATCGACTATTTCAAACACAGAGATATTCAAATCCAACTAAGTGGGACGCGTAGTTATGGATATAAATTATCGATACGGAGCGAAACTGCAGTATCGAAACACACTACACGTAAAATCAATCTGTTCGATGGATGACTAAAGTTTTGTTATCTCCCACTTTTAGTCCGAAATTACGCAGGAGATTTTTTTTAAATCGGGAGATTTAAAACGTTAAGCGGGGGGGGGGGGGGGAGTGGTAAAAAATCGGGAGTCTCCCGCCTAAATCGTGAGAGTTGGCAGGTATGCAATAATAATAATAATAATAATAATAAAAATAATAATATTGACAAAAACATCGAATTGATTTCATCTGTGTTGAATATTACCTGAAAAACTGCAATAAGCACTTAATACAACAAAACACGACCTTATTACATTCTATTAAAATTCTACAGCAGTTTAGTACAGAAAATAATTACCACAAAACCAGTTCACTGCCAAGCTGTTACCCGTGGTGTTAGAAAAGAATATGGTGAATATTCCCGTTGACATGGACGTCGAACCATGCGTAAAGCTTTGTATCGTATCTATTAGCCTCGATTTGATCTACACACATCAAAAAAAGTTTTGCATCACCTCGGTTCCCAGATCTCCGGCATATAGACGTTGACTGTGTATATTGTATCCAAGATACAGTCCCTTTGACTGTTCATAGATGTCACTAAAACTGCTCAAAGATGTAAACAACCATGCATGAGCAGGGCCTATTAGACGGAGGGGGTACGACAGCCGATCAGTTCCAGTCATTCCACCAGGACGAAGGTACGCTGCTCATGTTGTCTGTAGTTCTACCATGCCTAGAAGGTCAATACCGCAGTTCGATCGCGTCCGCATTGTTACTTTGTGTCAAGAAGGGCTCTCAACAAGGGAAGTTTCCAGGCGTCTCAGAGTGAACCAAAGCGATGTTGTTCGGACATGGAGGAGGTACAGAGATACAGGAACTGTCGATGGCAGGCCTCGCTCAGGCCGCCCAAGGGCTACTACTGTAGTGGATGACCGCTACTTACGGATTGCCGCTCGGAGGAACCCTGACAGCAATGCCACCATGTTGAATAATGCGTTTCGTTCAGCCACAGGACGTCGTGTTTCAACTCAAACTGTGCGCAATAGGCTGCATGATGCGCAACTTCACTCCCGACGTCCATGGCGAGGTCCAGCTTTGCAACCCCGACACCATGCAGCGCGGTACAGATGGGCCCAACAACATGCTGAATGGACCCCACGGAATTGGCATCACGTTCTCTTCACCGATGAGTGTCGCATATGCCTTCAACCAGACAATCGTCGGAGACGTGTTTGGAGGCACCCTGGTCAGGCTGAACGTCTTAGACACACTGTCCAGCGAGTGCAGCAAGGTGGTGGTTCCCTGATGTTTTGGGGTGGCATTATGTGGGGCCGACGTACGCCACTGGTGGTCATGGAAGGCTCCGAAACGGCTTTACGATACCTGAATGACATCCTCCGACCCATAGTGCAACCATATCGGCAGAATATTGGAGAGGCATTTGTCTTCATGGACGACAATTCTCGACCTCATCGTGCACATCTTGTGAATGCGTTCCTTCAAGATAACGACATCGCTCGACTACAGTGGCCAGCATGTTCGCCAGACATGAACCCCATCGAACATGCCTGGGATATGTTGAAAAGGGCTGTTTATGGACGTCTTGACCCACCAACCACTCTGAGAGATTTACGCCGAATTGTCGTTGAGGAGTGGGACAATTTGGACCAACAGTGTCTTGATGAACTTGTGGATAGTATGCCACGGCGAATACAGGCATGCATCAATGCAAGAGGACGTGCTACTGGGTATTAGAGGTAGTGGTGTGTACTGCAATCTGGACCACAAATGCTGAAAGTCTAGCTGTATGATGGTACAACATGCAATGTGTGGGTCTCATGAGCAATAAAACGAGCTGAAATGTTGTTTGTGTTGATCTCTATTCCCTTTGTATTTAACGGTTCCGGAACTCTTGGAACCGAGGTGATGCAAAACTTTTTTTGATGTGTGTATATATGAACGTTTTTATGATGCTAATATTTGCCTGTGTGTTGTGGATTACATTGCTTTATTTATTATATTTTGTCTGCAAGTTTATCAAAGGTGCAGTCCATCTGCTAGGTTGGAAACCAAAGATCACGTGACGTCGGAGTATACGTGAAGTGAAATGATTTTCTCTCATCTCTTTATTGCCCTGGTGTGTTATATGTTAGGCATACTTAACCACCCTCGTTTGCAGCTTTATCGTAACCTCAATAATTTAATAAGTAACTAGTAGGCCCGCGCGAAACGTTCGCGCTTTTCCGCAAGTGCAGTGAAACCCGGCCAGAAATTAATATCAAATTGTTATTGGAAACTTATTTAATTAATTAAAAATTGAACACAAAGCAAAATACATTTATATACAGTACATAGAATTTGATACGGCAATGCACAATGTTGGACGTAATAATAGAATCTGTGGTTCATTTTTGTGCAAGGTGAAAGAATGTGGAATTTCGGAAACTTACTTTAACTACGTGGATTCATGAAAAATCCACAGCCTGCTTCCAGTCTCCGACCGGGTCAGGAATGGAATGAATGAAGCCCCCATCTAGCGGCGAGGATATGAACTGTGCCGGCTGCCAAGGCCTGACGCACTCCTCTGGGGCAATGATTAAATGAATGACAGATGAAATGAAATGATAGTGGAGAGTGTTGCTGGAATGAAATTTTGACGGGGAAAACCGGAGTAAAACCTGTCTGCCTCCGTTTTGTCCAGCACAGATCTCACATGGAGTGACCGGGATTTGAACCACAGACCCAGCGGTGAGAGGCCGGCGTGCTGCCGCCTAAGCCACGGATTCATACAAAGGTTAAATCCACCGCTTGGTCCAAACATTGCGACTGGCAAAATTCCAAAGTTGGAGTCAGACATTTAAAGCCTCTAACTCCTAACTACTTGGCTAGCACGATTTGTTCATTACACGACCTACAAGCTTCAAGCCTACGTTTCTCAAAATAAACACTCTTGCCTAACAAATGTGTAAAGACAGCTTACGATCAATAGCCTCCTTCGACCATCCTGCGCCCCCTACAGGGGATGTACCACATGGCGTGGTCTATTCTCTTTCGAAAGTGGTTTGTTTTGATACAGGAAGACATGTTAGTTTGCAGAAAATATTCATGCACGTGTTCTAGCAAGCAGTGAGAACACTGCAATCATTACCCTACTGAAATATTTTTAAACATTTTCCCCTTAATCCTCCTTTATATCAAATTCCCAAAAGGACAGTAAAATTATAGAAAGAAAAATAGTCCTGGGTCTAAGGAGGATACTCTTAAGTTTCCGTTGGTAAAGAGAAGGAGGTAGTAAATTTCAAGCAAATAATGACGTTATTGTTTTGAGTTAGACATACTGTACATGTGAGTAGCTTACAGTACCAAGAACTTCCTACTTCACACATAGCATAGAGTCCAGTTGCCTCGCCAAAATTGCTTACAAAGTTCGCATGATCTACTGGTCTTGTATCGGTAATACTGCTAGGTCAGGTCAGTTACCACTTTACCTCCTTCCATTATAAACTCATAAAATAATACAGTTTCTCCATTACCTCTCCGAAATATGATCTTTTTAGCTGAGCAACAGGACTTTAGACCACCATCTGGACAACACACTAATTTATTATTTTCTTACACAAAGTTATTCGTAAATGATTATCATTATTATTATTATTGGCTGCTGGCTGTGCGGAACGGAATTAAAATATCAGAAAGAAAAATAAATGAAGATCTGATGGCAAAGAGGGCCAGACGGAAAGAGAGAGTGGCTTCTTCCCGCACCCCTTCATGTTCTGAGTGTCAGAATTGCAGAAGAGACCGCCACTCTCGGGTTGGTCTCTTTAGCTCCTCACGTCGCTGTAGAAACTGAACTGATATGCTACATCATCGTTCTACGAGGACCGAAGGATGTCTAATATATAATAATAATAATTATCAATAATAACTTATTATTATTATTGAGTCATTCATATTCTAAAGGGCTAATGCCTTGTCGATACAATCACACTCTTCTGTCTCATCACAATTAACACCGGTTATCAGACAGATTCTACACACACCCAAAGTACACGGGGCTACATGACCGCGTTGTAGCAGCCCCTAAACTTAAGAACCAACCAACACTCTTCTGTCGTTGGCGGTTCGTTTCAGTTCCATGTAATTGTCACACCTCATTCTATTCTTGATGTCTTCCAAATACTTCGTCCTCTTCCTTTCTTTCCCAGCAATTTCCCTTCAAGAATGTTAACGATGAAAGTGTTGTGTCTGATGAAATGTCCAATATATTTTATTTTTCTCTTTCCCATTTCCTTCATTAATCTTCTCTCTTCTTTGACTTCCCTTAAGACTTCCAGATTGGTTTTTCTTTCCGTCCAGCTCGTAATAATTATTATTATCATCATATTCGGGTGACGCTTGAAGTCATAATCTTGAAAACTTTGAGACAGTACAATACCATACATTTTCTTCAGACCCTGAGGAAATAACAGCGTTTTTCTGTATTACAGGCAGAAATAACGTTCTTTCATCGAAAAATATTATTGCTATTAAGTTAGACATCCAATACGAATGTTATTTACTAGGGGAAGCGTATTCTAATCCAGTGTATGCAGAAGTCCTATGGTTCCAGCCAAATGAGATGAATAAACCCACACACAACGGGCAGAGGTTTTTATTTACTTCATATGGAAGTGTACCACGATTTGAGCTCAAAAAATAATAGACACATTTATGACTATATTGAAATATAAGAAGCCATTTCTCAGTGTTTGCCTGTACAATCAATCAACAGAATTGGCTTTCAGTTGATTGATTTATGACAATTTTACTTCGTCTAAATATAAGATAAAGGTTGCTTATACGACCAATACAAACGGAAATGATTCCACCCTCACTTAATTGAAGGAAAATTTTGTTCAATGTGATGTAATATTGTCTGAAGACAAGATATAGGTTGCTTATCTGCTCAATACAAATGGAAATGATTCCACCCTCACTTAATTGAAGGAAAATTTTGTTCAATGTGATGTAATATTCGAGGTGTCTTCTTCTTCTTCTTCTTCTTCTTCTTCTTCTTCTTCTTCCAGGTGTTCTACCTCCCATCAAGGGGCGTTTGTGATTTGAGAAGGAGGTGGCTGTCACGGAATTCATCAGAAGATGGATGGGATAAACACCGGTATACCGGTACTTTACTGTGAACTAGCGTTCTTACGAACTGCTGTTAATCAGAGTAGTTTTAATAATTTATTTATGAACGAAAAAGTCCCTTTCCAAACGTAGAAAAGTGGATACTGAGTGCCGTGTATTTAAAGAAAAATGGACTGACGACTATTTTTGTATTGAGAATAGTGGGAAAGTAATGTGTCTGATAGGCACATGGATTCACACATGGCAGTCGGGTCAATTTGTGCTCCATATAAATCGTGTTATTTCTGGTGAATATTCAAGTGGAACGACTTAAACATGTCTCTACGGGTGCAATAAGTTACACAGGACTATTCAATGTATAACTTAGACTGCTAGATGCCCATATAATTACTGAATATTATGCCAATGGTTCTCGAGTAGCCTACAAGTACAAGTTGCTGGTCGGGATGTACAAATTGGTGAATTGGTTTTTATATGGGCGTATTTACGGTAAGCATCTTAAGAGAAGTTTCGGCGGAGGTGAAAGCAAATGTTGGAGTGTTTGTGAATATAAGAAATTGTAGGTGAGCGTATGAAGTCCGAAAAGTGAATTGATATAACTTTGTGGTTAGAAGGAAGAGGATAAGCATAAATTGCAGCACGCTCAGTTCAACGTCGAAGTTTATGGCTGCGCGCTGGAAGCGGCCAGTGAAGAAATAGTCACTCGGGAGTTGGAAAGCTCTCATGCGCGACATGTGCAAAGGGATTGACATTCGCTTCTGTGCTGTCCACAGTCGAAAATAATAGTTTTATCTCTCGGGACTGTGGGCATATACCTGTGTCATTAGCAAGAAGGCATTTTAAGTCAGCCTGGTTGTGTAGAGGAGAGCTGCGTTTATTGGGGAGAAACATTTTTGATGAATCCAACAGCACATTCATAATGAGTAGCACTTGTTATAGAAGCCAATGTAAGTCCTAAATCAGAACCTTAATTTAAGATAATCGTAGTCCTAAGACTCTTGAACTAGGGAAGAACAATCTAATTCCCTCCTCTTCACTTCACCCACTGTTTACCCAGCGAACAGGATGGTGTCGGCTGCGCTCCGTCTCTTTTGCGTATTCGTGGCTTTTAAATACTGCTTAATATCGGTTAACGTTTGTGTTCGTGGCTACCGTGGCTACCATTTCGAGTTCGTGGAACACTGGGAAGACTTCCTTGTGAACAATGAACTTAAAATATCATGCCATGTGCTTAGCTTGAATGGAACACAGTACCTGGCGTTGAAGCAACCAAGTGGTTGTCAAAGGTCCACGTATTTGAAAATGTCCGGCAATGTGATAGCCATGCTCCTATTGGCACTGTCAGGCGATGTGCAATTGAACCCGGGACCTGGTCAGTGTAATGATATGACTTTCTTCTATCAAAATGTAGCGAGTATGTGTACTTCATTATCGGAATTCAACCTAGCTTTTAGTGATGCTGAAATTGATTGTATTTGTATCGTAGAATCATGGTTGAATGATGCAGTGGACGAAAACGAGATCCTGTCCAGTGATTACAGTATATTTCGACAAGACAGACAACTCGTTCATGACACCAAAACTAAGGGTGGAGGCGTACTTGTGGCCGTGAAAAATATCCTGAATCCGGTATCAAGGCCGGAGTTGGCAGGGTGTTGGGAGTGCCTTGTGGTCAAGGTCAGGCCTAAATCTGGACGGGCGGTATTCATCGTGTGCTGCTATCTACCACCGGACGAGGTGAAGGTTAGGCTGAGTGATTTGCGTCAGACGCTGGGCAATGTCACAGCTGTTTTAAACCCCCAAGACATAGTCGTAGTGTGTGGGGACTTTAACATCAGTGAATTAGCCTGGACCACTGAACCTTTTATATAAGCAAAGATGTGAGGAAGTCCTATCGTTTCTAGAGATTATCAGTGAGTTTAATCTACAGCAAATGTGTCATTTCCCTACACGCAATAACAATTTCCTGGATTTGGTGCTAGTCTCTGAACAACTCTCCGCACATACGCAATGTATTCAGGCTGAGAAGGTAGTTAAGTCAGACCACGATGCTGTGGATTTCTCACTATCCTTGCCGCGAATTATCCGTCTACAATCACTAAGAAGGGTAATATATACTTGGACTAAAGCTGATTTTCCCCTCATGAGAGACCTTCTATCGATGTGTCCATGGTATTTGATGGATAATTCTCCCTCTGTTGATGAGGCTTTAAGTCTGTTTTACGACCTCCTCAAAGCAGTAATCAAGGATTCAGTGCCCACTCGCACAATCAATACTCGGAAGTATCCAGTTTGGTACGATACAGAGGTAATCAACAAGTTGAAAGAAAAAGAGAGAGTCAGAAAAAGGTTCAAGAAATCGGGCTTTTGGTGTGACTATGTTCAATTTTCGGTGATACGGGGGGAATATAAGAGAATCCAGAACAGAAAATACAAATACTATGTGATCTCAGTTGAATCAAAATTAACCACCAATCCAAAGCATTTTTGGAATTTTGTAAACAATAAAAGAAAATCTTCACGTTTACCGTCCATTATGCTTCAGAATGGAATCGAAATCCAGGACAAGAAAACTATTCTTAATAAATTTGCAGAGGGCTTCAAGAAGTATCACTCTCCTGCGAGGCCGTGTCACTAGTCTGTCCCAATCGTGTGTAATCAGGGATTGATGTCGATCCGGACTACGCCCTTTGAAGTGTGTGAGATTCTGTCATCATTGGATACTGCAAAATCGTTTGGGGTTGATGAGATACCAGGTCTTGTACTTAGAGAATGTGCTTCTCAGTTGGCGATACCTCTCAGTGCAATTTTAAATATATCTTTTAAATCTGGATGCTTTCCGTGTGAGTGGAAGAAGGGATACGTAATTCCAGTATTCAAAAAGGGTGACAAAAGGGTATTTGACAACTATAGGCCAGTCGCCCTGCTATCCCTCCTATCAAAGGTGGCGGAGAAGATTGTGTACAATAGGATATACAGGTCAGTTGGCCAGTACATTAATGTTGCTCAGCATGGATTCGTGCAGAAGCGCTCGACTGTTTCGAACCTGGCAGTGTACGTCAACTTCATATCAAATGCCTTGGACAGGAGTCAACAAGTAGATGCCATATACACAGATTTTTCCAAAGCCTTTGATTCCGTACAATATGAGGCATTATTAATCAAATTGTCGGCGTATGGAATAGGCGGCAGCGTTTTAGAGTGGATTAGAAGCTATCTCACTGAAAGAATTTGCTTTGTTAAATCCGATGGTCAAACTTCAAATCCATACTTGCCAACTTCTGGTGTTCCTCAGGGTTCCATCTTGGGGCCACTTTTATTTGTAATCTTTATTAATGATTTAACTGGGGTCTTCAAGAATAGTAACTGCCTTCTATACGCTGATGATTTGAAACTGTTTCGAGTAATAGACCACGAGTCAGACTGTGACTTGCTTCAATTAGACCTACATCTACTAACAGATTGGTGTACTAAGTGGTTACTTGACCTTAATATATCAAAATGCAATGTGATAATATTTTCTAGGAAGTTGGCGCCTGTCATGAGGAATTATAGTATAAGTAACTCTGTATTAGTGCGTGTGAATGAAGTAAACGACCTAGGTATAACAATTACCAACGATGACGGGCTGTCATTTCTAAAACATGTAGATAAGGTGACAAGTAAGGGGTTCAGATTACTAGGTTTTGTGAAGAGAAATTGTAGTGAATTCGCCAATATAGGTTCTCTCAAATTTTTATTTTTAGCATATATAAGGTCGACTGTTGAATACTGTTGTGAGGTATGGCTGCCTTCTCAGCAATATGCTATTTAGCGGTTAGAGAGAGTGCAGGTGAGATTCATGAAGTGGATCAGCTGTAGGTATATGGGCATTCGACTCTCTACATTGGACTATGAGACCTTCTGTGGAACCATGGGTATGCGGTCTTTGAGGTCTCGCCGCATGTGTGCCAACGCCATGTTTCTATATAAGTGTCTGACCAATAGAATCGACTGTGCGCCCCTTTTGTGTTTGATTCCGCTTCATGTTCCAGGCCGCAATACAAGGCAAAGACTCACTTTCCGGATCCAGAAGTGTAGAACTGTAGCCCATGCCAATTCCTGGTTACTGATGGCGTTGCGCTCTCTAAACCATCTTGATAGCGCTATAGATATATTTTACTCGAAGCCTACTGAAATTCGTAGATTATTGTTGAACTCAAGATCGTAGGTGTTTGTTGTATATATTGTGTGTAATAATTGTTATTTTAATTTAAGTGTAACTTAGTTTATAAGCCTGAATCAATTTTTGTTTCTAGGTTAGTTAAATAGTTGCTTTTAAGTAAATTTAATGTTTATTATGTTTTATTATATCATCTGTAATTGGGTGCCTATCCTGTTGATGGTAAATAAATCTATCTATGTATCTATCTATCTATAAACCACTTCCTATATGGCCGAGATGGGGATTGCAACCCAACCCTCAACTCACTTGCAATCAGCATCCACTCCTCTAATCTTTCCTTTTCGAAGTGAAATGCCTGTGGTTCGGATTCCACGTAAAAAGGAGGTCCCGTAGCTCATGATCGCATGATTAACGGTCACGTAAAACTAAAAGCTTCCTTCCTTCTTCTAATCTTTCCTATCTGCTTTCATGTTCCCAAAGTCAACGGAAACAAGGGAAACAGGACCCAGCTCAGGAATCCCACAGGGGTCGCCAACTCCCGAGTCCTTGAGGATCTGGGCCACAAGTGTTACCCAGTGGTGTATTCTTTGAATACACGGTATGTGAGAATCTAATTTTTAATGCTCTTTGCATGTTCATTCCTTCCTCTTTGTCAAACACCAACAGTGATCTTCTATTTTCTCTGTGGTGATCACTTCGCTTATATCTTTTATGAGTCTGTCCTAGATATATATCTTCTATGACCCACCTAGCGTCATCTCGCAGCGAATCTCTGAAGCTCCTCAATTCTTCCTGGTGCAAGAGGATTTACTTATCCATCTGGCCACCAGATCTTGTTACCATCGCCAGCTATTTTCTCCGTGAGCAAGAGAACTACGTCTACTTTTTTACTCACCATGCTGTGCTAGTATCATCTGTTATCAACTCTTTGAAGACCGGCTCAGCAAGAGAAGATCAATTTTTTGTTGTAATGTTGGCTATGTTTATATGTTCTCCTTTTGTCTCCTACCCCCACTCTTTCCCTTCCTTGGACCCTCTGTGCTCTGCTGAGTGGGTCTCACTTGTGCGCCGGCCGTCGACTCAGTTAAGGCTCAACTCGAGCCAGTCTCCTCAAACCAAGAGGCAAACTCTACTTTCTACGCCATGTTGGCATATTAAATATTGTCAAGGGGAACTTCACCTTCAACATGCAACCAAGATAAGTACAGACTTAAGGTTTTACCTCATCTTCATCAATTTTATCTACATGCTTTTATTGATTATTTTATAGACAGCGTGAGATTACTTGTGGGGCGGTAAGCATTCTTCGCGGGATTTTCCATGTTGGGCTTTTGTCTAATCAAGCCAATCTTGGTGAAAAGCAGCATTTCTTATGCTTGCTAAATGATAAATCTTCTCTCCACGTGGGATATTATCTAATACCCGCTGTCTATAAATTACAAAGCAAGTTCCTCCGCTGGATTATCTTTGGCCCCATTTTTCTATTAAGATCGTTCTGGAACCTTCCAGATCCTGTACTCTATCTGCGAGTCTTGCCGTCAGGTATTTTTTACTCACTTGTGAAAATACTGTTTAAAATGAGGAATCTTCCTTATAAATTACTGCAATAGCAAACTTTCGTCCACCGTTGGAATGTTCTATGGCGCATTTAATTGTAATTCCCAACTTTCTCAAGAAATAGACTCTCGCCTACCTAGTGCAACCAGTTATTTTCATCATTGCAATAACTTTCTTTACATAAACTTTCGTGTCTCTACAGCGAACTTTTCATCTATTTAAAAGACTATAGTGATAACTAGTGCTTGTCCCACTTTTCTACCGCGTCGCGATCGTCCGTTTACATTAAATCAGGCCATGAACATTGATCCTAAATCCCAATGATCTTTCCTCAACCTTTTACTAACAAACCATATTAATAAAATTGTAACTTCTCCATAAGGTGTCACTCTTCGAAGTGCCCTTCCATTTTGCTTGTTTATCATTACTTAATTTCTGTATAATTACGTGTTTTATACACGGTTCAAGCTCACATTGTTTCTCTTTTATAACGAGAGAATACAATTCTTTTAACTCATTAGTGAGTTGTTTCTAGGTCTCACGAAAGGGTAACCTGCCCCATTTATCTGGTGATTCCTATCTAAATACAGGAAGTCTAGAACCTTCCTTGTTGATTTCTTTCTTCAGGTTTCACAGTAAGTGACCTGCCCTCTTTTGTATAATTGTCATAGAAGTAATTCCGCATAAACATAAGAAGTAATAGGAACTTCTTTTTCATTTACTTGCTTCCTTTTTTTGTTATTTTCGAAGTTGTAACTTTTTCTAAAAGAATTACTTGTAAATTCCTTAAAGTACACTCCTTGTACTCAATTTGATGTTTAAACTTTAAGCATTTCATTTGTCTTTTTTAAATCTTACAAAGATTTTAGTACATATATAAGGTTTAAAACCTCATAAATTGTTAATTGCCCGGCGCAAATGTTTAATGCTATCTGAGGTCTGAGACCCCAAATTTGTTAACCAGATTGAATATATGTTTGTTAAAGTTATAAACTTCTTTTGCTTTTTAAATAAATTAAATATTTGTTTTTGGATTCATAATTTCGAAATACAACGTTTAAGCAAGATCCTGTCTTCCCTGACTCTTCCCAAGTTCATGCCATCGTTAATACAGAACAAATCTGCTATTATTTGTATTGCCAGACTATCACCCTTCCCTATAGTAGTGTTATGCGTGCTTGGGAGGAAATACACTAAAGCCTTTCTCTGGCAAACCGCCCAAGTCTTAGCTGCGGTTCCCGTCAGCTTCGACCAAGCTCGTACCCAATTTAGGTATCAGAGAGCGGATTTGCGGTGGCAACCGCCTCTGAGTGTATTTAAAGCTAAATTTATAACTTTTGTGGAACTCTCATCCTATTTCGCTATCCTTTTTCTCCAGTCCGAAACCCACTTCCTTTTCTTAATCATCTTCCCTTGGTGGGTGGGTTATTCCTCAGCCAATAATCTACCCACCCAGAGTGTTTCATGCCTGGTGGACTACACATCTGAAAGTACAGTATCTGAAAATAGGTACCCGGTCATCACGGGAAAAAAAACAACCCACCTTTCGAAGAATGTGGTATCAGGAAAGAAATGACAAGAATCAAATGAGCCGGAAAATGGACGACGCCCTAGGCCCCGGATATTGATAGGCTACTTCGAGGTCGGAAGAGAACAAGAGTTGACAAGGAAGGTCGACAGGAAAGACCGCAGTTGAAACAATGCCGTGCTCAGCTGGCGAATGAATAAAACAACCTATAGTTGTGAGCTCCGGAGGGGGGCAAAGGAAGAGATGTTATCGATGTTGACTCTGTCCCTGTTTTGAAGCTTCAAGTACCAGCTGGTTGAGGAATGTACCCTGGGCTCTGGTCAATCAATGAAACTCCAGCCAGACTCCAGTACTCGGGCGGTCTGCGTGGGAATGGAATGCCACCTATCCAGCCTGGGCTCTTCTGAAAGCCTACCGCGTCAGCTACTTCATTCATGAGCTCTTGAAAATAACAACTTGTATGGGCTTGTACGAGGATGGCCTCCGTGGCTTAGGCGGCAGCACGCCGGCCTCTCACCGCTGGGTCCGTGGTTCAAATCCCGGTCACTCCACGTGAGATCTGTGCTGGACAAAACGGAGGCAGACAGGTTTTTCTCCGGGTACTCCGGTTTTCCCTGTCAAAATTTCATTCCAGCAACATTCTCCACTATCATTTCATTTGTCATTCATTTAATCATTGCCCCAGAGGAGTGCGTCAGGCCTCGGCAGCCGGCACAGTTCCTATCGGTTCATATCCTCGCCGCTAGATGGGGGCTTCATTCATTCCATTCCTGACCCGGTCGGAGACTGGAAGCAGGCTGTGGATTTTCATTTTCATTTTCATGGGCTTGCACGAGGAAACTTACTATAATTATAATAATATGAGGTTATGGAGCCTCGACATGGTCTGGTGACTTTCTTACTCGAAACCTTACTCCACATACCGTACTGCCCCCCCCCCCCCCCCCCCCCCCCCCCAACCACTACTGGGAAGTAGGTTCACGACCACGAGTCGCCAGATGAGCATGACATTGCCAACACTTAATTGTCGCTGGTCCTCTTTCCATAATTATCCCCGCTGACCTCCCTCGCAGGGCCGTGCAGAACAACCACGGGCTCTGGGGGCTAGAACGCCTCTGTCTCAGTTTGTTAGTTCCTCCCTTGATGCAACGCACCATTCCGGACCTTATGGACATAAACATGTAAAGGAAAAGAAACAGTGCTACGGAATTGCGTATATTAAAATGACATTTTATTCCTTACTGAACCTTTTGGTATTCTTTATCATTTCTGGTATTCATAACTTTTTTTCCTTCTGCGATTGATGCAAATTTGTAAAAATAGCTTTCTTAGGGTTATCATATTATTGAACTTACGAGGCACCGACAGCAGTGGCTCAGCTGGCTAAAGCGCAGCGTTAGGTCATGGGACCAAGCTCTCTGCTGACTCGGTAGACGCGTGGGTTCGAGCCCCACCGTCGGCCATCCTTGAAATGGTTTTCCGTGGTTTCCCCATTTTCAACACCAGGCAAATGCTGGGACGGTACCTTCTGATAGGCCACGGCCGATTCCTTCCACATCCTTGCCCAGTTTCATTCATCTTCATCCATTCCATCTCTCATCCCGACGCGCAGGTCGCCCACGGGCGTCAAATAGAAAGACATGCACTCGGCCTCTGAGGAGGCCACACGACAAAAAAAAAAAACTTACGAGGCACGTCCAGAAAGTAAGTTCCGTTTGGTAATAAAATTAAATTGTGTACAGATACAGAAAAATGATTTATTGCACAACATTCTACGCCTCTTAAACTACGGTACTTTTCCACATAACTGCCGAACTTTTGCAGGCATTTGTCATAGCGTGGCACAAGTTTTTGGATACCTTCTTCATAGAAGTTTGCCGCCTGTGTCTTCAACCAGTTGGAAACATCATTTTCCGAGGTGTCAAGATTTGTTTCGGCTTAACCTTTGCTGGGGATGAAGTGTGCCTCCATTCCATTGATTGCCGCTTGCTTTCAGGGGTGTCGTAAGAAACCCAAGTTTCATCTCCTGTGACTATCTGTGTCAGAAATTCTTCGCCGCCTTCATTGTAACGGGTCTAAAACTGAAGTGCACTACCCATCCGTTTTTTTTTGTGTTGCTCCGTAAGAATCTCTGGTACCCAACGTCGGCAAAGTTTACGAAAGTTCAGTTTTTCGGTAACAATTTCATGAATTAAGTTGCCTAGATGCAAAACTGTCCATGTCCACTTTTCAAAAAAATGAGTTGGCAACACTGGAGTGTAGAGCTAGACTTATTACACATGCCTGAAATGCTATTTATGCTCAAAGCTGTCCATGTCATATGAATACCAGCTCTCGAAAAATGTGGTTGGATTCAAAACTGTCCATGTCCATCCGTAAGTGAGGCTCAAAACTTGCCTTGTCCCTTTCCACCAATCGCAATGAAGATTGAAGTCAGATGACTAATACAAGATGGCCGTCTTATGTATGTAAACATTGAGCCCTTGTGTGCGTTTTAAAGTTTATGCTGAAAGTTATACGCACTGTTTTCGTCACAATAAATATGAAACATGTCAGTAATGTTGACCAAGGCATTGCGGAAACAACACCTGACCGTTCTAGGAAGCGAGTACGCCGGAAAGATCAGTGAAGCAAGTTGTTTCTATTCATTGCTGAAGGAAATGCGAGACAATTTCTGCCCATGTCTTTCGACTGCCAAAGGAATTAAAATATCTGATCAGAGTGTCTATTACAGTAGGCAATTATACCAATACAATCTTGCCATTATAGTATGTTCCTCTTCAAATCACTAATAATGTATTCATGTACACATGGCTTGAGAGCGAAGGTAAGAAAGGGTCAAATGAAATATGCTCAGCTCTCTACCACTGTTTATGCCATACAGACATGAGCAACATACAAACTTTGGGCTTAATTGCCGATGGGTGCCCTGGGCAAAATAAAAACACAGTAGTTGTCTAGATGCTGTGTCACTGGATGTACTAACACGCAACAAGCGTCAACAAAATAGAAGTGAATTATCCCATTAACCACTAATAATGTATTCATGTACACATGGCTTGAGAGCGAAGGTAAGAAAGGGTCAAATGAAATATGCTCAGCTCTCTACCACTGTTTATGCCATACAGACATGAGCAACATACAAACTTTGGGCTTAATTGCCGATGGGTGCCCTGGGCAAAATAAAAACACAATAGTTGTCTAGATGCTGTGTCACTGGATGTACTAACACGCAACAAGCGTCAACAAAATAGAAGTGAATTATCCCATTACTGGATATTCATTCATGCCTTCCGATAGAATGATTGGACTCATCAAAAGGCAACTGCGGAAACGAGAAACGATAGCTTCAACCATAGCATCTTGGAAGAGTATGGGACCCTCCACAAACTAGGGAGAGACTGGGAGATAGCTGACTGGAAAGGGCCATTCAAAACGTCATCCAATCCGCAGCATCGTTCCCCTTCCAGATAACAAAAGTAAAAAGAGTCATCATCATCATCATCCGTAATTCACAGAATGTAATTCACGTCCAAGGGGAGCCTAATTATAGGTCTGACATCAATGAACCAATGGGTGTATGCAAACGGGGAATACACCATAAACAGGTAAACCGTGCTTAACAAACTCTCCCGTGACTATTAATGAAAAATAACTGGAAAATGTTTCAAATCTCCTAGAGAAACACTATGGTGAGTCCTGGAGGGAGATTAACTCTCTGTTATAGTACATGAACTTATTAGGCTAGCAGGAGAGGATCAAGACATTGTTCCAGGTATGATGTACTAAGTGCGTGGCAGATTGTCAGATATTACACTATGTACGTTTTAAAAAAATGCACAAATTTAGATTTATGTTCATTCCATAAATTAAAAATTGAATACAAAAATTTTGATTTATGATCATCACATGTCTTCTCTTCACATAGTCTCTAGTCTGTTTCAAAACTATCCATGTCCATTACAGTTGCATGCAAAAGTGTCCATCGGCAAAATGAGATGCAAAAGTGTCCATGTCCATTTTTATTTTGCTTATATCTTGCATGCATTGCGTACCTGTTTTTTTGTCAATAGCTCAATCAGATTTGTACTAATTCATACTTATTTATATGACAAACAGTGTAGGCTTATACCAATCCATCCAGTAAAAACACATTTTCCACTTTTTCTCAAAACCAGTTATGGAGGACATGGACACTTTTGCATCTAGGCGACTCAATTAGTGATCGTGAGATTTGGGGAAATTCCATAGCGAGAGCACTAATTGTAAACTTGTGGTTTTCCCGGATCTTGGCATCAATCGCGTGAACCAGTTGTTCTGTAACCGCTGCAGCGGAACGTAGAACTAGTTGAAGACACAGGCGGCACACGTCTATGAAGAAGGTTTACAAAAACTCGTGCCACGCTACGACAAATGCCTGCAACATTTCGGCAGTTATGTAGAAAAGTAGTTTAAGGGTTGTAGAATTTTGTGCAATAAATATTTTTTCTGTATCTGTACACAATTTAATGTTATTACCAAACGGAACTTACTTTCTGGACGAACTTCGTATTATATATGAATTGCAGACAATGGCCATAGCTGGGTATTTTTGATTGAACGCCCGAGAGCTCCCAACAAGTTCAATTTCAAGTAGTTTCAACGTTGGCTACCAGATGCTACAGTCACTAACACCTACCGACGAACGTTGGAACTTGATAGAGCGTTTCTAACTAGCCAAATATAACCTACAAATTTTGCTACACACTACCAATTGCAGTGGTAGGTTCTTTTTCTTGCCATACATCTATCTGACATGGGCCCGCCAGCTTTACTTCCCCTCCGAAGGAAGGCATACTTAATGCTCTTAAAAATCCGACGACGTCAGCCAGGTTTGAACCCACGATCTTGGACATACCAGTTCAGCATGCTACCAAACTTATAGCCTACTCACAGGTAAAATTATCGATCTAATTTTAGAAATCTTTGAAATAATTAATGTAGGTGGATAATCAAAATATTGGTTTAAATTATTTCGGTTTATAATTGATCATAGTGCATACATTGTGTTTTCAATTTTAGCTACCTGCTTAAACTTCTTTAATCTAAAAGGTACGATTGTATCTACAAGCTTCATTTTTTTAAATAATACTCCATCAATTTTTACTGTATCACTGTAGAATACCTATACTTGAATCCGGCTTAGGATGAAGTAAATGAAATTGTCTTATCAGGGCTTTTAAATGTGTCCGACCCTTCAACCCACCGGGGCTGCAGCGCCGTTTGCCCCTCCCTCTCCTCAGGCCTGCACACTCAGTCAACTCTTTGTTCGTCGGTTTCTCTTTTCACTTCCCGAGGCCTGTGGCGTGTACACAGCGGAACGCTATGCCATCATAGAGGCTCTGCGGTACACGTTATTGGACGATCACCAGCACTTTCTTGTGTGTACTGACTCTCTAAGTGCGCTGCAAGCGATCGATGTGTGTTTCCCGAAGCACCCGCTGGTCCAGCGTGTATTTCCTAGCCACATAGGTATTGCGGGAAACGAGCTTGCTGACCAGGCGGCGAGAGAGGCAGTCGCACTGCCCTCGCTACCGTATAAGGTGCCTGCTAGTGATGTGCTCTCTCAGTTGCGACATTCGATCCTGTCGCATTGGAAGGAAGCGTGGCGTGCCACGCCTCCACCTAACAAACTGAGAGGCATTGAAACGTTTTGCTAGCCCCTAACTGTTGGGTGAGAAATGTAACTGTTTACCTTTGCCTAAGCTATGTTGTTTTAATGGGCGCCAAGACCTCAACGCAATGTTGAAATCTATATTTGTATTTAGCAACGTCTAGCTCTGGCAGAACACATTCAAGACTCTATTCACTCAGATCATGGTATGATTTGATCATTAACCCAACAAACAATTGTATCAGGAGAAGGAATTGGTCTATATCTAATGCTACCTACTGAAAGCAAAGATTGCATTGTAAAAGAAATGAATTTATTATATAAAACAAGTATAGCAAAATTAATAATAATAATAAGTTTAAAATTTAAATTGGAGCGTTGCGATTTTAATATTACCGATAGAAAATTACGTGAAGACGGAGTCTGATAAATTATTGATTTTACTCTTATTCCCAAGCTATGAAGTTACTGAAATATGAAATATAAAACCAAGAGAAATGAGAGATTGCGTATTTCTGCGTCATTTGCGCTTACCACTGGAAATGCCCGAAGCCTTTCCCTCGTACTGGATGATGCTGTGAGCTTCCCACAGTCTCCTGGATGTCGTCATCTTCGTCGATGTTTGATGAGATTCTGGTAGATTAGATAATTCTATGGTCCGTACATCGAACCCAAACACTCGTGCAACCACACTGGTTAAGTTTTACAAAAGTTAGTCCTCCGATCCACGGAACATCGGAGCGACTCCCGCGTGCATCCGTACTCGTTAAGTTCTACACAGATAGTCCTCGTTTCACGGCGCGTCGAACGATATATGCACCCGTCGCATCCCCACTCCAGTCCAGACTTCCCGCTTACGTGGTCTCCACTGATTGGCTGAGCACGCCGCTACTTCCCCTCCTCTGGTTCATTACACACGGCGCGCGAGAGGGAGAAGTCGTTTTCCGTTCCATATATTCGCCTTTCTTTACGCTGCAACTCCGCTTGCGTAATACTTCCCGACAAGATTAAGCGTGTACTTGAATTTCCAGTGACTCATGTCTCTCAAATACCCTAACTGACAAAACTCCGTAAAATTCCGTAATCAGATAATTTTCTATGATATCGTCGTTCGTAATAATTTGCATGATAGCGTTTTCTAAGACATAGAAAACCTATCTGAATGCTAATAATTTTTATAAAATGCTCCGAAAATACCTTAATAATAATTATAATAAATTAATAATAATAATAATAGATTAACATGAAAAATTCTCTTGGCTGAACAATTTGCCGCGTAAATAAATATAGAATGGCTTCCTACTGACTTATGCCAGTTGCATAAAAACCCCTCGAAAAACACGTTACAGCATCAAGGAGACAAGAAGGTGTGGAAATCTTCCTTCCGATCTCTCCAGAAGGAAGCTGTGGTACTCTGTCGACTCCGGATCGGCTATGGGATTGCTACGCACTCCCACTTGCTAAAGAGAGAAGACCCCCCTGTGTGTACTCGCGGCGCCCAGCTAACCGTTGCACACATTCTCTTGGAGTGTGTGGATCTGGTCGATCTGAGAAGGACTCTTAAACTGCCTAATACCCTCTCCCTTCTTCTCCGTGATGACGGGCCGTCAGTAGACCTCGTCATCCGGTTCATGAGGGAGAGTGGTTTCTTTTTTAAGTTTTAATGTAAGTTGAGACTTTTAGTTCAGGTTAAGTCTGTTTTATGTTTTTATGGTGTTCATCTATTTTATTGTTCACTATGCCTTATTTGTTTTATTGTTTTCTTTTTACCATCCGCCTTTTTTATTCTTTTATTCAAATAAGGCATAATTGTTGGGCTCACTGTATATTTTACAATTACCATTTTCGTTTCATCCATGTCAGTGAGCTGTTTTTATCTTCATCCTTTCATTTCAGGCCATTTCATTTCATTAGGGGCCCATAACCTCGATGTTAGGCCCCTTAAAACAACAATTATCATCATCACCAACTCTTTGTTCTTTCTCGGCAAAGTTTTTAGGGTACTCCCACTGCCGCAATATTGCAGAGACATTTACTCGTCTAATTCTTTCTACAAGAATTGTAGACTAAAAAACCCAAATATTACAATATTTTATATTCAGCACAACACTCAGTGGTGTGACAGCTGATTCAAGGGGCGGTACAGCGAGGCTACCTTCCCCTAAAGCTAAGGGTGAAAATTAAAATGATCACCACTGATACCACAAATGTCACTACGAAAACTTTAAAACTTACTAGAAGAAGAATTGAAGAAAATAGAGAATTGAGCAGGCGCGGATTCAAGGGGGGGGGGGGGGGGGGTCACGGGGGTCATGACCCCCCCCCCCCCAAACGGAGACCAAATTTTTCTGCAAACTCAAAAAACGAAAACACAATTACCAGACAAATAAAACTTAACGAATTTTAACTGAAAAAGTTTTTTTTTTTCATTTTATTCAATACTGAATTATCTTTATTGGAATTATTATGTTCTGTTACAACTGTACATATTTACAACTTCAAACCTCTTGTATAATAACTATTAGTTATACAACAAAATCAACTCGTCTATTTTGTTTAGCAAACCTTGTGATCACCGAATCGATGTTTATAGTGATGTCACGATGAATGTGCAGCAATGCACGGATAGGAAACTGGGACTTTTTTCGCACCAAAAATTTTTGCCGACGTCCAAACCGCAAGCTTGGTTGGCAATTTAAGCTGTGACTTTCTCCCTTTGTCGGTACCAACTCGACTTGCCGAAACTGTAACGTACCTTCATCGTTTTCTCGAAGCTCGATGTAAAAGTTGCAAAACACGCCGTTGCAATTTGTACGAATATTTTTGGTGCGCTAAACGCATCAAATTTCTATCCATGTAGCTTGCAAAAAAATTGGTCTGATTTTGTACGTTTGGTTATTTTGTGATTGCGTTTTTAGTGATACCATTTTTCTTAACAATTTCGATTCTCTGACCCCCCCCCCGCCTGTCCCCCCCCCCCCCCGCAAAGCCAAACTCTAGATCGATTCTCTGACCCCCCCCAAAACCAAACTCTAGATCCGCGCCTGGAATTGAGTTGAAGTGATTGTTGCTCTTGTATGAGGCAATGAGGCTACAAAGCCTCTTTGTGTAGCTCTCTTCGTCCAGATTGCAGTTTAACTTAACTTCCACTAAAATAAGTCGACAATAGCAAGGGATTCCAACCTCGAACTTCCAGTCGTTCAACTTTAGAATCTGCCTGACGCTCTTATTACCGTCTGGGGTAAGGCAGAAGCGGACGTACGATCAAGCCATTGGCTACCTCGTTGTAAAATCAGATTACACTTTACGAATACAATCTTTACAGATGCCGTTTTCTATTAGAAAATATATAATGATAAAGAAATTAACAACTGAATAATGTCCTTCGTGGAAAGAGGTACAATTATAACCAGACAAACGATACCAGGAAATTCAGTAGACAAGCTAAACACAGTTCCGTGCCGAACAGATGGGAGAAGAGGTGGTACACTCGCAACGAGTACAAAATATGAAAATAGAACACTTCAACTAGAGCGAAGTAGCAGACACGTGAAGACACGTGCGAGGGTCAGATGCATTCAACTCCATTATTATCGCAGAGTTAAATTCGTACTGGTAACTGTGAATCTAGGATAATTGATTGTAATCAGAAACGCTCATCTTGGTGGACCAAACTAACATCTAATTGCTATCTCGTTCGTACATCAGCATCGCATGCAAGAGAAACGCAAATGAATCTTCTGCTCTAGTTAGCCGGAGCCACGGAAACTTGAAACCCTTCCCGAAGTCATAGGCTCGTAATAAAAGGCCTGACGAACTGCTCTATAAACACAAGAAATACTCACTTATGCCACATTTCTTTCGACAGCCATACAGTGCACGTTAATTTATTTCAAGCTTTCCCGCTGTTTTCTAAAGCAACAATTATGAAGCGAATACAAGCATCTGTTTCTATTTCTGTCCAAAGAATATGGATTTAAATCCTTATTCTACGATGAACTGGCTGTCCGCCAGATTAGCTCCAGGGGCAGCACACTACCACCTAGCCGGCGGGACCATGTCGTAGATTTATGGCATGTAAAAGAACCTTCCACTAACTAAACTTGTGAAGCCAAAATTTGTAGGTTAGGTTTGTTCAATGCTCTTAAGTTCCAACGTTCGTCACCAGGCGTTGGTTGCGATGCCATCTAGTAGACTAGTAGCCAAGTTCACACCTAGGTGTCGTGGACGGTAGCATTTTTTGGTAGCGAAAGTAGGAACTACTTGAATTATCGCCTGCAGTCCTTACTTGAATTAAAAACAGATAACACACACTATAATACAGTCACCGCAATTAACACCGGTTATCAGACAGATTCTACACACACCCAAAGTACACGAGGCTACATGACCACGTTGTCGCAGCCCCTAAACTACGGAACCAACCAGCCGACACTACCTTCTGAGCTTGATCAGCTTTCACTGTTTCATTATGCCAACTCCTTCACTGGATAGCCTATAGGCCTATCATGCTTCTCTTAGAGACAGATGACCTCGATGACCACCACTTAAATAACAAACAACGCCCGTGCTTTTAGGTCATTACATAGACGAGAGAACAATGGTATTTAAACATTTTCACCCTCTACTACGGGGGAGATTTACAAAATCTACCTTGAAAATGTCCTCCACTAAGTAGGCCTACACACACGCAAGAATACCTACAAATAAACTTTAATAAGGATAACGCCCATGTAATCTTAAAAACTATCGAACATTATACAATTTGTCAGTTTGTTATTTCTTCTTCTTTTTTTTTAATATAAAATTATCATCCAAGTTTGGCGTCACTGCCGAACTATGCAAGAGCTCATTCTTCTCATCATCCAAGCGGCTTCGGTGGCGTAGTTGGTAGCATGCTAAACTGCTGTGCCCAAGATCACGGAATCAAACCCGGCCGAAGTCGTCGGATTTTTTAAGACCGTCAAAATCCTTCAGTATGCCTTCCTTCGGAGGGGAAGTAAAGCCGGCGGTTCCATGTCATAGATTTGACATGTAAACGATCCTTCCAATAACTAAACTTGCGTGAAGCTAAATTTCTAGGTTAGATTTCGTTGAAACGCTCTATCAAAGTTCCAACGTTCACCACTAGGTGTCAGTGACATCTAGTAGCGGAGGTAGGAACTTCTTGATATTGAACGGAACTTGTAGCTCACCCCATGGGTGTCCACTTGAAGCAGCTACAAACTCTGGCGAGCCGAACATGTCCTCGGACACTCCCGGCACTAAAAGCCATACGCTAAATAATAAATAATAAAATAATAATAATAATAATAATAATAATAATAATAATAACCATCCAAATTGACAATCTTGAAGAAAATTGACGACAAATGAAAATGAGGAAAAGCCTTATCCGTAGGGCAAGCTCGGCAAGGTATTGGGGAAAAAGCGGTGGCCTCTAAGAAAAGCAAATGGAAAACTACGGGATGGCTAGTGAAGGGGTTCGAACACAACGATCTCCCGGAATCCAATAAAGGGTCCACGGAATACGCAGTTCACATATTAACGCCAATTGCGGAAACGTTTTTAAAGACTCTTAATCATCCTTTAGCCATAGAAATAAATAACTTATTCATCTATTTATGAAGGAATAATTCTTTGGACATGATTTAATAATGCTTGACGACAGACTCACTAAGAAAATGCTTAACCACTTCAACAAGCCCAATAGAAAAGGCAACTCTTATGAAAAACGGTTTGCTAACACCAAGAAGGATCAACAAGAAATGAACATCACTGATCAAGACATCCGCAACAGAGCCACTTTCAGAAATATGATACACACATTTGAGGGGTTTCTAGAGCCAGAAACAGCGACCAAGAAGAAACAACATTGGACAGCTGAAAAGAGAGAAGCTGTGAGCAAGAGAATGTAGGAATACTGGCGCTAAAGAAATCTGAAATCATGAAGATTTATTTACGTGGTTCTTAGTTGATCAAAATCGATTATGATGATGAAGGAATAATTTTGCAGCGAACTTACGCCAGTTTACGTAAACAATGTATGCCTACTGTGCTAATTAAAGCGTTCTGCAACGTTCTGAATAAGGCACAAGCTGTCTACTTATAACAATGGTTTGGCTGGTGTTTGTCAAAATAAATGCGTTCCAACATTTCAAACAGAAGATTAAATGTAAAAAAACTTTGAATCTCTTCCACCACAAATGCTACTCAGGGTATGTAATTCTTGACTTCCTACGCCACTGGTGCTGCAACGCGCCCCACGTTGACTAGATTTTATCATAACCGAGTAGAATGAAGGCTATACATTATATTTCATCTTTGGATGTGTGATGGAGTAAATTGTTTGTGTGTTGGGGATGAATGCGTTAAGGTTTCTTGTATCAAAAGAGGGGGAGTAGATTAATTAAAAAGATGGTTATGTTGTCATTAACATGTGTAGGAAGTGTTCTTTTATTGTGCCGGTCACATATTCATTATGGTCATTAGAATCATCTTTAATTTTTTTTTCATCTCCATCTTACGCGATAGGTGATTGTTGTTTCATTTGTGGGGGTTGGACATCCTGGTCATTCAGCCCCATGTAGCCTAAATGTAGAATTTGTCAGATAACCTGTGTTATTGTGATGACTGTATTAGTTTGTGTATTTGTAATTCGGCGGCCGTGGCTTTAAGTTAGGATCCCGCCATTCGCCTGAAGTAGAAGTGGGGAAACCACGGAAAGCCACTTCCAAGGTTTTGCCTCACGAGGCTGAGTGTACCCCCATTTCAGCCCTCAGACCAGAAGCCAGGAATCGAGCCAGGATCCTCCGGGGCGACAGCCAAAAATGCTAGCTGCTATACCACGAGGTGGTCAAGGTGCCAATTTACTTCATCATAAAATAGGGCCCCTGCCAAGGCAATAGGCCTATGTAGACAAGCGCTTACCGTAGTTTCAGGAAGAGAGGTGAGAAGAGAAGCACTATCGATTGACGCAGGCACGAAATATAACACGTGTCCACCAGGAAGCACGTGGGGAAGCTAACTCGGCCACACACTCAAACTCCATCTCATTAACAGTCCACCACTCCTAAATACGTAGTGTTGTTATTTAGGGATATATGGCCTGACAGCCTGTATTATTGTTATGACCATATTAATGTGGTAGAGTGTATTGTGGTTAAGGGCTGTAGTTGGTAAGGAGGCGGCCGTGGCCTTTTGGCCAGTGCCATCCCGCCATGATGGATGGAACTGTAGCAATGTTGACCCTAAATTATGCTTCATAAACCACATCGCAGTGTCGTGGCTTCCATCCCTAAGATCTCGGGTTCGACTCTCGGCTCTTCCAAGATATGAGGGGTGCTGTGGGGTTCTGTAGTGACTGCAGAAGTGTGAATACTCATTTTTTAAATTTTTGTGGAGAAAGGCCAGAGCCAAGACTCAGCTCAAAACCCCGATGTTCGTTTTCCAACCCTGGCAAAGACTTCTGAAACACATGTTGTCAGACTAATTCAACACCCACCAAAGTACACTGGGCTGATGAACAAGATATCCTATGCCCCTAAAATAAATTGACAACAAACAAATATTGTTTGCTCAGCCTCGAGATGACAACTTAGAAGAGGAGGTTTCGATTCCCAATTCAGCCATTCTAGAAATATGACTCAGCTCCAGTAGTCTCAGTCATCGTTCGCCTCTCCGTCCTGTTAAGCTTAGCAGTGCTGGACTTATGTCAACGCTGTCCCCCTATCGTTCCGTAAGGCTCCAGTTGCTATGATCAACGATTCAAAATGGCAAAGAAGCCTATGCATAGCAAACTTCCGGTCACCGAGTCCTCATTTGGTTTTTATTGACAATGATTTCCGTTATTATTTGCTTTATTATTTCGGATTGTGGTTTTGTTTCTAAGTGTTCAACTTATAAAAAAGAAATTGAGGGTTGGTCTCTCTTGGATATTTCAAAAACACGTGTCTCCTAAACAATAGTTAGTAAAACTTCGCAACAGAAAAGACGCTAACAAACAGCTTGCTTAAAAATTGTGCAATTTTCACATTTCAAACGTCAATCATCTAACATATCTTGGACTATAATGGAGTTAAGTTGGTGTCCATTAAATGTTATTTGTGATAATACTACCAAGCAGTTACTATCTGGCCAGTACATTGGTTGTTGTTGTTGTTGTTGGAGTCTTCAGTCCTTTGACTGGTTTGATGCAGCTCATATACATCGGTACATTATATTTAAATACCAACATGTGACCGCGGAGAAAGGCTACGATTTGTATAATATTTACCAATTATCCAACTTTAATTCTTTAATATTTATTTAAACATTATAATTAAATTTATGTTCGACCCTAACTATTATGTGTCAGAAAACTGTATCATAATGAGGCTCATTATAACACTATTTTTCAAGTGTTTAGTGCTTTTCAGTCGGTCAACACGAATGTACCCAAAAGAGATGGGTTATGCCCTAATCCTGAAATAAATTACATGAGATTAATAAAACACTAGGATGACCAGTTTCGATCGTCAAGCGATCATCATCAGATCCATTACACTTAGGCTATAAAATCTATGTTTGAAATACAGGTGAAAATATTTACAATATGTACAATTATTTAGTTGCAGTATTGGTACTGCAACTGTCAGTGTATGCTAAATCCAGTATATATGTTAGGTGAAATGCTAAATGGTGATAGCTATCCGGAGATTGTACTTTAAGAGAGATTATATGGTTGTAAACTATGGTTAAACTATAAAATTTTAGGCTAACTACTTATCTGATTGTCTTCCGTACTACAGCTACTCGCAGTTTTCGTGTTTACTAGAACTCACTGTGCGGTCGACTGCGGTGGTTATCTTAACGACTGGTTTTTCCCTCCCTTCTCCCCCCTACCCCTACGTGCTGTGGGGAGTGATCGCGATGTGTTTATGTGAGGTGTTGCCAACCTAGATAAGATGTATGTTATTGAATGAGGTGGGTCTGCAACTATTAAAGACCGTGGATTAGCCCTCGCCACGCGTGGAGCATAACCCATTCGAACTAAGCGTTGACGGTCTTATGAGGACGTCCCGGCACCTTTAATACTGCCGCGAATATGGGCCTTGGTTTATTGCAGAAGAAAAGTACATCGTACACCTGATCCAGATAACATTTACCTATTAAAAACCCCCTAATTTCCCCCCTTTTTTATCTAGCTTGGCTGTGTCGCTAAATTGTGTTTTGTTTCCGACAGGGTGTGTTTTTTAGTAGCGTGAAGAGGGGTGAGCTCTCCATGAACGTGTGTTCATTTAGATTGTTGGGATTGTTTCGTTTGGCTAGGTGTATCTCGATTGCTTCCTTTATGTCAAGAGCTCTGCCTTTCGATTCGTGATTACGTAGATGATGTAATTTGCATCTACGATACTGAACTAACAAGCGAAGAAACAATTCTCCAATCCATTAATAGCCTTCACCACTCTATCAAATTCACTAAGGAATCCGAAATAGACCGGAAAATAAATTATCTCGATATAACTATTGAACGTAAAGACAACGACCTTTCATATTCCATATTCCGGAAAGCAACACAAACCTCGCATGCAATCGACAATCAGTCTAATCACCCCAGTACGCACAAACTAGCGGGTTTCAACTCAATGGTGCACAGGGCTTTAAACATACCCATGTCAAAAGACAACTATAATAAGGAAATAAGAACAATTATGCAAATAGCTAAGGAAAACAACTTCTCGCCAAGCAAAATAAACCAAATTATAGCCAAACATAAAAATAAAGATAAAACGATTCCCAAACCGGACAGTAATGAGAAAAAATTTGCGCGTTTCAACTATGTGAATGCGAATACATATAAAATCACTAACCTATTCAAAAAGCAAGGCATAAAGATAGCTTTCACGACGAAAAACACAACCGCTAGGCACCTCCTATATAGTAATCTAAATAAACGTGACCCGTATTCAAGGTCAGGGGTATATTCTATAACGTGCCAAGACACCGATTGTCAAGCTAATTACATCGGGCAGAGTGGAAGGCGAGTAGACACACGTTATAATGAACATAGGAATGCGATAAGATACGGAACACATTCAGCCGTGTGCGAACATATGTGTGACGCAGGGCACATCTTTACCAACATAGAGTCGGACCTTAAAATAATCCATCACGAATCGAAAGGCAGAGCTCTTGACATAAAGGAAGCAATCGAGATACACCTAGCCAAACGAAACAATCCCAACAATCTAAATGAACACACGTTCATGGAGAGCTCACCCCTCTTCACGCTACTAAAAAACACACCCTGTCGGAAACAAAACACAATTTAGCGACACAGCCAAGCTAGATAAAAAAGGGGGGAAATTAGGGGGTTTTTAATAGGTAAATGTTATCTGGATCAGGTGTACGATGTACTTTTCTTCTGCAATAAACCAAGGCCCATATTCGCGGCAGTATTAAAGGTGCCGGGACGTCCTCATAAGACCGTCAACGCTTAGTTCGAATGGGTTATGCTCCACGCGTGGCGAGGGCTAATCCACGGTCTTTAATAGTTGCAGACCCACCTCATTCAATAACATACATCTTATCTAGGTTGGCAACACCTCACATAAACACATCGCGATCACTCCCCACAGCACGTAGGGGTAGGGGGGAGAAGGGAGGGAAAAACCAGTCGTTAAGATAACCACCGCAGTCGACCGCACAGTGAGTTCTAGTAAACACGAAAACTGCGAGTAGCTGTAGTACGGAAGACAATCAGATAAGTAGTTAGCCTAAAATTTTATAGTTTAACCATAGTTTACAACCATATAATCTCTCTTAAAGTACAATCTCCGGATAGCTATCACCATTTAGCATTTCACCTAACATATATACTGGATTTAGCATACACTGACAGTTGCAGTACCAATACTGCAACTAAATAATTGTACATATTGTAAATATTTTCACCTGTATTTCAAACATAGATTTTATAGCCTAAGTGTAATGGATCTGATGATGATCGCTTGACGATCGAAACTGGTCATCCTAGTGTTTTATTAATCTCATGTAATTTATTTCAGGATTAGGGCATAACCCATCTCTTTTGGGTACATTCGTGTTGACCGACTGAAAAGCACTAAACACTTGTTTACTAAGGCAACACTGAAAATATGGCTTCAAACACCACAATGTACACTATTTTTCATTATGAAACAGTTTCTCCCACCAATCAGAGCTCAAGAAACAGTTGTGTGACCAATTAGATAAGGATACCTTCGCACATGCGCTCAAAATCCAACATGTCTTTATAAATTACCGAAAGTGCACCGTCCATATGTTCGCGTAAATAATCGGGTGAATATGAGACCAGAAATAGCACTGTACCTTAATATCCCCTAAACCAATTTCTACCCAGCGCGTGGTTTTGAAACGAATTCGGTGACAGTTTTACTGAATAACGGTGCACAATCTGAACATATGGCACTGAAGCACACAGAGCGCATGCGTCGGTTGTCCAGAGAGCTTGGAAAAAAATATATACTACCCACCGCAGCACCCGATCACAACATTCTAGTGACTGAACAGATATTTATGAATATTTATGTTAAAACATATAATAAAGTTATAATTATCGTCGAACATAAACAGTCGTATGCAACTCGCCTATAATGGTAATTAAGACACTCGTATGGAAATTATAAACCTCGCATACGCTCGTTTTATAAAAAAATACTCGTGTCTTAATTATAGCCATTATAGGCTCGTTGCATAATGTACTAATATATAATTATTTAACCAATAATTATTTTATAAATATATACCTAATTCACGTATTGCAAGAACGCGATTTTTTTGATAGCAGACGCGGTATCTTCTCAAAATCCAACCGTATTTATTTTTCAGTACCGTATAAAAAACATCGAACCTCATTTTACATTGAATTATGGACACCGAAACCTTCTAATAGTGATATGGGTAGTCTTTCATTCGAAGAATTATTGTTCAGTAATTTAAAACAAAATGCCAGAAAACTAAATACAAAAAGCTGTGTGCCTACTGCGGTGTAAAAACGCTCTGTGAAAAAACCTACCTTGCCTGGATAAAACTACCTGCATACAGTTAAAAACATTCTACCATTTGGAGAAGCACGATCGTAAATGATTTTCAAACATAAATTGTAGTAAATTTGGAAACATATGCAACATTTAGAGACAATTGTTGTACTACGACACAACGTTAGATGACATTTTGCATCATCAATACACAAGGCGTCAACACAAGTAGAGCTTTATCATTGTACACAACTGAAGATCATCGGTATCATTATTGGTGTATTTTACAACTTTTATTTTTCCTAACAACAACGAATTTGCACAGTTACAGGCAAGGAGAATTGTAGTATACAGTTCCCACTGCTTCCAATGTTGTTTGAGTCTTCAGTCTTTTGACTGGTCTGATGCAGCACTCCATGCCTCCCTGTTCTGAGCTAATCATTTCATCTCTACATAGCTACCACACCCTACATCGAGGCAATCTGTCTAACTTATTTTAACCTTGGTCTACCCCGACAGTTCTTGTCCTCGACCCTTCCTTCCATAACTAAGCTTGCTATTCCTGGGTGTCTTAGTATGTGTCCTACCAACCTATCTCTTCTCTTCATTAGCATTCGCCAGAAACTTCTCTCCTCTCCCAATCGTCTTAGTACCTCTTTGTTTGTAACCCTATCTACCCATCTGATCTTCATCATTCTCCTGTAACACCACATTTCGAACGTTTCAATTCTCCTCTTTTCTGCTGCACCAATAGTCCAAGTTTCACTTCCATAGAGCGCCACGCTCCAGACAAAGGCTTTCAAAAATAACTTCCTAATACCTAAATCTATATTCGATGTCAACAGATTCCCTTTTTTGGTAGAAATGCTTTCCTTGCCTGAGCCAACCTACTTTTTATATCCTCTTTGCTTCGTTCATCACTGGTTATTTTGCTTCCTAAGTAACAGAAGACTCCTACTTCCTTTAGTTTTTCACCTGCCAATTTGATGTCCATAGAGGTTTCTGATTTATTTCGGCTGCATTCCAATATTTTGGTTTTACATTTATTAATTTTCATCATGAATTCTTTCCTCAAGACGGAGTCCATACCATTCAAAACTTCATTCAAATCCTCAGGCGTGTCGGCCAAGATGACGATGTCATCAGCAAATCTCAGAGTTGAAATTATTTCTCCTTGTATCTTCACTCCCACTTTAAATTGTTCTCTAATTTCCTTCATTGTTTGTTCGATGTAAAGATTGATTACTAAACCGGAAGCTCGTTATCTATAAGAAAGGAAAGGTGGCGCGTCACACGGCAAGAGAACGAACGAATAAAAGTGGATGCTCTATAGATTGGGCAGTGAAGCCTCAAGGTCATGGGACAGTATGAGTAGTGGGGAGCTAGAGCGCTGGATGTGACACCCCTTACGTAGCTGCGCCGAGCTCAAGACGATTGCATGCACAAATTTTAAGCTAGATGTCCACGGCACGGTGGACGAAGAGTCACTGCGATCGCTGTTCCCCCCACCACTGGAACACGCCTGCCCAGAGCTGTCAGCTTGACCTTGATGCTTCACCACAAACCAACCAAGCTATACGTCAGCGCAGCCAAGTTCAGTGGTTCCTATTTCATAAATACGTAATAACGCATGTTTCATATTATCACTCTGAATAATTATCTTTGCTGTGATTTGTATTAGTTAGATAATATTATGTTAAAGTATAAGTTTCACTCTTATTTTGTTTTGCTAGAAATTAATCTAGGTTTCACGTTTCCCCGTAATGTGTTTTTGAAGTCAATGTAAATGCTAACATAAAAGAACTCCACAACCTCAGTGCTTTATTCCAACTTTCTCGATGGTTTCAAACTTCAAGGGATCCGAGGTAACCTTGTTGTCGCGTAGAGAAAAAAAATCAACGATATACGTATCAATACTACGCTATTGGGATCTTCACCTCAGAATGGAACTGTGCATTAATCTCCACTTGTATGTTCAATTGAGGAGATGACACGCAGGGTGGAGGTGTGCCACTTATCTCACTAATCCCAGTTGAGTCAGGATAGCATCCGCTTGGAAGAGGAAGCATTATGTAAGACTGCAATCACTACAATACGATATGCCGCGCGATGTATGAGCCATCCAAGCGCAACGCAGTGTAAACATCAACAAACAACCACCACACTTTCCGAGAATTACGAGCCAGTTACAATGTACACTATATTTACTCCTGCATCCGCATCCTTTTCCGGGTTTTGATAGCAGTGACTTGGCACGAGAACACTGTGCTTTCTGAATAAGGCAACCGACTTTCCTAAACGAACGGGGCAAACCAAGTAAGCCCATATTGTGAGGAAAGTAAGTCTCCGAACGAACGTTTTCGATTCTCCTCGACAGGTTTGTCGTTTCGCGAAACAATATTTGTTTGTTGTCAATTTATTTTAGGGACTTGGGTCATCCTGGTCATCACCCTAGTGTACTTGGGTGTGTGTGGGTTTTTTTAGCGTATGGCTTTTAGTGCCGGGAGTCTCCGAGGACGTTCGGCTCGCCAGTGTTGTAGCTGCTTCGAGACGGACACCCAATGGGTAAGCTACAAGTACCGTTGGGGAGGAAAGATGGAATGTAAGGACGAGGAGTTGGAAGGTAGCGGCTGTGGCCTATAGTTTGGGACCAACCTCGGCATTTGCCTGGAAGGAAGATGGGAAACCACAGAAGACCATCTTCAAGGTTGTCGGCGGGGGGATTCTAACCATCCCGCCTCCCGGATGTGAGCGACTGCCAACAGTCATGCCGTAACGACCGCGGCTAACTCACCCGGTGGGTGTGTGTTGAATTTGTCTGACAATATGTGTTTCTGTAATGACTACAGAAGTGTGCAATACTCATTTTTAGCCTATTTTCAGTAATGGAAAAAAAAGAAAGCACATGAGATCACCTGTTGTCCGTGTGTGTATGTGTCCCTAACAAAATCTAAATGGCTGGAGCTATTTCAATGAAACTCGGCGAGGCCATAGTACTAGTTTGTCCAAACCCGGCTGTATGCTTCAAATTTTATTACGTCTCACCAATCCAACATGGCGGCTGTGTGAAATATTTCACCGACATTCTATATCTCCGAAACTACGGTATTACTGATATCACCGTGACATTTTGTACGGTGATAAAGGGCACTACTAGAAGTTCACCTATATCACATTCAACCCCCTGAAATGTATACAACGAGCATGGCGGCCAAGCGAAGATAAACATTTTAAATGTACTTTTCTCGCGATTTAACCATCCTAGCGCAATGAAACATGTTATAGCAAATGTTCAATTTTTTACATAACGTCAAGATGGCAGCTGTGCAAAATTTTAAAATTAAGTTCTTATTATTTTCTTGTGTCCTTATCATGCGATCGAAGTCAACGTTGGACGGCGCGCAACAGAAAATTCAGCCTTGCGTTATCATACCCCTTGTTATCTAATCTAATTTCCTTCCGGAAGTAATGAACGTGAGGCTCAATGTGCGTGCCACTCCAACTGATTTTAAACCATCACTTGCAATACCTAATCCCTGTCAAAGACTGTTCCGGGCGTTGCATGTTGTGCAGTTCTTACAATGAGACATCAGACATCACTACATTATAGCTTCCATCGGTGGATCAATGGCAGAGGGTCGACCTCCAAAACCCAAGATCACGGGTTCGATTACTGACAGAGGAAGACTGATTGTTGTGGTTTTAAGGGACGGAAGAGCGAGGTAATTTGTCCCTTTTGTTCTTGTTATTATTGTTGTTGTTTGGGTCTTCAGTCTTCTGACTGGTTTGATGCAGATCTCCATGCCTCCCTGTCCTGAGCTAATCGTTTCATCTCTACATAGCTACCACATCCTACATCCGAGGCAATCTAACATATTCTAACCTTGGTCAACCCCTACAGTCTTGTCCTCGACCCTTTCTTCCATAACTAAGCTTGTTATTCCTGGGTGTCTTATTATGTGTCCTACCAACCTATCTCTTCTCTTCATTAGCAGTCGCCAGAAACATCTCTCCTCTCCCACTCGTCTTAATACCTCTTCGTTTGTAACCCTATCTACCCATCTGATCTTCATCATTCTCCTGTAACAACACATTTCAAATGCTTCAATTCTCCTCTTTTCTGCTGCACTAATAGTCCAAGTTTCACTTCCATAGAGTGCCACGCTCCAAACAAAGGCTTTCAAGAATGACTTCCTAATACATAAATCTATATTCGATGTCAACAGATTCCTTTTCTATAGAAATGCTTTCCTTGCCTGATCCAACCTACTTTTTATATCCTCTTGTTAAAAATTGTTAAACATTTTGACAAACGTAAAATTTAGAGGTGGTCGCCTAGATATGAGAACAGCCGAAAAATAATAATTAATAAATAAAACTAATAACTATAATAATAAACAAAAATATACGGGGGGAAATACCGAATTTCAAAAAAGAACAAGTTTTTTGAGTAAATACATGACCGAGGAAAACGGGAGTTGTGTGATGTCGACTCGTAAAAAAACACTCGTATCACATTTCGTTATTGCCACACAAAAATTAATTAAATCTCATCTACAAGTTTCCCAACAGACTTGCGGTTCCACTGCTAGGTGGCACTGCAAGCGGAACGTCAAAATTGGAGAGTAGATCGCCGAGAAGGCTCCAACTCAGTAGATCTACACCAGAGGCCACACGATTAAAAACACACATAGTATTTAACTTATACATGATTGTTTCTATGAGAGATGGCAGTTCAAATGCTTTAATATGGTTTATGAATTAATATGGTATTGTCCCTCCTCCTAAACTCTATTCGCCGTGTCGAGACAGTGTCCCTGGCTACCCGGACAGGGGAACACGCCCAGTTCACGTCATCGGCTCTGCCGGACAGGGGTAGCCAAGAAGCTCCGAGATCATTAGTTCATGCCGTAGCCCCAGAAAAGAAAAGATTTGCTGCAGTGTATACTGTTGCCTGTCATAGGCAATTAAGATCTAATTAATTAATTAAATAAATAAATACATAAATTTCAAAATTAGAGTGCCATATCCCCTCCAGGGACGTAGGCAACCTGAATTAGAGTCCTTGCCTTCGTCAAGGGATCACTAACCAGGCATCCTGAGTAGTGATGTAAAATGTCTAGGCATTTATAAGTCGGGGCAAATGCCCAGGATAAATGCTCGGGCAAATGCCCAAAACCCATAAATGCCCAGGCATTTTGGGCATTTACCTCTTATAAAAACATATTCATAATGCAACGCTTATATAAATATTGCTTTAGCCATATATGTATCTACATATATGCATTCTATATATTTATCCATAAAAACAGGAGTTGAGGCCAAAATAGGCTGCGGAAGTTGTTGTAGGAATTAACTGAAATAACTTGATTTTGGTTCTGAGGCTGAGCTTGTGCTTGGTACTGCAGATTTGTTATTGAAATCATACTCTTCAATTAGTAAAGGTTCATAAGGGGTTTTCTTTCGAAAAGGTTTTTCAACCACTGTAACTGTACCTAACTGAAGCACTTCTTTTTAGATCCTGAGGGCACTTAAAACACTTTTTTATGTGCTTTTCTATTTTGTTACAATGTGACTGTTAATAGTCCTTATTACAATATTTACAAGATACTCCTTTCCCTTTAAAATTAAAAAAGTTCCAAATAGGTCCTTTTTTCCTAAGCATTTTGTAGTGATTTAATCTGACACTTAAAAATATAAATAGCCTATGAAAGAAGTGAGGTTATCTCAGACTCAACCACTCAACAGACAGCTCTACTTCACAACTAACTAGTCTGGGCTGCTGGTGGTAGAATGCCTCGCCAATCTCAAGGTCACAACCATCCTACCCCCATTCCAAGATCATAGCACAATAATGCAATGTTTTATTCAAACCAGTTATACATAATTCCCATTTAGATGTTATTGACAACATTGACACAGGATAATGAAATTATTATTAGCAATATTCGGGCATTACTAGTTTATCCATGAAATGTACCTTTGATTAATGGTCTTTATTATGTTTTAGAAGCTCTAGTAACAATCACAAGTAGTAAAAAGTAAGAAAAAAAACACGTTTTTTAATGCCCAGATTTTGGGCGCTTAAAACTGCTTTGGGCAAATGCCCAGGCAAATGCCCATAGCATCCGACAGGTTCCCATTTTGCATCACGAGGCTGGGTGACCCCCTACCAGACCATACCAAGACTTTTAAATTCTTGGCAGAGCCGGGGATCGAACCCGATACCTCGGGGGTGACAGCCGACATTGCTAGCCACTGCGCCACGAGGTGGTCAAATACATACATAAACGAACAATAATAAACCTCGCTGTAGCATGTAACCCATAAGTCAGCCCGCTTCACATGTAGGCTATACACAGCACTGAAGTTGGCGTATGTTCAACAGACACAGCTCTATACACCCCTTGCGGGCAGCCCTGCAATCACGTGTACAACTGTGTTTACTTACACTATCGCGACTCGGCGAACAGACTTTAAAGTAATGTTCAGAAGACACCTCCGTCAGGCAGTGGCATCATGAACTACATTATTCAACCTACCTCCCACTCTCCGCAGTGCAGTTGCTCTGATGAAACCTCTCATGATGCCACTGAGGTAAGAATTCGCGGACAGGATGTGTGGAAAAATGACAGATAAATAGCAGTGGCGAATTATCCCACGCATCGCATATACAGTTTACGCCACAGTTTATGGCCGGTCAGCCCCGATTGCGCATTCGTGACAAATCACATATCAATTGCAAAAGCCTGCGCAACCGAGGCTGACCGACCAAAACCTGTGGCGTGATTTGTACCAGCGGTATACACCCGAGATTAAAATGTAAAATGATATCTGGTCATTCATAGACCTTTTGTTAATAGTGCAGTCATGAAAATAGTGCTTGTCATATATTGTCTGTCGATTGTTGTCACGAAAGTCGGCTGTCATAGCGGCATGCCATACTTATTTTTATTTGTGGTGCACAGTTTTAGTTATGAGTGGCTGTACTCGAGTGATGTAAAGAAAATCTTTATGTGGAATATCTCACAAACCACCAACTCTTGTGATTTTTATGAACTTTTATAAAAACAGTTGGATATGGAAAACATTTTCAGATCGTGTAAGAATGATGTACCGTATCCAATGGACACATCAGAAAAGTGGTTGTCACAGCAGCTTGTAGACATTCCAGAATTTTCAGATAAGTCCGCATATCAGATCTTTAAGGGCCCACACCAATAAGGATCCAAATATCATGTATATTTCACTTTTGTATTCCTCAGCAACAGACAGTACTAAAGAATATTGGTCTGCCAATTACACTATGCTTTGCCAATATGTCCTTGCATTTACAAGTCATATGGCGAATGCATTTCAAGAAATTAGGAATTTAAAATGGCGGCTGAATATTGTGCACTGTTCCAACGTTTCCCTAATATTTTACACAAATATCATTGTTTTTCAAAAAAATAAAAAATTGTATTAACTAATACAGTTGCTAGAAATTGACCTAGAATCATTGGAATCTATATACAAAAAATATTTTTTTAAAAGCTTATATTAAAGTGTAACGTTTTTGCAAGTTTTTTCACTGAATATTAAAAAAAAGAAAACGAAACTATGACATGTACAGCAACACTTCTAGGTCATATACTGTAGTTCTTCCCTATAAGATACACATGTATACTAAATTTCACTTCATTATCTTGAGAACTCAGGCAGTTACTAAGGAAACGGATTTGAAAATCCAAAGTTTCGGGAAACGAGCAACACAGTTACCAATGAATAGGAAAACATCTAAAACGTCGGTGACAGAGACGGTGCCAGTTCTGCACGCTTTTTGTCGTAACTTCAAAAGTATTATATTGTACATATCAACGAAATTGTTGCAGTGATTTAAAGAGGAAGGATAAATAAACGAAAAAAAAATGACAAATTTTGATCCTTATAGGTCCCCCCTTAAACACATAATTACTTGACAACCACTGTTCTTGTATGTTGCAGTTCGAGCTTCTGACCATGGTTGGTTGGTTCCTCAGTTTAGGGGCTGCGACAACGCGGTCATGTAGCCCCGTGTACTTTGGGTGTGTGTAGAATTTGTCTGATAACTGGTGTTAATTGTGATGGCTGTATTAGTGTGTGTTATCTGTGATTCAGGTAGAAGGACTGCAGACGATTAATTTTTTACAAGTAGTTCCTACTTTTGCTACCAAATGCTACCGTCCACGACACCTAGCTGCGGACGTGGCTACTAAATGCCATCGCAGTCAGCACCTGGTGGCGAACGTTGGAAATAATATAGCGTTAACAAACTAACCTACTACTACTCTCAGACTGTGATAGCAAAGCACCTGAAAGGTGCAATGCAGGGTGAAAATTAAGAGTCTGGTGCCCGTGAACCGGGCTCCTTTCACTCTAGTTTGTTGGTATGAAGTGTGAGTATGATAATGATACTATTAGATCTGGACGCTACCTCTGGCTTTAGTCTAATGAGTGACTTTTGGCCAGAGTATTTGCAGTGAATGACGTGAGTTTTGCTAGGGTAAAAAATATTGTTGTTTTAATTGACTAAATACAGGAGTAATTAATCAATTATTAGGGGCAGTGCAAGATGAAATAGAGAGTAGTAGATCCGTTCCAGCTTAGGTTCGGAGCAGGATGTGCCTGTTGGCCATTGTGGGCCGGTGCACACTCCTGCCGATGCTGAAGTTGTTAAAAATTATTCGCTACGCTCGCCATGGTTAAAAATGTATGCGATATTGCGGTGTGTGTAATAGGTTTTAAGCTGTGCAGCAGCTTCTTGAAATTAAGGAATTGTGCAGACCTTTAGAAGGTAAAGTTAGGTAGTAATTTTGGTGAGTGAAAGAAATAGACCTGAAGAAGGTTTGGTATCACTTTGAAGCATTAAATTGCTACTAGTAATGTGACAAGACTGTCACTGGAGCGGGGAGTTTGAATTCAGAAATGCTGTGCTCTGATTGGCTGTTGCTGTGCTCTGATGGGCTGTGTGCTGAATGGAGTTTAATAGTGTTTCTATGTTAAAATAAAGCTGTATTATGAATAATTAAGTTAAATTAGGATTATTAATTGTGTAATGTGATGGTTTGGAAATGTTTTGAGGTGTGGAGGCCAGTGTAATATATGCCAAACATTGAGGTTGGTCAATATAACTGTGCCTCCTAGTGTGTACTAAGTTCGAGTCTCGTAATACGCTCCAGTGCAGTCTTGTGAACTTATGATTTACCGCCCGCAGACCGCACCCCGGAAGGAGTCCGCCGCGGCCGACGTCCTCCCAAGGGTAGGCCCGCTAGACAGGAAGTGTATAGTGTATAGGTCAAGAGTGTCAGGGAAAGGGAGGGCTTAAATAAGGAGATTGAATTATTAAATATTTAAAGGTATAGATTAAAAATTTAAAAATTAAAATATTGAGAAGTTAAAAATTTAAAAAAGAAGAAGTGAATAGTTAAATAAATGGGTCTCGGCGGGTGTGCAAAAATATCGGCCCTTCTCCGTGGTAGTGATGTAATAATAAATTGTTGGTTCCTTGAATGGTAATGATGTTAGCGCAGAACGCATGTCGCACCATCCCGGGCGGAGTCGGCCGTGGCCTTCCCCCGAGCAGGGACGACATACTGCTCTGGTATCAATTTTAGTTGGTTCCTTCGGAGTTCAGGGCTTTGTATGTGGTAGGGAGTTGTGAATGAATCGAGTAATGAGTTGGCTTGGGTGATTTATCCAAGTTAAGTAGGTTTGAATGTTTGTTTTAAATTGGTTAATAATGTTTGTGGGTTAGATGTCTGGGTTTTCTAGTAGTCCTCGTATGATTAGGATGTACTTCGGTCTGCGTTTAATACGTTGTAGTGGGTCTACTTGATATGTACCTAGTTGTCTAATGAGGTCGTTAGGATGTGTGGCAGTTTTCTGGTAAAATTTAGTAGTTAATTGAGTAAGATGATCGAGTAGGTATTGGGTTTTTGTTTTTGTATGGATGAAGTGCGTAGATTTGCGTCGTTCATCTTTTTTAGGTTTGGTGGCAAGTCTTAATAGCCAGTTTTGAACTGTTTGAAGTTTCTTGAGATTAGTGATTGATTGGAAACCTATAGCGGGATACGCATACGTGAGTATGGGTCGTATAAGCACTTTATAGATTAAGGTGACATTTTTACTGGACAGGTGTGACGACGGGTGAACTAGTGGGAAGAGTGTTTTAATTTGTGTTTTAGCTTTATGTACTGTATTGACTGTATGTCTTTGGAGAATTAATTTAGGATCCAGTGTTATTCCTAGGTATTTATAATTATTTGTGAATGTGACGTCTGTATTGAATAATTGTAGCGGAAGGTTAGGTTGTCTGTGTCTCCATGTGAAGTGGACGGCTTTGGTTTTAGCAAGGTTGACTTGAATTTTATTTTGTACTAGCCATGGTTCTAACTGCGTTATGTGGTTTTGCAGGTCTCTCCTAGCTATTTCTGGATCTCTTGATTTGGCCATAATGGCCGTATCATCCGCGAAGATAGCAGTCAAGGTGTTGAGCGGTTGTGGGATGTCATTGATATAAATTAAGAACAGGATCGGGCCAATAATGCTGCCTTGGGGCACGCCCGCCTGTATTTGTCTGACTGATGATTTAATGTTATTGATGCTGATATAGAATTTACGATTTGAAAGGTATTGATTTATTAACTTAATATAAGTGGCTGGGATGTTGAAGTTTATGAGTTTATGTATTAATATGCTGTGAATTACCCTGTCGAAGGCTTGTTGATAGTCAAGGAATAGTGCTAACGTGCCCTGATTATGGTTGTAACCATGCGTTATGTATTCAGTGACTCGCAACAGTTGGTGAGTGGTGGAGTGTCCGGTTCTGAAGCCAAATTGTTGCCTGATGAGGCGATCATTTACTTGGGTGATTATTTGTTTGTACAGTATTTTTTCAAATAGTTTTGATATGATGCTTAAAAGGCTTATTGGTCTGTAGTTTTCAGGGTCTCTTCGATTTTTGCCTGCTTTGGGGAAGACTATAATTTTAGCCATTTTCCATTGTTGTGGGAAATATTCTAATTTAATTATTGAATTTAGTATGAGTGCAAGATGTGCGAATGCTTTGGCTGTTAGGTTTTTAAGCATTACTGAATGTATGTCGTCGTCTCCTGGGGCCTTGTCTGGCATTTTTTTAATTAGGTTGGCGATGAGATTGTTGGAGATAAGAGGTGATTCGGTGGTGTTAGGAGTATGCAGGTAATTTTGAACATTAATATTGGTGTGATTATCATAAGTGACATCACGCAGGTTGTTGTTTGGCTGAAAATGATGTTCTAGCGTTTCGGCTAGAAGTTCGGCTTTATCTTTTGTGCACGTAATTATTTGTCTGTTTCTATGAAGAGGGGGGATAGTGGTGTTTTGCCTGGTTAATATTTTAGTGGTTTTCCATAGGTTGAGGTTAGTATTGTCAGCATTGATGCTATGTAGTTTTTTTGTCCAACGTTCGTTGGAGTATTTATTTAGTTCTTTTTTGACTTTTGCATGGAGTCTGTTGTACTCTATTTTTGCTTGGATGGTAAGGGTTCTTTTGAAAATTTTATTTGCATTGTTTTTCTCTTGTATTAATTGTTTGATGTTATCAGGAATGGAGTAAGGCGTTTGATTTAGGGGTACTGTGCTGATTTTGGCGGCAGTAATTAGGGTTTCAGTGAATAATTTTAATTGTTCGTCTAGTTGCGCTGTGTTAGATATAATTGGAAGTTCTTGGGGGAATAATATGTCGAGTTGTTCTTTATATTTAGCGAAATTGATTCTTTTGGGGTTTATAATTTTGTGACTATTTAAGTAAGGTAGTTTAGTTCCTACATCAAGAATGACTGGTAGGTGATCTGAAGAGAGGGAATGTATTACATCAAGTTGTGTATTATGTGGAATGTTTTTTATTAGGGCGATATCCAATACGTCACCACTGAGTCTTCCATTTCTGAAGCAGTAGTGCGTTGGTTCAGTTGGGGCGGTGATGAAATAGGGTTTGTTTAGACTATGTTTTAGTAAATGTCTACCGTTATTATTGGTAGCTATGCTGTGCCAATTTGAGTGTTTGGAATTAAGGTCGCCAAATACAATAGTCTTGGGATGGGCCAGAACAATGTCGAGATCGTGATCTAGGATGCGTTTTTGTGGAGGGTTGTAGGCTGAAATTATGCGATAAGAGGTATTGTTAATTGTTATAATTATGGCGGTGGCCTCCATGTGTATCAGTGGTTGTAGTTCGTCTTCATAGTGAGGTATGTTATTTTTTATTGCTATAAGAGTGCCTCCTCCTGGGTCAGGACGATCGTTTCTGTAGATTCTGTAATTAGGTATGTTAAAGCGGGTCTCATTATTTAATTTTGTTTCCTGAATTAATAAAATGTCGATGTTGTGTTCTTTTAGAAAGTGAGTAAGTTCAATTTTTTTATATCGGAAATACGCACCATCAGCGTTCCAGGCGCATAATCGAAGATGTTTTAGACGCATTGTAGTTGTTGATTTCCCATGGTATCAGTTAATTGAGTGAGGCTATTACTTAATCGTTGAATGCCTTTGAAGAGGTATTCTACGAGGCTATTTAGTGCGGTTTGAAGGTTGCGAATGATGAGTTTGACTGTTTCTGGAAGGGTTTCTGGTATGTTCATACGATTAAAGAATGGTATATTTGTGGTTGCGGAGCCACTGTTACGGTCATTACTTGTAGTTGGGTTTAAGGGTGGATTAATTATTGGGTTTTGTGAAGCAGTGTTTGAATGGTTAACGACCCTTTGGGTATGGCTGTTATTTGCTCTTGCATATGAGGGTTGAAGAGGAGGGGCGCTGGATTCTGGGACAAAATCGTCACTGTGATTTGTATGTGATGGGCGAAGCAAGGAAGAGCCTATTTGTGTGTTGTCGAGGCGGCGTCTGGCTCTCTGTGGATTTGTCTTACTGTGATCCACCGAGGTGTCAGAGCTGTAATCGTATTGGTTGAATGCAGTGCGTTTGCGATTTTGGGCTGGCCGTCTGGGCGCATTTTTTTGCCTGTGATTGTTGGTAGTGGGATTGTTGGCTTCGAATGGAGGGAAGTCTTCTTCTTGTTCTACTTCTGATAAGGCTTGGAACCTATTGTGAGTTGTGGGCGATTGAGGTTCGGGTAAAAAATGGCTGCGTTCTATTTTTGGATGAGGATTGCGTCTTTCCAACTGTCTGGGTTCGGGCCTCGTGGATAACTTGTTAGCTAAAGCTTGTTTGAATTTGGGGCAGCATCTTGAGGATGCTACGTGGTCCCCTTGACAGTTGGCGCAATGTCTTGGTTCGTTTGGAGTTATTGGACATTCAGAGGGCTTGTGAGGGCCTGCACATTTAACGCATTTAGGGGGTAGTGAACAGTATCCCCTGGAGTGGCCGAATTGTTGACAGTTAAAGCACTGTGTTACTGTGGCTCTTGAAGAGTCCCTGTAGTCTTCAATTTTAATGCGTTGGCAGATTAAGTAGTCTAGGTTATGGAGATTTGCATTATTGGGAGTGAGTTGATAAGTGATTAGAAACAGTGGCATTGTTGTGACCTTGTTGGGATTGGTACTACGAGGGTTGAATTTGGTTAGTTGCTTGATGAATTGGACTGTAAAATTTTTTGAGGTGAGGTCCTCGGTTATTTCCCCTATTGTGGTGTCATGTGGAAGTCCGCGGATGACGACTTGCCTTGTGGGACGCTTGGCTATTGGATGGGTAAAGTAATTTATCCTAGCTCCTTTGAGGTGTTCAATAACTTTGTCGTAATCTGTCAGATTGGTGAGAATGAGTGTTGCACCGTCTGGAGTGGGCTTTAAATCGTATCTGCGATCAGTAGTTATAGCGTCTAGCATTTGACGTAGGTCCCTCCACTTTTTGGATGTTCGGATGTTAATTGGAGGGAGTCTGGTTGGAGCTGTGTTAGAGCTTGAGGTTGAGGGCATAGACGCTAGATTTGTAGTGTTTGAGCCTGAAGTTGAGGGCATAGACGCTAGATTTGTGGTGCTAATTCTAGGTGTAGATGCAGTTAGTGCGCTAGAAGTGGAGGCGAATGCTATGTTGGAGATAGGTTGGTTTGAGTTTGTAGGTGCTATGTTACCACTGGAGTTGGTGTTTGTAGCTATTGTAGTATATACCTGTACAGGAATGGAAGTAGTTTGTTGCTCCGTTGCAACAATGGGTTGGTTAGTGTTGGATGAGGGCTGTGCCGGGAGAGATATTATTGATTCGCTAGTGCTTGGTGTGCTCATGATGGATTGCGATTGCCGTGTGTTTACCATTGTGAATAATTAGGTGATTGTTGTTTTGTAGAGAGTGGAAGACGTTATTATGAATTAGATGTTGGTCTATTAAGGCTTATATCTCTAGTGTTTCCCCCCCGGGGGGGGGGGGGGAAGAATGTATTGTTGTGTTGTAACCTAACTGTGTAAAGTTTAATTCAAACACTTAAGTGGAATAAAAATAAAATAACTGCCGGTGGTGAAAACAGGTCGCTACAGGCTACAGTTTTAGCAAGGTGTCTCCTTGGCAGGTAGCGATTGCTGTTTCAGCCGGTAGTTATGTGTATTTAATGCAGGATTTCGGTTCCGGCTCAGGCGCGCCGCGAGCGCGACTTTCGAAGTGCCCGCAACAAGCAGCCAACCACCAGGCGTCTCCTCAGTGATGGGCAGAATATTACGAGGTCACAAGTGTGACCCTGATTAATTTATCGATGCGTCCGAAGGCCGCCGGCGCGCAGATTATGGTCCAGACCTTGGGATATGCCCAGCCGTCGTCCCGTGGTTCAGCTGCCAAGCGGTTATGATGCGACGAAGGAAGGCCTAGCGGAAAACGGCAGCGTGGTAGTATATATGCACTCAGAAGAAGTGGTCCCCCTTCCGGGGAACAACCTGGAGCCTACCGCTTCCACTCAAGCCTCTGCACCCTCCCAGACCAATCCGGCGAAGCAATGAACAACCCAATAATCCTGCCAATAATACCTAACTGCCGCCCTGCCCTTCAAACCAGTTCGCCAAAACAATGCTGGCCTCCTTGTCCAACAATGCTCGGCGAGACTGGAGTAGCCGCTGAGCCAGTGACGCGTATGGTCGCGGCCGCCCGTTAGGGCTGGCACTGAGAAGTCACGGCTAGTTCTTCTCTCTATTCGGCTATAATAAACTGAAAGCCCAGTCTCCAACTAAATAATAGCTACCGTGCCGGTAGCAGTTTCCCAGCTAATCGGCTAATCAAGGTGGGATCCCACGGAAAACCTAAGCATCAATTGTGGCTGATCGAGGAGCTGAGGACTCACACGACCGACCTGGCGAGCTCCTAAGCTCCTACAAATTTTAGTTTCAACAAGTGTAGTTAGTGGAAGGTTCTTTTTCATGCCATAAATCTATGACATGGGACCACCGGCTTTACTTCCCCGCCGAAGGAAGGCATACTGACGGATTTTTAACGCTCTTAACCTGTTGAGTGCTTCGCCCGTCTATAAACGGTGCACACGAACTATTTTTTATATTTCTCCATTTGCTTTCGAGTGACGAGTCGATCTGTGGCATCAGTTGGGCATTATGTAGTACTACTTGAGTTTGGATGTTTGCTTCCGGAAGTCACTAACGGAGCATTTTGTAGACGGAGTCTGTCCTGTATAGTTGGAGTTCATCTGTGATGTAAACATGCATGGCGGAATAACAAACAAATCCTTTACGCCTCGTTGTGATTTGGGATCAAAGAATATCTTTTTGGAATTATTAAGGAGCAACAAGTATTACTTGGCTACTGATTTTAAGAAATAATATTATTTCGAGCCCTGGTTTGGAAACGATGCAAGCGTCGGCACAAAAATTTCAATTTCGATTCGTCAAAATGGAAATGAATATAAATGTGGGATTTTGAATTTACATTTAGAATAATAAAGACCCAAAACTCATAAAAGGGCAGATGACCTCAACGTTCCGCCCCTTATAACAACAATAACCAACTAACTAAAGTCATAAACATTGTAAGCCCCTAATATATTAAAAATACGACTTCTACAGTTTTTTAATGCGAATAAAAAACTCAGCACTTAAAGGGTTAAAAATCTGACGACTTCGGCCGGGTTTGAACCCTCGATCTTGGGCATAGAAGCTCAGCTTGCTACGAACTACGCCACCGAAGCTGCTAGCTTCTGACCATCATCTCAGCACAGTACTCGTAGGTCATTTTTGCATTCAGTATAAGTTAACAATTCAACTGTGGTTTAGGGCTTGGCCTATTGCTTAAGTGTCTCTCAGCAGTAGTAGCTACACCTTCATAGATTAGTTGGTGGAGTGACACTGTTTGTTGATAGGATCGTCATTTCTCAGTCTTGTAACATAATTCTTTCTTTATTCGTATCAGGAGCACCAGTCACAAATATATATCACAAATGGTAAACAGTGAGAATCAAATTCAAATAAAAAATAATAATGATAATTAATAAAGACACAAACTATTCTAGGTCTAATATTAAGTGAGAACATAAACATACAAGTCAGTTGTACAACACACAAACATCTGACTGCCAGGTAGCCCGCAACCAAATTAAATGCTCTTTGTCCAGTAACGGGCGACGTCAATAGCATTCGGATTGGCAAGTGTTAAGTCTTCCATTGTGCATGTTGCTGGACATAGTGGGCACTGGTCAAGATGTTGGATTGTCTGTAGTTCCCCACAATCACAAAGGAGAGAGTCACTCGAAAAACCCAATTTCTGCAGGTTCATCTTGGTTCTTCCAACTCCAGTCCGCAGTCTGTTGAGCGCCTTCCATGTTACCCAACCTTCCATATGGCCCGGAGGAAGGCTTTCTTTTGGGGTCATCCAGCCGGACAGATGACCAGTTCTTTCCTTCCACATTCTTGCCCTAGCAGTGTCAGCATTGCCTTTGAGGCTGACTGTTGTCCGAAGGAAGCTTTTCCTAGATTTAAGGCGAGTTCGGGCGGGGAAATATCCAAATAGTGGGTGTGTTTGTGATGTGGATACCTTAAATCTTTCCTTGTTCGCTGCTACCTCCCTGCGTATCTCCCCAGGAGCAATACCAGCTAAGCAGTGGACTTTCTCAACTGGAGTATGCTTCAAGCAACCAGTAATGATTCTGCAGCTTTCGTTGAGTGCAGTGTCAACTTGTTTAGTGTGTGCTGATTTATACCACACTGGACTGGCATATTCGACCGCAGAGTAGCACAGAGCTAAAGCTGATGTTCTAAGGGTTTGTGGCTGGGTTCCCCAATTAGTACCCGTCAACTTGCAAAGAATGTTGTTTCTTGCGAATACCTTTTTGCCTGATGTTTTGGCAGTGCTTCTTGTAGGTCAGTGTACGATCCAAGGTGATTCCGAGATATCTTGGAGTGAAACAATGATTTAGTAGCTTTCCCTTCCAATGTGTCGCAGGTGAAATGCACATATTTGAGTCTTTTCGGCATTGGGTTTCAGTTGGTTTTGGTCGTAATATGTTCCAAGCTCTTCCAATGCATGTGTCAAAGAGATTTCTACTTCATCAAAGCTGTTAGATTGAGTGACAAGTGCAAGGTCATCAGCGTAAATAAATCTTTTAGTGCCTTTTGGTAGTGGTTGGTCATTTGTATAGATGTTAAATAGTATAGGAGCCACCACACTATCTTGAGGCAAGCCATTCCTTTGATTCTTCCATCTGCTCCGTTGTCCTTGAAATTCAACAAAGAAGCGACGGTTTTCCAGGAGAGTAGCTATCATCTTCGTCACCTTGATGTCGCCAGTTGTGCAGTACAGTTTTTGTAGTAGGATGCGGTGATTTGCGGTATCATAAGCAGCGGAAAGATCCACGAATGCCACTCCTGTGATTTTTCTCATCTCGAAACCGTCCTCAATGCATTGGTTTAGGTGCAGGATCAGTGCTGTGCAGTTCCATCCCGGTCTAAAACCAGGCTGTTGCGGTATAAGAAGTTCATCTACAACTCCCGTCAAACGGTTAAGTAGCATTCTTTCCATTATTTTATATAGGTGGCATAGTAAAGAGATTGGTCTGAAATTTTTAGGATCTGAATTTTCCTTGCCAGGTTTGAGAAAAGCAATCACCCGTGCTTTTCTCCATATTTTGGGAATCTTTGAGGATGCCAAGTAGCTATTAAAGAAATTCCGAAGCCATTCCTTCGTAGCTGTGCCGAAGTGTTTGATCTGCTCTACCGTAATATCATCTAGCCCTGCTGCCTTACCGTTTTTGCAGCTTTGAATGGCTTTTTCTAACTCACTCAGCTTAAATGGTTGAGACATGTCATTAGTTCTGGCGTCTTCACTTAGGTGGATTCTGTGTTCCATTTTTCTGATAGGGTGATTGGTCTTTCCGTTCGAGATAAGTTGATTTGCAATTTGGTTCGCCGAAACATTGGCGTGGAGCGGTCCTTTAGTTGGGTCGTTACTGAGTCGTTTTAACATAATGAGGTATATGAAAATGGTTCTTTTTCCGATGCTTAATGTTTTAGTATTTACCAGTAATAGTTGCCAAACTTACTAAGTTTTTGTGGTTATCGCCGAATGTCACAAGTTTATGGCGAACACTGCATGTCCCTTGCACGGGTGAAGGCGTGGCACAAGCGCTTCAGGGATGGACGGGTGTTGTTAGCCGATGATGCCCAGTCTGGGGCACCCCCCTGCATTACCGATGACAACGTCCAGCTGGTTGATGCACTCATTACCCAGGACCGCCGAGTGACAGTGAACGCCATAGCCACCGTTCTCGGCCACCCTCCATACAGTCCAGACCTCTCTCCCTGTGATTACACATGTTTGGTCCCCTGAAAAGGGCTCTGCGGGGCCAACGATTCACCTCGGACGTCGACGTCCAGCTGTACGTGCGGAACTGGTTCACATCGCAGCCCAGGGAATTTTATGAGACAGCCATTCACCGCCTCGTGTCACAGTGGGACAAGTGCCTCACAGCCAGGGCCAATACTTCTAACATACAGGTACTGGTTTCTGTAATTATACCTCCGGCTCGTTATTTCTTGAACGCACCTTATATTTAATTACATAAAATGTTTTAGATTATTTTTAGCATGATCCAGTAATTGAAATTATATCATGTTGACCAACTGAGTTGTAATATAAGAAGTAGGATTCAAAAATATCAACAGTGGGTAATACGCAAAGGCATATCAAACAGTTTTGTTCAAACAGCGATATGTCTTTAAACTGCCACACTTTACGAACTATCACTATGTATGCCAGTGGAGCCTCCGTGGCTTAGGCGGCAGCACGCCAGCCTCTCACCGCTGGGTCCGTGGTTCAAATCCCGGTCACTCCATGTGAGATCTGTGCTGGACAAAACGGAGGCAGACAGGTTTTTCTCCGGGTACTCCGGTTTTCCCTGTCAAAATTTCATTCCAGCAACACTCTCCAATCATTTCATTTCATATGTCATTCATTTAATCATTGCCCCAGAGGAGTACGTCAGGCCTCGGCAGCCGGCATAGTCCATATCCTCGCCGCTAGATGGGGGCTTCATTCATTCCATTCCTGACCCGGTCGGAGACTGGAAGCAGGCTGTGGATTTTCATTTCACTATGTATGCCAGTATTTTACCTTCCAATTTGTGCAAACACAGCCCTGAAGATAAAATCCTATTCCAAATATTTCCACCTAGACTCCCGTTTTTGAGCGCACTTAAGGTTTTAGTTTTACGTGACCGTTAAACTCGAGATCATAAGCCATTTTACGTGGAAATCGAACCGCCGGACACAATTTTCACCTCAAATATCCTACATGCATTAACTGAAATCGAACTCGGCCCGATTCGGGAGAGAGGCAAACAGCTTGACTTTTGCACCATCACGGTCCAAGAAAAAAAAACGCGAATAATAAGGGGTAGCAATACCTGCGATACCGATATATTTTATTCCTTTAATATCCAATACCAAAAATACTGTATCAACTGAAGCTTCCTTGAAATAATGTTTTATTCAAGCCATTACTTCTTCTCTTTTATTATTATGAGAGGAAGTGCAAGGCCACTTATCACTGAAGTACTATCCTTGGCACGAAAACCGCACAGTAGAAGACGCAGATCACTGTTCAAAACGCTATTTAATTATGCCGTGCAGTGCGCTAACCGGTAGCATGACAAAAGTACTCGAAGCATTACCAAGTGCCAGCCATAAACTTGATTGCCATACATTTTATTGTCAGTTGACGTCACTGAACATTCGGAGAGGAATTTAGTACCACTCATCAATCAGTAAGCGCTGCGTTAGGTCAAGGGGCCAAGCTCTCTGCTGACTCGGTAGACGCGTGGGTTCGAGCCCCACCGTCGGCTGTCCTTGAAATGGTTTTCCGTGGTTTCCCATTTTCAACACCAGGCAAATGCTGGGACAGTACCTTCTGACAGGCCACGGCCGCTTCCTTCCACATCCTTGCCCAGTTTCATTCATCTTCATCAATTCCATCTCTCATCCCGACGCGCAGGTCGCCCACGGGCGTCGACTAGAAAGACCTGCACTCGGCCTCTCAGGAGGCTACACGACAAAAAAAAACAATCAGTGAAGCATAAAGCTCTTTCCACAGGAGTCTTCAATACATCACACTGCCAAGAAGAGCTCATACTGTACCTCGCTGAAGGGGTTCTACAGACTACACGAAACATACCGTACCCATTAAACCTCAGAAAGAGCCATAACTCATCGCGAAAATGGACGTGTTTCCCATAATGAACGAAACCTTTCAACAAAGTGGACGAGTGTGCAACCCGTGACCCAGAAACAGCTTGAGGCATTTCTGTGGTCTAATGGCGTAGGGACAGAACAATTTTAACTACACTACACACTGATCCACTCCACAGTCGCTGAAAGGGACAGCTTTCGAGCTATCATTGAACTTTTACGCATGACGCAATCTATTGTTCTCCAACTTGTGTTTGCTTTCTTATTACGGGCTATAACATCAAGGTGCCGCATAGATAGGTTATGCTTCAACTGTTTTATCATCAATGTTATCATTCATTTTTAGGGGCTTCACACATCTTGGTCTTCAGCTCCATGTGCTTGGGTGTCTTGAAACTGTCTTATAACCTGTGTTTCTGTGGTGACTGTAACAAAGTGTATAATTAATAATTAGGTACCCTGGGACTTTCATAAGGTTCCATCTTGGCATTGCCCTGGAAAGAAAGTGACAAATCCGGTACTAAAATCCCAGTCAACGTCGGGATTCGAACCTTCAATTCAGATTTCCAACTCCCCCATGCAGTCGTAGTGCGCAACTTAACGCGCATGACTACACTGCGGAGTATTACTGTACTATCTCACTATGTTTTTCCGCCGACTTCACTTTTGAGTTAACAACATCACTACGTGGTCGAAATCCAATCTGTACTATTTTATTCGCAACTTAAAGCAGCCATTGCACTTAAACGCTCTCTCAACAACGATGGTCGGAGATACCCTTTCATCGAGGAACAAAACAAATATTTGTGGAAGGTTTGCTATAAGAAAACCACCTGACAATCGTCTTCATTAGAACTTACTCGGAGATAAGAGTAATACTACCTTTAATGGCCAAGGAGGGACTTTCAGCTATTAGGAAGATGGAGAATTAAATTGGCTGACGAATGCGGGACTCGAATCCTCTGTTGGTTTACCTTAATTGTTCTGTATCGGTGACAATAGCGCTGCATTTCCCGCGATAGCACTAGCTAACAAAGAGGCAGTTAGGTTCTATTGTTCAATAACAGGCAGATCATTTACAACAGTAAGATAAAGACTGGCAGCAATATTCTACGTCCGCCTGCACGTACTTCACTTTAATGCTTCCCTTCTATCCCTCCTGCCCTCTGTATAACCAACTCAAATTTACGGTAAATTGATAATTTTGAAACAAGTTCGCTTGATTTCTACATTATTAACCCTCCAGTACTCGCGCGGACGGTAATTAATTGCCCCAACTCTTGAAAAACGACTGCTGTTTTTCTTCTATCAAGGACTGTAGCCTTGAGCTCTTCTACCAAGGACACTGTGGGGGTGCCACTCGAGCTGTCTGTCATAAACCTTCACGCGTCAGTTCATTTCCGGCAAAGATAGAAAGCTGACTAGGGTAATATCTTACCCCATGCGAGCACTCGTGTTTAGTTAATTTTAATTCTTGCGTTGTTTTTATTGTGAGAACGTAACCGATAAATATGAGTCGTGATATAGCCGGGAACATCAGCAAGGACCAGAAATGAATTCACCATGCAATTGTTGAAGCCTCGGATAGCAGAGCGACGCAAACAAGTTTGCCCCGCAATATCAGAGAGAAAGCCTTGCGAATGAGTTCCAAGGATCGAGAAGAAATTCCCCAGGGCTCTCAGACTCCACACTTGAAGAGAAAAACACCAGGCTCATCTGGAAGATGTGTTGTATGTCCTAGAAATCGGGACAAAAAAATCAGAAACTCTTGTGTGCTGTGTGAAGAGTATGTATGCCACGACCATTTCAGTACCATGTGCGAGGAATGTCTCAACCAGAAAACCAAAATTGAGTAAAACAGACTAAGCCTTAGAGTTCGGACGAAAGTGTGATTGACAATAACAGTTCAACCTTTTATGACTGCATAAACTCAAACGTTATAATGGATGTGTTTTCTCTGCTTTGAAGTTACAGTATGTAATATAATTAATTTTCTGTATGTATTAATGGCAATAAAATTAGATATTTCTATTGTTTTCTTTGTAGATAAGGTCCGTATTCAGAAACGTCATGAAAAAAAGCATAATTTAATTTTATGTTACAATAAATTTCACTAAAGTATGGCGGTAAGTTATTACCCCGCGCGAGCACTGGCGTGACAAAACTCCGCACGAGTACTGGAGGGTTAAACAACACTGTATGCCGGAGTGCTCCATTTGGTGGCCCTCGTGGACATCAGGTCATCTGCAAAAAGAATATCTGAAAACTTCCTACCTCCGACGGCAACTCTTCCATCCCATAAATATGGAGAGTCTGTCTGTTAGGTAGTAAGCCGGAAGGCTGGTTGGATAATATACAGCCATATTAAAGAACCTTCCACTAATTACATCTGTGTGAAGCTAAATTGTATAAGTTAAGAATGTAAACAACGCTCTTAGGTTCCTACGTTCGTTGCCAAGAGCCGACTGCGGTGGCGTCTAGTAGCTAAGTTCTGAACTAGGCCTAGTTAGTAGTCGTTGACGGTGGCGTTTGGCGGCAAAAGTAGGAACTATTTGAAAAATTCAAAGTTGCGGTCCTTTTTTGAATTAAAAAAAAACAGATACACACACTAATACAGCCATCACAATTAACACCGGTTATCAGACAGATTCTACACACACCCAAAGTACACGGAGCTACATGACCGCGTTGTCGCAGCCCCTACACTGAGGAACCAACCAACCTATACAGCCAAAACGAACACCTTTATTTTTATTTTTAATCTGCAGGAATCTTACCGTTGATCCTCACAGCAGTTACGATTCCCGGTCAATGCATGTGAGATTTTCGAAGTGAAATGCCATGTCCTGTGGTTCGGATTCCACGTAAAAAGGAGGTCCCGTGGCTCATGATCCAGAGATTAACGGTCATGTTAAACTACAAGCTTCCTTCCTTTCACAGCAGTTACGTTCTCATTGTACAGGTTCCTACTCAACCAGAAGGTGTTTGGGAACACACATTTCCAAAAGCACTTGCCACATTTTCTCCTAATGAACTCAGTCAAAGGTTTTAGTGCAGTCAACATAACAAATTACTATTAGTGAGAGTTGGAATGTTTTTTATTTGTCAACTGTAGGATGTCAAGTAGCTCTTCTCTAGTGCACACAGATATACACACTAATACAGCCATCACCTTTGACAACACGGCCTGTTCAGTGTATATGTGATAAGCAAGGAGATTCTGAAGCCTTTTCTTCAGGACATGTGGCATGATCTTGCTGGCATGTGAAATACAAATTTTAATCTTGTCATTATCACATTCGGTTATTGAGCCTTTAGCTTGCCACGGTGGGTGAGTGGATAGCGTGTCGGTCTACTAACCCCAAGATTGCAGGTTCGCCCCTGACCGTGGTAAGTGATTTTTGAAAGGCGGCAAAAATACGATACGCATGTCATACGATGTTGGCATGTCAAAGAACCCATTTGAATTCAGTAGGCCGAGTTCATAATGGCAAAATTAATCTCGGGAGTTTCCGCCAGCACAAAGTTCCTCATTTCTCTACTAGAAAGCGCTATTGTGTTCAAGGAGATTAGATATCTAACATCTAACCTCCTTGACTTTCATAGTCAAGGAACTACGAAATTCGACATGCAAGCTACCCTCTGGGTGTCAAATAGCAAAGCTTGCACCAGGCACCCGAGGCCATACGATATTATTATTGTTATTATTGAGCCTTTCTTATCTATTTGAACAAAGATAGTTCTGACCCAATCATTTGGCCAAATCCCAGATTTTGATATTTTGTTGGAGATAACCGTTAAGATCTTCACATCAATGTCACTCGTCACTTACAGAAATTTAATTGTGATGATATCGCTGCCTGCTGCCTTATAAGCTTTGACCTGCGCTACAGTTCTGCGTTTTGAGTAAGATATTTGGCTCCAATTCGATATCATGCCTTTCACCTGTATCAGGTGGACTGGATCTTCTTTGTACAAATTTTCCCAGTACTCTTTCCATCTACCAAACACACATTCAAAATCGTGTTTGCATTTGTCCTCTGCAACCTCTATGGATCACACACTTTGGGTTTGAAACCAAATTCATAACTCCGTTTAACCACAACACAAATGATATAACATACATATTCCTCAACATTCTCATTGAAATTTAGTAATGGCGGAGCAATCAGTAATTTATTTTCATACACGGACTACTATGAGTGCGGTTTACCTTGATTCGTATTTTCCCTATATCGGAGCATTGGATCGAACTTTCCTGGAGATTAGTTTCATGTCCTTCAGTCATAGCATCGCGTTCGCTAGTGGTGATGCTTTCAACGAGTCTCTGGCGGCTTGGAGTCTATGTTGGCGGGAGTCGTATATTCACCTTCCCAAAGCCCCACTCAAAATACTTTTTAGAAGCAACATATGGCTTAGATGTTCGTATGGACCGACAAGAACACGCGCATTTTTTTTATACAGATCAGATCAGTTAATTTTCTGTGATGAAGTCACAAGTACAAAGGAGCTTCGCCATAACTATCTTCACGGATGGAGCTGTTCTTGCGAGGTGGGCAGGAGGAGTTTCTCCATGACATTGACGCTCGCTTCATCTCTCCAGTGTCGCATGAGTTTTACTTCACTAATCACTTTTACGTTCACCAGGAAAGACACCGCAAAAACGCATGTCATCTGATAGATTCCACTCACACGAGTATACGGGGCTGATGACCACGATACCCAAGATTCTAAATGAAACAATATCAACAACATCATTTCCACGTCTGAACATGTTTCCATGCTCACAGCCATCTATCAACTGATTTGCCAGGTTCTGACACAATATTCTATATAGGCTACACCCTCTAACGGCTCCTGTCTGCATCCATTTACTAACTTTCAGCTTAGGCTTCATTAAAGCCTCACCTCTCCTTTCTTGTGAATGGCTATGACTCACACAAATTAATACGGTATGATGGTCCATTAAGTGGGAACGCGCCGGAAGTTCCGCCCTGCTTTCTGCTTATACAATAGTTCGAATATGGCCAGTCAAAAGGCACACGGCTTGGAAAGAAAGAAAGAAAGAAAGAAAGAAAGAAAGAAAGAAAGAAAGAAGTAAATAAATAAATAAATAAATAAATAGAGTGTTTCGAAATTGTGGTAGCATATTGTGCCATATCATGTGAAAACCTATTTGCATAAATCTGAAAACACTACCTTCGTAGGCAGTTTGTAACGTCATTCAAACATAATTGCACTTGTGAAAAGTAACACCGGTGGGCTCGACCATCGGATTCTAAACTATGGAGATCCGAGTTTGGAAATCAATAGAAAATGAACGAGTTGGTCGATGTAAGTTGGAGTGGCATCAATGTGTAGCCTATTTTACTTCTACGATTTAAGTAGTACACTACATTTCTTTCAAACGATCAATTTCTTTTAATTTCGGGATTTTCCGCCAGCACAATCCTCCTTTCTCTACCAGAAAACGCTCTAGTGTCAAGGAACTTAGATATCCAACCTCCTTGACTTTCATAGCACTCCAAGGAACAGCAAAATTCGGCATTCAAGCTGCCCTCTGGGCGTCAAATAACAAAAGCTTGCACCCGGCACCCGAGGCCATACGATATTATTATTATTATTATTATTATTATTATTATTATTATTATTATTATGTTGTATCTGTTCCAAGTGATTTTATTGGCTTTTTCTAATTAAGAGATTCTCTCTTTGTTAGCTGCACGATTTAATCCGGATGGTTGCATGATTTCTCGTAAGTATTTGAAATTATTTACCTGGGGATTTTTCCAAATTGAGTGATCAGAGAGTTTGTTTGCCTAAGTATCGAAGAGATCCTTCCATGTATCGGGTTTTCTCCCAGTTTTACGAGCAATTTCTTGAAGTTTTTCCATGGAATGAATAGCCTTTTGCCTATTATTCGACAGAATTACCAGATCATTTGCAAAGGCTAAACATTTCAGATGAATTGTATCTTTAACTAGCTTGCTGAATTAATCCCCTTTATTTCTTTTTCCCAAGTTCGGATTACTTTCTCTAGCACTAGATTAAAATCAAATGTCGGGGGTGGGGGTGGCGCAGCGGTCAAGCCGTTGGCCTCTCACCAAGGTGGACCGGGTTCGATTCCCGGCCAATGCATGTGAGATTTTCGAAGTGAAATGCCATGTCCTGTGGTTCGGATTCCACGTAAAAAAGAGGTCCCTTGGCTCATGATTGCATGATTAACGGTCACGTAAAACTAAAAGCTTCCTTGATCAAATGTCTTGTTTTTCTATCTACTCTGAATTCTTCCAACACATCAAAATGTCTATCTAAGGGATCATATTGTTACGTGCCACCCTCTATGGCACTTTTGTTAACTGGATTACGGTGGGTAGAAAGCACAACACAGGTTGTTCCTTTAACTGTGACATGTTCCGTTTATTTGAACCAAATCTACTTGTTAATTGTCACTTTAACTCAGAGAGTCATATCGTGACATACAGACAATAAACACATAGATAACATAAATTTACAGTATGGCGTTAGATAATTAAACCAAATGTTCATTCGGCATTTCATAGCTTCCTCGTTATTTCATAACTTAATAATGCTTTGCAGTAGTTATCTTCATTCACAATATCACTCGGCAACTTTTCTGATGGAGACTGCACAAAGTTCTTTCTTAATCATAAATGTGGACACAGTGTTCTTCATTTTTAGACAGTTCTCCATGGGAGGCACATCACAGAAAGAATTACTTTTATTTCCCTATCGAGCCCTTACTGACTGTAAGTGTCTGATAAGTTTTGTAGTAAGGAAAAAAAAACATCAAACTCACAGGAAAAATCTACAGACAGCAATATGTGGCTGTACTGTAGTAATCGTATAGGCTACCTAGTTAATACAGATAGACTCTCCTAGGCTTTAACAAGATTTATAGCTTAGGAAGCCGTCTCCTGTACTTGAATGCTTAATTTACATGCATCTTTGTTCTGAATCTCATCCGACGCTTTCTTATTCCACATTGCCCTGATGGTATTAAAATATTTTGCTAATTGACCTGCTTTCCCCCATTCCCTTTTTAGTAATTTAATTAAAGTGTGATACTCATTTTCATTTTCTATTCTGTTTAGATCTGCTTTGTCTACAAACTTTGCTCTTATCATTTTAATTTCCTTGCATTCCCTGATCAGGTGCGCTGCACCCATAACCTTCCCACAAAACAGGCAAATGTCCTCTTTTCCTACTTCTCTCAACACTTTGTTCTTATACACCCCCATTAACCACCAAATTATCCCTCTCATTTCTCTTTTCATTAGGCATTGAGGCTTTATGCTCATAAAGTTCCTTATTTCGCAGAACTCCGTTAAGGTTCTCCTACTGGTGCACTCTTCTCTTAGCACCTGCAACTCTACGTCATTAACCCTTCTACACACTTTTTTGCACACCCTACCTTCCTCTCTTTGTAAGTCCCTATCCCATAGATAACCCATTCCTAATCTTTCCAGTACACTTCTTACCCCATCCACCCAGTAGCCCTCTTGCTGATGCTTCATTTGGTGCAGGTAGGCTACCTTAAGCATTCCCCCCCCCCCCCCTCCACCTGCTTTTAAACGAATCCAAGACTTTATGACCTTTTTTATGATATGTTGTCTAATGCTTTCATCCTCACACAACATTCTCGCTCCACAATTCGCCGTGCAACTAGGTAGCCCCAAAATTATCTTGGCAAACCTACTTACAATACTGTCCAGGGTTTTCGTTCCTTCCTCTAAACCCCATACTTCCACTCCATAGAGTGCTCTTGAAACGATGAGTGCGTTGAACACATTCTTATACACTTTGTAGTCAAGATTCGGTAACCTACGCTCTAACACTTTAACATTCGCCAATGCCGCTAGCCCTTTCGATTTTGCCCTTCTAATTTGTTCGGTCCATTTACCATTGCTCGCCATTATCGTCCCTAGATACTCAAGTTTTTTCACCGTCTCTAACTGCGACCCATACATGACCCACTTTTCGTTCTTAGCCAGTTTAACTCCCTTTTTGCAGACCATAACTTTGGTCTTACTCGGGTTAATTTTTAAGTTCCAGTCCTCACAGAATCTCACAATATCGTCAATACTATATTGCATATTATAGGGTGTTAGAGCAAGCAGAAGGATGTCATCAGCAAAAGCTAGGCCCGGGATATCATAATTGTCCAAGCAAGGGTTGGACCGTTGCTCAAAGCCCTTTGAATCGAAAATATCGTTGATAAATAGCAAAAAAAAAAAGCACCGGGGATAATTTGCATCCCTGTTTTAATCCTATATTAGACGAGGTTGTTCCTTTAAAGAAATAATTAATTTTATTGCGGCCAGAAAGATACACTACTCATCAGCAAATACAAGCAATTAGAACCTTACTCCAGTTTCCTCAAGGCTCTTGCTTATGGAGAGCTCTTGCCCTCTTTCACTTGTCAACAGTTAATCTTCTCGCTAATGAGTCTGGTGGCCTTGACAGAACTACATGCAACTCTTCCCTATGTACACAAATTACAGTTACTTACGATAAACTGCTACACACTGCTTCGCTGTTCACGAGCTGGGAAACAATGTCACTGGATTTCGTAACTCGCACGGCACTTCACCACAATATCTCTGTCGCTCAGTGAAATCACACTCACTCAAAACACAGGCAGTCCCCTGTATGCTTCTCACTTCCTCGCTGTCAAGAGAAACGGCTTTACTAGGGGTTTCGCAAGTCACCACACTTCTGTCGCTCAGGATAAACGCTCGCACTAGCTCGTAAAACACACAACTCACACTGCTTGACAGGTCGCTCTTATATAGCAGGCCGGTGACTCAATAAATGCTTCTAGACCCATCCAGGGTTCACGGCTTCTCGAGGTTTCCTTCACTGGTTGAGTCACGAATATTCTGGACCATCCCTTTGTCCTAGTAGTCCTGTTGCATAAGGCGCACGCAATACACTGAGGCAGGGCACAGCCCAGCCCTGGGGCAGTTGTGACTCATGCGGCGAGCGATGACACAAACTCACAGCCGTAACAATATGTTTTTTGAAATCTACAAAAACTGTTACTGTCTTAAAATGGTTTCTAGATTAAAAATTTGTTTTACAGATGATCTTCGTTTTCTAAAACCAGCCTGGTATTCACCTATTAGGTGGTCCGTTTGCTTCTCAAGTCGTGTAAGTAGTGCATTCGTGAAAATTTTGTAAGCAACTTTTCACAGTTATATCCTTCTGTAATTATTGACTTCTGATTTATCCCCTTTCTTATGTAAGGGGTGTATTAATGCACACTTCCAGTCATCTGGAACTTTATCTGTAATCCAGATACCTTGAATAATGGTGAGAATTTGCCGAGCTAACAATAAGCTATCACCACCTATTTTCCACATTCCAGCTGTTATACCATCTGACTGGCTGCGTGGCCCAGCGGTAAGGTTGCAGGATCGAATCCTGGCACAGTCAGTTGGCATTTGAGGGTGCGCAAATGATACGAAGCCGTGTCAGTAGATTTACTAGCACGTTAAAGATCTCCTTCGGGGCTAAATTCCGGCACCACGGCGTCTCTAAAAGCCGCAGTAATTAAAAGGGACGAAAAACCAATAACATTATTATTGTTATTGTTATATCATCTTCTCCTGGTGCTATCATCTTTTAGTTCATGGATAATTTGTTAGAATTCTTCTAAAGTGGGTGGATCTGAGTCAGAATTAGGTAGGGGTTTTTCAAATTCAAGGTGCTGTTGAGGCGGGTCACAATTTAATATATCTTTATAATAATTTGCGAGAAGTTTGTAATTTTCCTTATTACTTGTTTCAAGGGTTCCATCTGGACGTTTGAAGCAAAGAGTAGGTGCTTTATAGTTTAATAATTCTTCCCTAAATGTTTTGTAGAAGTTGCGTGTATTATTTTTCTCGAAGCCCTGTTCAATTTCCACTATTCTAACTTTGTCATAATTCCTTTTTTCTGATCAAATGGTCTTCGAAACGTTGTTTTTGAATTTTAAGAAATGTATCCCATTATAATTATTTATTTATTTAATCGTATTTATTTATTAATCTATTTACTTATTTTTATAGTTAATTATTTATTTATTGTTTGACTATTATAAACTATTCTGCTATATCACGCAGTGTTGCCAACTTTAGAGACAAAACGCTGAATCTAGTGGTTTTGCATTATATGTTTTGTACACAACATATGCATTTAGTAATGTCTAAATAATAAAGTTGATTCAACACCAGGACGATTAAATTAAACAAACTTCTTTTTAATCGCCTCTTTTGTGACTTCTACGAATGAAGTGACTTTCAGTTTTCCCCATCAATTTTAAGCATTATTATGTAAGTTAGCAACGCTGCCTCGTGCTCATATCTATTTTCGCCCACAACAAACGTCTTTCAAATTGAACATTTGTCATGCCTTACGGTACTATTCCGATGCCAATGAAATCACTGCGCTGCAGTGAAACAGATGAGTGGGCCGGGAAGTCCTACGAAGTATGACGCGTAGAAGACATCGATAGCAGGAACCTCGAGGCAAGGCCACGGAGCATAAAGCAACTCATTGTCAAAGGTGCAACGATACCAGGCCGTGGGATGAATTCACAGTGAACGTAACTTAAATGAAATTTAAGATAATGTTTTAAATCCCAGAAAGTAAAAATTGGACTAATTCATGCTTGGATATGTTGGTTCTACTTAACCAAACGGAAATTTGAAGACATTCATCTCTTTATCGTACACACAGTGCATATCTATCTTAAAAACAGTACGTGTTAAATCAATCGTTCTCAACCTATTTGAGATTGTGAGCTCCACCCTCATGCTATACCAAGTACCCCAGCACCATTAAATAGAATATAATAATCATCATCATCATCATCATCATCATCATCATCATCATCATCATCATAATCATAATAATCCAACAAGCATGCGCCTCTCTTTCATTTTCCTATCTACCTCTCCCTCTGAAGTGCTGAAATAGCTAAGGATTCACCGCTCACCAGGCACGCTGCAACTGCTTGCATGACTCATACAGATAAGATAAATTTACGTGTGGACAGTCGAGTCGAATCAGCACATTTCATGTAACTCATAAAACAGGGGTTACTTTTATTTTTACTGTAGATTAAAAAGTATTATTTCACAAAACGATAACATTATATACTGTCAAAACTTGTAATGGAAACACTAATATTCCGACTCGTGTAACAAAACTTGTAATGGAAATACTAATATTCCGACTCGTGTAACAAAACTTGTAATGGGAACGCTGTTATTCCGACTCGTGTAACAAAACTTGTAATGGGAACGCTGTTATTCCGACTCGTGTAACAAAACTGCTAATGGAAACACTGTTATTCCATCTCGTGTAACAAAACTTGTAATGGAAACACTGTTATTCCGACTCGTGCAACAAAACTGGTAATTGAAACACTGTTATTAGACTCGTGTAACAAAACGTGTAATGGAAACACTGTTATTCCGACTCGTGTAACAAAACTTGTAATGGGAACAGTTATTCCGTCTCGTGTAACAAAACTGGTAATGGAAACACTGTTATTCCGACTCGTGTAACAAAACTTGTAATGGAAACACTGTTATTCCGACTCGTGTAACAAAACTGGTAATGGAAACCCTATTATTCCGACTCGTGTAACAAAACTTGTAATGGAAACACTGTTATTCCGACTCGTGTAACAAAACTTGTAATGGGAACACTGTTATTCCGTCTCGTGTAACAAAACTGGTAATGAAAACACTGTTATTCCGACTCGTGTAACAAAACTTGTAATGGAAACACTGTTATTCCGACTCGTGTAACAAAACTGGTAATGGAAACACTATTATTCCGACTCGTGTAACAAAACTTGTAATGGAAACACTGTTATTCCGACTCGTGTAACAAAACTTGTAATGGAAACACTGTTATTCCGACTCGTGTAACAAAACTTGTAATGGAAACACTGTTATTCCGACTCGTGTAACAAAACTGGTAATGGAAACACTGTTATTCCATCTCGTGTAACAAAACTTGTAATGGAAACACTGTTATTCCAACTCGTGTAACAAAACTGGTAATGGAAACACTGTTATTAGACTCGTGTAACAAAACTGGTAATGGAAACACTGTTATTCCATCTCGTGTAACAAAACTTGTAATGGAAACACTGTTATTCCAACTCGTGTAACAAAACTGGTAATGGAAACACTGTTATTAGACTCGTATAACAAAACTTGTAATGGAAACACTGTTATTCCGACTCGTGTAACAAAACTGGTAATGGAAACACTGTTATTCCAACTCGTGTAACAAAACTGGTAATGGAAACACTGTTATTAGACTCGTGTAACAAAACTTGTAATGGAAACACTGTTATTCCGACTCGTGTAACAAAACTGGTAATGGAAACACTATTATTCCGACTCATGTAACAAAACTTGTAATGGAAACACTGTTATTCCGACTCGTGTAACAAAACTGGTAATGGAAACACTGTGTAACAAAACTTGAAACAAAATTTGAATTGAAGAATGGATCTAAGGTGAGCTTGTGCTCGCGAGCACGTTTTTGCTCGTATGACCAGACAGAAAAACAAAGAATATTGTTTATTCAAAGGCACTTCAGTAAAGGAAATTACAACTCAAACATTTCTTTTTATTCTTTCTTTCTTTCTTGGGCTGGTTGCGTGGCTCAGCGGTAACGTTCTCACCTGCTGTGACCAAGGTTACAGGATCGAATCCTGGCGCAATCAGCTGGCATTTGAGGGTGCGCAAATGCGAGGGAGCGTGTCAGTAGATTTACTGGCACGTTAAAGATCCCCTCGGGGCAAATTTCCGGCCCCCAGCGTCTCTAAATGCCATGGTAGTTAGAAGGGACGTAAAACCAATTACAATATTGATAATTAGTTCTTTATGCATGGCGTGATAAGTTCCATATCTCAAAAAAAAAAAAAAAGATTTGTACCAAAATAACGTACCGTAATTGTGAAAACTGAGCCAATTATTTATACTTTATTTATAGCTTTTAATTTTACATAATAAGAAAAAGCTGAACATTTTCCATACGATCATACACTGTAGATGGCTTCAAGTCATCATTAGGCCTAAGTGTTGCCCTATTGATAAGTTGCAGTAGGCTATCAATATTCTATAAGATCATGCAATCATTTTATTATATTTATCACTTTGCATTATTGAGAAATAGGAAATATCGCCGGGGTAGAAGAAGACGTAGCTAATAGCAGGACAAACTAGTGCGAGTGAGAGGCAAATGCTACATTTAATTCCACACTGTCTTTTAAGGAAGAGACGCTCTGCAGACAACACATAAACTGTACAAAAGGACCTAAGATCTGATGATGTTCGCTTGCCGAATGAACCTAGTCATCCAATTTAGCCCACCCTCTTCCATTTTGTGAGAAGGGTTTTATTAAGTATATAAATAATTCATTCAATTCATTTCAGGCACTAGGAAACTAACTGTAATTCACCAATTTGGGCACACTCGTATTGACCGACTGAAAAGCCTCCAATAATAGATAAATCAATGTGATTGTCAGCTGTGTAGAATAGGATAACATACATACAACCATGGGAAATAAAAATGAATATTTTCGACATCTGATGTTTTATTACCGTAAAGTTGAAACCCCCAATTAAACCAGAATAAAATTGTGTGTTGTGTATGGAGACGATGCAGTGATGAATGCGTCATGTCAAAAGTGGTTTACTCTATTTACATCTGCTAATGTTAAAAAAAAACGTTTTTAAAATTTATTTAATATAGCTACAACCCGTGTTTCACCTACAGGTCTATCACGGGATATTTACAGTTTTAAATGCAAAATTAACCTTGAATTATTGAAGTGAGTGGAAGATTTTTTTAAAAATAAATTCTGTTATTTCGACAGTATTCCAGTGGTATAAACTTACATAAAATGTTAATTTATTGCTGATATCATATTGCACTGTGTGTTTAATAAAGTGTGTTTACTAAATTGTTTTACACTAGTTTTATTTACTTATCTAGTGTGAATGGCCCCGTGTTTAATGTTTTGCAATTTTAATATTATCCCATGCTAGATTTCTCCGCAACTTCTCCGGCATATCTGTGCAGCGGGTGTGCAGTATTCATACGCGAAATTAGCTATTGGAGAGTGACGAAGGAAGAGAAGGAATTTATGCGACAAGCGGATACATTCGCTACAAAGCGTCAATTCTTTTTCTTTTACAAAAACATGCATAAATGTTTATCCACTGTAGTAATTCTCTATTGCTAATTCCGGCATTAAGAACCACGTATTGTATTCAGTGGTCTAGAATCATTATCTTGTGATTCTACGTTGATTGTAAACAACAACACAGGTCAACATTCCAGCAAACAGTGTAGCACTCAGAAACAGACCACTCACGGCTCCAACGGAAGACCCAGTTCGGCGCCCCTAGCTTGGGCGCTTAGCGCTGGTGGACGAAGACCCTGTGGTAGCCGCACATTCACAGACTGGTGGGGCTACGACAACGCGGTCATGTAGCCCCGTGTACTTTGGCTGAGTGTAGAGTCTGTCTGATAACCGGTGGCATTGTGGGTGTTAAGTATCGACGAGTTGGTAATGCTAGCAAATAATCTTGTATACTGTATATGACTGGACATTAATTCACCTGATGTTCACTTGACGAGCGAAGCATGTCACCCCCCCCCCCCCCCTCTAATTATTTAAGTATTTCAGGCATTTGTGTAGAATTTAACTTAAACAGCCCCATATAATTGACTTTCTCTATTGCGTGTAGACTGACTGAAGAGCGTTTTACTTAAATAATTAAAAACAATACATCCAACCTTGACCATGGGCGAAGTCTGTTCCACAGCCGTACAAGCCTGATGGCTAACACACGACTGCACAGCTCAATTGCGTACCCCGTTCCAGCCCACAGCCCAGAATTACATCCTTGGCAGAGCTGGGAATCGAACCCGGACCTCCGGGGCGACAGCCAATAAGACTAGTCGCTACACCAACGAGGTGGACTAAACGATAGGTTTCAGTGGCCTAATACATACTATTTAAATTCAAATCAAAGAGTGTTGAGCAGGAAAGTATGGCCCATTGATTCGCAAATGGTAAACACATGAAGAAACTTGGAGCACTAGCCACCTTAGGAGTATTTTCACCTAAGTATTTTAAAGAAAGAATCATTATGTAACCACACTACTTGTTGTTACGTGTGAAATATGCAACGACATGTCAAACCATATGCGACGAGAAATTGTTATGAAGGAGTTATTCAAGGACGTATTATGGGAGTAAGCTAACTAGATTTGTAGGATGAAGTTTATCTCCCATCGTCTCGCTAGAGCCTGTTCTTTCGCTTTCAATGGTGGGGAAAACCAGTTTATTTTGCATTATTCTAAGCCTTCACACGACCTTTCTTTCCTCCTATTTTCTGTTCTCGCTTTAGTGGTATAATGTACTCTCCTACCTGAGATCTGATTTCCTTGTAGAATTACATGTTGTTGTTGTTAATTAATTTTAGGGGTTTGGGATATCTTGGGTCATCAGCCCCGTGTAAATGTGTGTTGAACTTGTCTGATAAGCTGCATTTATGAGATGACTGTAGTGTGTGTAATTGCAGTAGGGACAGGGATGAGGTAGGTTCCCCGGGACTTGAAGAAAGGTACTATCCCGGCATTTTCGTGGAGGGAACGTGAAAAAAAACGTGGGAAAACCACACTCAGGATAGCCGCTGACAAGGCCGAGATTCGAACCCCCGATCTCCGAATTGTTGCAGCTACCCTCGCGGCCGTGGTGCCCGATTCTACTCAGGACAAATGCCGGGATGGTTCCTGGTTGGTTGGTTCCTCAGTTTAGGGGCCGCGTCAACGCGGTCATGTAGCCCCGTGTACTTTGGGTGAATGTAGAGTCTGTCTGATTGTGATGGCTGTATTAGTGTGTGTTATCCGTAATTCAGGTAAGGACTGCAGACGACCAATTTCACGTAGTTCCTACTTTAGCTACCACATACCACCGTCAACGACACCTTGCTGTTGACTTGGCTACTAGATGCCACCGCAACTGGCACCTGGCGACAAATGTTGGAACTTAAGAGAGCGTTAATCAAATCTAGCCTACAAATTCAGCTTCACACAATTGTAGTTAGTGGAAGTTTTTTTACATGCCATAAATTTATGACATGGCCCACCGACCTTACTTTCCCTGAGGGATTTTTAACGCTCTTAAAAATCCGACGACTTCGGCTGGGTTTAAACCCGCGATCTTGGGCATAGAAGCTCAGCATGCTACCAACTACGCCACCGAAGTCGCTTAACGGGAATGGTTCCTAATTTAAGTCCACGGCCGCCTCCATCCCAATCCTTGCCTGAATTACAAATACACCCACTAATACAGCCAACACAATAAAACAGGTCATCAGACAAATTATAACACGGGGGCTAAAATGACCACGATGCCCAAGCCCTTCAAATGAAACAACAACAATGGCAAAATTAAGTGGAGCCCGTTCTTCTGCAGCTGTCTACCATTCCCTCACGCAATGCCATGTGTTACGCAGTCTCGTTAGAAAACAGCACTTGCCTTCAAGAGATCTGTAAAGAAGATGTCTACAGCCAGGCTGATTACTATGCGAACTCACAGGAAGCGTCTAGAGCGATAAGGCTGCTACACAATACCTAATGAATATATTCCAGCTCAATTCGCGGAAGTCAGACCTGGGCAGGAAAGGCTCATGGTCTCGCAGATAGCCTACTCTCCATGATAGCTAGGGAAGAAAACAACTCTACTTTACAGACTCCGACGGTGGCTTCGGTGACGTAGATGGTAGCAAGCTGAGCTTCTATGTCCAAGGTCACGGGTTCAAACCTGGCCGAAGTCGTAGGATTTTTTAAAAGCGTTAAAAATTCCTTTAGTAGGCTATGCCTTACTTCGGAGGGGAAGTAAAGCCGGCGGTCCCATGTCATAGATTTATGGCATGAAATATAACTTTCCACCAACTACACTTGTGTGAAGCCCAAATTTGTAGGTTAGAATTGATAACGCCCTATTAGTTCCAACGTTCGCCACCAAGTGCTGACTGCGATGCCATCTAGTAGCCAAGTCCGCAAGCTAGGTGTCGTCGACGGTAACATTTGGTAGCGAAAGTAGGAACTACTTGAAATTATTGTCTGCAGTCCTTACTTGAATTAAAATAGATAACACACACTTATACAGCCATCACAATTAACACCGGTTATCAGACAGATTCTACACACACCCAAAGTACACGGGGCTACATGACCGCGTTGTCGCAGCCCCTAAACTAAGGAACCAACCAACCAACCAACCAACCAACCAACAGACTCCGACGACATCGATACAAAAAACAATGTTACTTGCAACATTTAAAAAGACTATACATGGACATACATTAATACTAATAATTATTATGATGAATACTACTACTACTACTACTAATAATAATATGGGTTTTACGTCCCTTTAACTACTGCGGTTTTAGGGTCGGTGGGGTGCCGGAATTTTGATCTGAAGGTGACCTTTAATATGCCAGTATATCTGACACAGGTTTCTCGCATTTAAGACCCACAAATGCAAAGTGTCTGCGTCGGAATTCGATCCCACAATGTTTGGCGCAGCAGCCTGCCAAGGGTTATGTCTTAACCATCTGAAAGCAGGAATTTAATGTGGGAAATTTCATACAAAAACTTAGCAACAATTAGAAATTAAAGAGAGAAATATCAGGGAGAATAGGGGGGCAGTCGTTCGAAGAACTCGCCAATATATCACACTAAATTGATTGTTATTGGTGTGGGCTACAAACTTCAAAGGTACAAGCAGTTAATAATTAGGAGAATTACCGATCTAGGTAGTATTGAGCTAAACGTGAACCTCCCGAAACTTTGCATGCATGAGGGTCAGATCGTAAGAAAGATATGTAATGTTATTTCGTCCCCAAATTCCCTAGGGCCGTTCCGGGAGAGGACAACGTTTTGCGTTTTGGCTTGCCGTGTTCTTTTATCTTCTTCAAGCAGCCTGCCTACGTTGCCTTTCAAAATATGATTGTCGGTGGCCGAGGTGGAAACTCTTCTTTGTTTACTTGTGTCACGCTGTCAGCCTGCTTGGTTGACATGTACTACCCTCAAAATGTTCTCGAAAGAAAATCAAAATGAGTATTGTCCGTTGAGCCATTATAATTAATACAAAAAGTGATAAAAATGTCCAGCATAACTCAACACATTGCTAGCGTTTCGCCCCAGTGTACCAATTGGGCTCTTCAGTTGGTAAAGGTACACCTACCAAGACGCGTAGCTGGCACACACTGAGAAGGCATTTACCAACTGAAGAGCCCAATTGGTACACTGGGGCGAAACGCTAGCAATGTGTTGAGTTACGCTGGACATTTTATCACTTTTTGTATTAATGTACTACCCTGCCAGCGAATTGTTACCGGTGGCGGAAATTGGAACTACACGCCTGCGATAGACGTGCAGTCGTCGCCAGCGAAACCTCATCGCATATCGTGTGTGTTCGTGCTGGGTCGTGCGTCGTGTTCACATTGTATGACTGTACATGCATTCCCCCTCTTGCCCCGCAGCCGCCCGTGGCTGCCATAACCTGGCGAGCTGACGTAATGTATACACAACAGCCCCTCTCCACGTTTAGCAGTAACAATTCCCTGGTAGGGTAGTACAGTCGAGCGGGTAGGATATGACTCACGTCCAGTAGAATTTCATCGCTTTACTTTCCGTGGTGACATGATCTCCTATTAAACTTAGCTGTGCTGTTAAAACGCACCATTCTTAATTCACCCATTATTATTAATTATTCCGTTCACAATTCACAATATAACTTCTGTCTAACACGAGAAGCGCTCACAATGCTGCTTGACTTATGTGCTCGTCCCGCAAGACCCCGGCTGCTATTATCAACAAACGCTGGCGCACCCAAGTGCAGCGGCAATCGTATCTTCAAGGGCTAATAGCAGTGTGACTAGTTCCACTTGGTCTTACCAAGCGCGTATTTCAGTTCGCAGAATTCCGCCCTGTGTAGGGATCGCCAAACTGAATTTGTGGACAAAATGCAATCACAGATGATCTTCTTGCAATCTGACAAACATTTGGGTTAAGTTTCGGCGAGATCGGGAGTCTCACGTTTGCGATGTTCCCTTGTGAGTCCAACAACTCTTAGCGGATCCCGAAAGAACCCTTCATCTTTTAATTTCTAACTTATACAGTACTAGCCTATGCAGTCTTCCTCTGTTTGGAGTTGAAGGAACTTATTATGGTTTAGAGATCTATAGCCAAATGAGTGAACACGATCACCTATTGCCTCAAGTGTAATCCTCATGGTTAAAAATAGTTTTGTAATTTTTTAGTTTCATACAGAAGACTAAGATGATATTGAGCCATGTTTAACATCTCTCATTTCTTTATTTTCTTTGGCGGCCGTCTCGGTTGACTCAGACGCCATGTGAGATGCTTTCTGTCCGGACGTGCCTTGAGGCTCTCCGCCTTATTATTTAAAATGTAATGTTTTCCTTTTTATTTAACATTGTTATTATGCCGAAGCCTTCCATTTACTCATGTAAGTAATACATCTAACCTTATGTCCACTATGCTCATTTCCTAAATTTAACCTTTCTTTTTGATCTTCGTCGTGTGCTTGGATTTGCTGTGGAACCAATCGAAATGGCGGTCTCCTGTTTTATTTTGTTTGAATCTTCGTTTAACATTTTATTTGTGCCGTGAAATATATCTGGGAGTGATTTTGTGAGTGTATGTTTTTCTTGCTGCCAGGTGCATTGAAGTTGTTTTGATTTGGGCATATCTTCAATGGGTCTCCCGTTGTTTGTGGACGTTGGCGTTTCGACCATTCTCCCAACACGAGGCATGACACCATCTATTTTAGCCCTTATGTATTCCCTTCATTCCATGCTTCGTGCAACTGAATCACGGCGGTAACTTTAAGTAGGCCTTACCGTATTCAGCTCGAACTCGGAACGTAAGTTGGGGACCATATAGGTTTAGCATGTTTTGCTAGACTACCTACAAGCACGAGTTGCTTTGTGTTTTATTACGGCATCGACGGCTGGCATTTTGTGTGTTTGATTGCGTGTATGTATCATGATATATTTCACGGACACCTGACGTCATTTGTTTCTTCTTATAGTATCTTTGGTTTTGCTTTTCTTTTCTCTGGGGACTGCCAGCTCGATCGCATCCCCATTTGCTCGCCACAGCCTTTGCGACACGCACACAGCCTCTTGTTTTATCTTTGCTATGCTTGTTATTTGTGGTCGTCATGACAACCATCCATCTCTAGGCTGAGAAGTGATTGTTGTTGACCTGTGACCGGCTCGATTGCCTCTTGATCTTTTTCTTCCTCCCTTTTTACATCGTTTTCACGGAAGTGAGCACAGGTATGAATTTAATTTGTTAACGTTATTTACTATCGTAAGTTATTTATTGTTATTTATACTTATCTTCCCCGTTTGAAAGTGACTTTATTTGACCCCTAGGTGAAGGGTATTCTTTTTGTGTGTGTGTTATTCTGGCCGGGTTTCTTTGTGTGTTCGGTTTCAATTCATTACATTTCCATTTCTTTACCCATGTGTCTTATTTAGTAGTGTTTGGCGATCGGGCTGCTCGCTCGCTCTCTCTCTCTTCAAACCTAGGCCTAACTTATTCTAGCTGTCTAGCACCAGGAGGGTATTCCTACCACTCGTCGTGGGACCACCTTCACGGAGTCTGGAGTCGCTCGGCACATCTGGCCTGCAAGTACGGGCCCAGCACAGGTCAGAAATTAACATCCATTTCCACTGCGTACTCCTTTCTTTTCTAGTTGGTTCCAGTGATGCAGCTAGGAGGCACGCCAAGAATATGTTTATTTTAGCAGGGCGGTGCAGATGGTAGCAGAGCGTGGTTAAGTCTCCTGGTCGCTTAGCCATATCCATTGGATTTTAATATTTCGCTGCATATTTTTCAATGTTGTTTTTATTCTGTTTCATGATCCCTATTGCATACTATGCAAACAAATATTGAGAGTCAATGTGAACTTCCAAGGAGTATGGACCATAAAAATAACAAACTGTAAGGAGAGTGCAATGAGTTGGACCCTATCAACGAACCCCAGCATTGGTAATGTACTAACCAACCCTACTTCTTGTTTCGTACTCATTTCAGGCGCAGGACGGAGGCAAGACATTTGTAGTTATTGTTTTGAATTGTAGCTAGCAGTACTTCTGTAGTTTAGCCATGTATTCTCTCCCAGGTTGTAACGTGAAGAAGGAGCTCATCCAGTCTGACGATGATCTGCTATCGTTTGAAAGTGTCTGTGGGAAAGACACTAATCCATTGACTGAGGTGAAAGGCCATCGCAAGGGAGGCGTAGCCAATATAGTGTCCAAGTGGGGAATTTCATTTTCTGGTGAACTGGAAGTTTCGTCTGTATTTGAGTTCTTAGACAGGGTCAGTGAACTCTGCCATTGTTATGACCTCGAACCAGACGACATTGTTGTCTGCCTACCGTTATTGTTGAGTGGCTTAGCTTTAAAATGGTATCGACTTACCAACAGATCTTTCATCTCGTGGGTTGATTTCTGTAAGTCAATAAAGGAGCGGTTTACGACTTATGATTTTGAACATGACTTGAAGGCTGAAATTCATCGCCGTACCCAGGGTTTGGAAGAGCCTGTAGACGATTTTGTTACTGGGCTAATGACTTTAATAAGTAGGTTGTCGCAGCCCCTTCCCCTTATTGAAACTGTTGATATTGTGTATAGAAATCTAGCACCTGAGTACAAGTCTTTCATACGCCGGTCCAGTGTGTATAGTGTGGCTGACATTGTTGATCAAGGACGTGAATGCGAGTTCAATCGGCGCCTGCGCAAGTCATATGTACCCCCACCCCTCCCCTCTGACAGTTTGTTTCCAGAGACTGCATGCGCGGAATCCCAGATTCAGAGGACTGCGCACCCATCTTCAATATCTCGTCAGGAGGACCGGGCAGTTAACCGTCCCCACTCGCATATTGTCGGGAGTATTCCCAATGCTACTTCTTCTGCGAATCCCGCTCCTCAGGATCAACAGTTACCTCGAAACCCGAACATGTATAACCGTATAAAATGTTGGAATTGTGATCGTTTGGGGCATCATTTTAATTCCTGCCGTGCGCCCTCTCGTGTGTTTTGTCACACATGTGGTCTTCGTGACGTGACGCACATAGCCTGTCCTAGATGTGCTTCGCGTCAGGGAAACGAGCATGGGTCCCCGGTTTAGACCCGCCGGAGTGGCCATGCAATGAAGTTCGCCGGGAAATGAACATTTCCACGACTGGAAACTTCTGTCCTTGGGTCCCTGTAAGTGTTAAGAAATTGTCGATACCCGCTTTACTGGATTCTGGTGCTTCACGTTCATTTATTCAGCGCTCCATCGCGGAACAGCTTCCTGTTACTCAGATTTGTCCACAAGATGGGGGTTTAAAATTTTATTCTGCGGTGAAGTCATCTATTTCTGTTTCTAGCGTTGTAACATGTCATATTAAGATATGTGGTTATTTTTGGGATTGGAACTTCCATGTGGTGGATGACTTATCTACGCCTATGATCTTAGGTTCTGATTTTATGCACAAAGCAGGGTTGAGGCTTGATTTTTCGGATCATTCCTTCAGTTTTTTGTTTAAATCCAAGGAGCGGTTTCATTTTAATACTTGTGAAGCGAGTGTTCCTTGTAATTTTTCTGGTATCTCTGCTGTTCTAATCCCTCCTACTTTATTCACGAGTCAACGTGACGCTTTATCTGATTTGGTGAATGAATTTCCTGATGTTCTCACGTCGGAACTGGGTTCCGCTATCGGCTACGAGTGTCATATTGATTTAACTGATGAGGTTCCAGTTAGGTCGGCGCCATTTTCTTGCTCTCCACCCAAACTCATTGCCATGAGAGAATATATTGATGATCTTAAGGCACGCGGTGTTGTGAGTCCTTCTAAGTCTTCTTATGGTAGTCCAGCATTCCTGGTGCCTAAGAAAGAGGGTACTTTTCGTTTAGCAGTTGATTATCGTCGACTCAATTCTAAGGTGGTGTTCGACAACTTTCCCCTTCCAACTCTGGAGAGCGCTTTTCAGCATTTTCACGGGGCGAAGTACTATTCCGTCCTAGATTTGAATTGTGCATATTATCAAATTCCTCTCGATCCCGAGAGCCGTAAGGTAACTGCGTTCTCCACTCCGTTCGGCCTCTTTGAGTTCAATAAATTACCCATGGGCATTTCTATCGGCGGACAAGTATTGAGTAGGGTTTTGGACGAGTTATTTGGAGATTTAAAGTATTCATCTGTGTTTAACTATCTTGATGACCTCGTGATTTACAGTCAGTCTTTTGAGGATCACCTGATCCATTTACGTGAAGTCCTATGTCGTCTTCGCAGAGCCGGACTCACTGTTAACCCGGACAAAATCTCTTTGGCTTCGAAGCAAATCAAATTTTTAGGTCACATTCTTTCGGATATGGGCATAGAAGTGAACCCCGAGCGTGTCCAATGTATCCAAGAGTTCCCTACTCCCACGAATGTGAAAGCAGTCCGACGATTTTTGGGAATGGCAGGCTTTTACAGTAGGTTCATTAAGGGCTTTTCGGACATTTCAGCGCCCCTGAATTATTTGAAGAAGAAGAAGAAGAATGTACGATTCGTGTGGGGCCCCGACCAGTGTCTCGCCTTTGAGAAATTGAAAGAATGTCTTTCTTCTGCTCCCGTCCTTCGAACTCCGGATTTTGGGAAAGATTTTATGTTACATTGTGATGCGAGTGATGTCGCAGTTTCTTGTGTGCTTAGTCAGCAGGTGAATGGTAATTTGGCACCCATCGCTTTTGCCAGTCGGATGCTTAATGATTGCGAACGCCGGTATTCCACTTTCGAGAAAGAAAGTCTGGCTGTCGTATTCGGCTGTGAACGTTTCAGATCTTTTCTAGAACATCGGCATTTCATAGTGTATACCGACAATGAAGCTCTGTCCTGGATGCGCTCGCATGTCAAAAAATTGGGTCGTATAAATCGTTGGATTCTTCGTCTATCCTCTTTCAGCTTTGACATCATTCACGTCAGAGGCAGTGAAAATGTTGTAGCGGATTGTTTGTCACGCATGTTTGAGGAACCTCCTCCCATTGTTGAGATCCCCGAGCCAGTGAATCTTCTCCAACACATTCCATGGTCATTTACTGACATCCGTACGTACCAAGCAGATGACCCATTTTGTGTCACATTGCGTGAAAAAATTCTCGGGAAAGATCCTGGCGTATCTGAGTTTTCATTGCGCAATGATGTTATAGTGCATACCGCTCCTCGATCTTCGAAATGTAGGATTTTCGTGCCAGAGAATATACGAAGTATGCTCTTGGCGTATTTCCATGAATCCTGTTTTGGATTACATTTAGGTATGACGAAGACTTTCCATAAAATCTCTCAGGAATTCTTCTGGCCTCATTTGAAAGCGGATGCTTTTGCTTTCGTCCGAAAATGCGTTACGTGTCAACGTTCTAAGCCTGCAAAGAATTCCCGCATTGGACTTCACCACGCTGACACGATGTCATATCCTAATGAGCGCCTCTTTATAGATTATTTTGGTCCCCTAGTTAGGTCATCTTCTGGTCATAAAGCTATACTTACTGTCGTTGATGGATTTTCAAAATTTGTATGGTTATTTCCTGTCAGGGAAATCACGACACGTACCACTGTTAGGCTTTTGACCAATCATATTTTTGGTGTTTTTGGTCCTCCAAAGTTTTTAGTGTCCGATAACGCGAGCGTTTTCCGGTCCAAGTCTTTTAGATCAATGTGTTTTTCTTGGGGAATTGATCATGTCTTTTTGGCACCCTACCACCCTCAGCCAAATCACGTTGAAAGGTTTCATCGTAACGTGAAGGCTTGCTTGAGTGCGTTCCACAACGCAGATCAGTCACGTTGGGACGCAAATCTTCAGTTTTTCTCCTTAGGATTTAACACTGCTCTTCATGAATCGACGAATTCTACCCCTTCGGAATTGATTTTAGGAAGGCGTATTGTTGATCCACTTCAGCTTCAGTGGAAAATAGATTATATGGCTGCGCCATCCCGCCGTACCTCAGTCAAAGAAAAATGGGAAGTTGCTGTACGGCATCTGAAAAGGGCACGAGATCGCGTGGCGTCTCGCTATAACAAGGGTAGGCAACCTGTTTGTTTTCAGGTGAATGACGACGTGCTAGTGCGCCTGCACCCACAGAGTTCGGCCAAGAATAAGGAGTCAGCTAAACTAATGCTTCGCTGGAGCACGCCCAAAACTATCACTAGATTTTTAACACCTGTCACTGTTGAATTGATCTCCAAGGAGAATCCCACCGACGTATCCAGAGCTCACATATCTCAATTGAAACCATTTATTGTGTAACCTTCTTATTTGCTGTGATTAATGTTGTCCTTTCTCTGCGTAGGTTAGCCAATCATAATTTGCTTATGTTATCCAAGGAAGCTAGTATTCATATGGCGTCTCCTTGACCTGCCTATTATTGAACCAATTTTGACCGAGGCAGAGTCAAGTACAAATTTACGAGCTCAAGAAAGAAAATAATACAAGAAGAAATAGGCCTGCATACTCTGTGTAACTTAATATTTATTGTAAAAATATGTATTTTTGCGAATTCGGCCAGTAGAGAATTTATATTCTATAAATAATGGACACATTATATCGCTTCTGTTATTTTAATACGTCACTTTCATGATGGGTATAAGGAGAATGGCAGACTTCGGCGTCAAAGGGCGAAGGTCTTTTGTTTATGATTTTCGTCCGTGTCTCTATCTACTTTTCTTGTCATTGTAACGCTCAGGCGAACCGTAATACCATTATGACAAGCCCAGGGATCGTCAAAGGAACGCGCGCCTTTGGGGACCCCGAAGGAGTTCTGTCCTGATATTGCGATCGCCGAAACGATCTGATTATTTTTATATATTACTTCATTTTATAACTGTATTCTTTCTGATATGGCTCAATTGCTTAAGTCATTGTTATATCGATCACCCTCCCCCCTCATATTTTGTGTACTGTTATAGTTGTTGACAAACCACCTGTGTGATAAGGATGTTGTGTATTTTGGAACACTTGGGACATGATTGATTTCAAAGCGGTGGTGCTTAGTGATGTAAAAAGAAAAATCTTTTATTATTATAAATAATTTTTCTTTTGGGGGGTGATGTGGATCCTGAGCCATGTTTAACATCTCTCATTTCTTTATTTTCTTTGGCGGCCGTCTCGGTTGACTCAGACGCCATGTGAGATGCTTTCTGTCCGGACGTGCCTTGAGGCTCTCCGCCTTATTATTTAAAATGTAATGTTTTCCTTTTTATTTAACATTGTTATTATGCCGAAGCCTTCCATTTACTCATGTAAGTAATACATCTAACCTTATGTCCACTATGCTCATTTCCTAAATTTAACCTTTCTTTTTGATCTTCGTCGTGTGCTTGGATTTGCTGTGGAACCAATCGAAATGGCGGTCTCCTGTTTTATTTTGTTTGAATCTTCGTTTAACCTTTTATTTGTGCCGTGAAATATATCTGGGAGTGATTTTGTGAGTGTATGTTTTTCTTGCTGCCAGGTGCATTGAAGTTGTTTTGATTTGGGCATATCTTCAATGGGTCTCCCGTTGTTTGTGGACGTTGGCGTTTCGACCATTCTCCCAACACGAGGCATGACACCATCTATTTTAGCCCTTATGTATTCCCTTCATTCCATGCTTCGTGCAACTGAATCACGGCGGTAACTTTAAGTAGGCCTTACCGTATTCAGCTCGAACTCGGAACGTAAGTTGGGGACCATATAGGTTTAGCATGTTTTGCTAGACTACCTACAAGCACGAGTTGCTTTGTGTTTTATTACGGCATCGACGGCTGGCATTTTGTGTGTTTGATTGCGTGTATGTATCATGATATATTTCACGGACACCTGACGTCATTTGTTTCTTCTTATAGTATCTTTGGTTTTGCTTTTCTTTTCTCTGGGGACTGCCAGCTCGATCGCATCCCCATTTGCTCGCCACAGCCTTTGCGACACGCACACAGCCTCTTGTTTTATCTTTGCTATGCTTGTTATTTGTGGTCGTCATGACAACCATCCATCTCTAGGCTGAGAAGTGATTGTTGTTGACCTGTGACCGGCTCGATTGCCTCTTGATCTTTTTCTTCCTCCCTTTTTACATCGTTTTCACGGAAGTGAGCACAGGTATGAATTTAATTTGTTAACGTTATTTACTATCGTAAGTTATTTATTGTTATTTATACTTATCTTCCCCGTTTGAAAGTGACTTTATTTGACCCCTAGGTGAAGGGTATTCTTTTTGTGTGTGTGTTATTCTGGCCGGGTTTCTTTGTGTGTTCGGTTTCAATTCATTACATTTCCATTTCTTTACCCATGTGTCTTATTTAGTAGTGTTTGGCGATCGGGCTGCTCGCTCGCTCTCTCTCTTCAAACCTAGGCCTAACTTATTCTAGCTGTCTAGCACCAGGAGGGTATTCCTACCACTCGTCGTGGGACCACCTTCACGGAGTCTGGAGTCGCTCGGCACATCTGGCCTGCAAGTACGGGCCCAGCACAGGTCAGAAATTAACATCCATTTCCACTGCGTACTCCTTTCTTTTCTAGTTGGTTCCAGTGATGCAGCTAGGAGGCACGCCAAGAATATGTTTATTTTAGCAGGGCGGTGCAATATCAATAAGAACCAGGACTGCAGTCAACAATGTTAAAAATGTTTCAACGTAGTGTGCCAATATTTAATTAGAGAGTATTAAAAATCTAAAATAGACTACTTTTAACGCATGGCAGATTGAGCATTCTTGAATGTCATAGAGACGACTTTGTGACACCAGCGCAAAGAGATGACCCATTGTCGAGAAACTAAGGACACGGGTTATCAGTTCCATTTCTTTGTAGCAAGCTTCAAAGTTGCAGAGATAAGTTCTATGAATAAATAGGAATGCAAAACTTTATTACAGGTTAACTTACTTTGTGATATCTCAATTTGTAACTCTAAAATAAGTATCAATGGCTTGTAAATCGTGAGAGTGTAGAAGGATTATACTCTACTGTGACAGCATGTGATGTGACTGGCTTCCTGCCTGGAAAGAATGTGTCGTTATAAACAAAGCAGTGCAACCGCAGTCTGCGGTAAAGGATATCGCTCGTTTGCTACAATGACATAACTCAAAATATGTTTCAAGGAAATTGTAATTAAGATTACAGGCATTTAGCCCACTTAACTGTAATTATTTAAAAATAATGTCAAGGTTTTGACGCTATATTGTCTTGATGATTAATTACTTTGCTTCAGATGAGAGTAACAGACACAAACACAATTATGAAGTATTGTAACGATTCGATCCCATAGCTGTTATATTTACAGGGTTATTCATTGATCAACAGCTCTCAATGAAAGAAGGAAGTAGTAACCTTGCTTTCTGGGTCCGAATGGACTGAGCATACAGAGTCGACACTGAACGATGTCCTGCCGATATCTATATTAGTACATAATGGGTTATATCCCTGATCAAGAATCTTTCTACAGATGGCAACGTACTTAATGAGGATATTTCATAGTAATTGAGATATCACATAATTTTTTAAACATATGCGACGTAACATCGAGATCATCGGTCATTACTTAAATATGACGAATCTTCAAATGGGTGAGCAAACAATTAAACATCCGACGTCTCTGTAATATGTAACTTCTAAATTAATATTCAATTCAAATGTTTATTTTCTTTTAAATTAATTGCCGCATTGAGTAATTTTAAATTCAATTGTGTGACTATCACTATTCTGTTTTATTAATATTTTGTTTTTGCATTTAATAAATTCATTTTCTTTAACGTAATGCCTATTTCTTTCATAGTGGTTAGTAAATACTATAGGCAAATTCAACTACTCCTTATAAATAAATACTGAATGGTTAGTCAACTAAGTTACACTACGGCCCGGGTAAGTGGTCTCGAACTCTACTGATGACTGCCGAGGATTAATTAATAAATTTCGATTCACTGTCTTAAATAGGAATCTGGCGCTCAACAACTTATTATATTACACTATCACAGGTAAGGTCACACAACAGTGTATATTGTTTATTATTATCATGTTTTTTTAAACCGACCCATTACAGTTGTCACCACAGCCAAAGGCTTAATTATAAATGTTACATTTGGCGCTACAACGTCGGACACGAAAACCATTCGGTATTTAGGAGAGGAGTGTATAATTTCAGTGCAAATTGTCAGTGCTTTTGGGGGACAGTGAAGTGAAGTGAAATTTTGGAAGGGCAATTTTTATACGGTGTACTTCGAGATGTCGGAAGAGGAACAGAGGCAGTTGAGAAGTAGGAATAAAGTCGAGAAAGTTAATTATAAGGAGGTTGATAGCGGTGGCGATGTTGAAAGCGTAGAGAATAATACCAAGATGTCGGAGGTAAATCTTGAGAGTAATCCTGAAAATAATCCTGACGTTAACCCTGACACGAATTCAGAGGAAAATCTCGAGACGAATACAGAGGTACATCCTGAGACTAGTGGGAGTAAGGAAAAAGAAAAGTCTATAGATATTCCTGACGATAAATTCAATTTACTCATGAGGATGTTGCAAAATATGGATGGGCGAAATCAGGAGAGTAAGAAAGATAATCAGGAAAGTAGAAAGGAATTCAATGATAAATTTGAGAAATTAGATAAATATATGGGGAGGCTAAATCAAAATATGGAAGAGAGTAAGAAAGATAATTTGGAAAGTAGGAAGGAATTGAGTAGAGATTTAGGTGAGAAATTAGATAAGAGTAATCAAGAGATGAGAGAGGATATGAGTAAAATAAATCAAAAATTGGAAGAGAATAATGTAAAACTAGATATTGTGGAAACGATGAATAGAGAATTAAGTATGAAGTATGATATGCTACAGGAGAGTATTCAGGGGGTGAAACAGGAAATCAGATGTGAAATTAAGGAGGAGGTAGAGATGAAGGCTAAAGATATTATTAAGACAGTAGATAAGAAATTAGAAGCAGCAGAAAGTAGGATTCAGGAAAGAATAGTAACTGTGATTGAAGAGAAAATAGCAACCCAAGGTGAAAGTTTTAGCAAATTGGTAGAAGCGGAAACTAGGCAGGTGAGAGTAGATTTAGGGGATACTGCAGTAGAATCAGTGAAGACTGTCTGTAAGGAGACTATAATTGAAAGTAGATTAGAGTCAGTGGAGATTGTAGGTGAAAGCAGATTGGAATCGGAGGAGATCTTAGGTGAGGAACCGCAAATAGCGGAGATTTTAGGTGAAATCAGATTAGAGTCAGACGAGATTTTAGGTGAAAGCAGATTGGAGTCAGAAGAGATAAAAGGAGAAAGCAGATTAGAGTCAGCGGAGATGATAGATGAAAGCAGGATAGCTGTAGAAGAGACTGTAGAACGTAGTGAAAAAGAAGAGAAGATGAAAGTAAAGATAGGGATAGAAGTAGGTAAGATAAAGAAAGTACTAAGCACCCAAGAGATTAAGATGCAGACAATCATAGATAAATTAGATAGGCAAACTAGGGAAGAATTTAGTCCTGAGATAGAGGAAGTTAATATGAAATTATTAGAGGCAGAGAAGCGCGCGTTAAGTAATAGTCAGAAGAACATAATTAGTAAACAGGTTAAGAGGAGGAGAGAGATAGATAAGAGCAGAAGCAATAGTCCACGGCTAAAGAGAGCATTAAGTGATAGTAATGGAGAAGTGAAGGGAAGACATGTAGGTAGATATTTAGGAAGTAAAATGAAAGAGAAGAGAATTAAGTTGCTAGAGGAGAAAGAAATCAGGATGAGAGAGAGAAAGAAAGCATATGACGTGCAGTGTCGTACTGAATTAGCTAGACTTGGAGAAGTGAGAGGGGGAAAGCCGAAGTATAATGTTACTGTGGATGAGTGTAGTCCGAAAGAGGTAGAAAGTAATGTTATAAGAAAAGAGGAAAATGGAATCCTAGAAAGAGATAGAATTGAAGATGAATGTGGTAAGAACTGTGAAATGCCAGAGAAAGTAGTGAGGTAAATTTATATTAACGATAGTTACTGTTCCGTATGACTTAAATATTAAGTAATGAAGTTTAATATGATTTAAAAGAGGTAGATAAGAAACCTGCTGTGTGTAATTTTAATTCAGTCGTGAAGTTAGGATGGTAAGGGGCGCGTAGTGCCTACGCTTATTGATTTAGATTGACTAAAATCATTTAATTTGGAAGACAGAGGTTGTCGTGCTATTGAGCAATTCAGGTAAGTTGAATGTGGGTCCTTAAACTGCAGGTAAGTTGGATGAAGTGATAATTAAATTTAAAAAGTTGGGAAGATTATTACAAAAGTAAGTAATCGAAAGAAAGTAATAATTATTATGGCAACCATAATTATGAATATAATGGTAATAAAGATTTAATTCAAACGTGAGTGAAGATAAGATGATACAGTGGTAATAAAACTAGTGAGTTGAAGAATTAAGTATTGATTTAATAAAGAAGTTTCAGTTGAGGACAGCGAGGTTATCAGTGGATATATTTTGAGAAATTTAGAAGTGGTTTAGAATAGTTGATGGTAATGCGTTGTATGAATTAACCAACATCGGGTTGAATTAAGGAAGTAGGAACTAATTAGCACATCTGGTAACTTACTTGGTGACAGATATGTGTGTTTATGTATGTGTATTTTCACGTAAATGGACGTGAGTTTGAAGAAGTAGGCCAACGAAGGTAATGCCGTTGAGCAATGTGGTTTTAAGTTTTTGGTAAGATGCCAAATGGAGTTATAATGGAGGAAGTTTTGGTAAGATGCCAAATGAAGTTTTAAGAAGTTTTTGGAGGATGAAGTAGGTCAGCGAGGTATATTCCGTTGAGCAATGAGTTTTTTTTATGGTGTCTACGGGACTAAGTGAAGTTAATGTTGGGAGTTTTTTTTAAGTATATATGGTTATACGCATACATAGAGATTACAAAAGTAATATGGTCCAAGTTTTAGTTACAGTTACGCACGTTTTAAAGATATTACAAGGCTTGTTATCGAGCTAAACCACTTTTAGTAAAAAAAAGTTACTGATGATTAATGATGTGGTATATTGTTGTCCTACACACAGGTAAAAGTAAAGATGATAATAATAATTAGATGGTTGGCATAATATTTACTAGTATTGAAAGGAATTTGGTATAATTCGAAGTTTTGAGGATTTTAAATATAAATCAATTTTTTAGTAGACGAGAAATTAAGTTTTATTTATGTCATACGGAGTTAGTAAAGAGAAGTGTTTAAATATATTTTGAAGACAAGAGTAAGTTTGTAAGGTAAGTATACCTAAGGGGTAATAATGAAGTTTCAATTAAAGGCAGGTGTAATTTACGCATTTAATTTGGTAGAGCAGAGAATATCTGAACTGTGTTATAACTCAGGACTGGCTTTATGAAATGATTTTGGGAGAATATTTGCCAATTAGGAGTGTCGGTGTTATTGACTATCAACTGGAACAATGTCATTATTTTAGGAAGAAAATAGTTAGGAAAACAAAGTGTGATGTTATTATTCCAAGGAATTAGTCGAAGCATGTAAGATTTTTTAGCTGAAATTTAGGATGTTATTGGTCAGTAAGAGGTGACCTGTAACAGTACGAAGAAGTGGGATTATACCACGAATAGGGGAGGTTTTTTTTGTATGTGACGTGTGATGTCACGATGAGTTTTGAGAGATTCTGGTATAGCAAGAATGAGCTATAGTCCAGGCGATCGAAACAAGTAGGAAGTGGTGTTTGGAGGACACGGTACTTAATTAAGAGTTTTGAGAGAAAACTAAGGGTTTTTTTTAGGTATTCAGCAAGAAGTCAAATCATGAATAGACTAAGTTTAAAGTATAAGAGCATTAATATTTTGTGGAACGAAATATTTTATTCCGAGGAGTTTGTCATGTGTTTTTGTGAAATAGTTTAGTGATATACGTAATTCAGGTATTGAGTAGTATTTTGTCCTCGTCTTAATCATTTTGTTATGGTAGGTAAGAATGACGATGCAGTAAAGATATCTTGACGCTAAGTTAAATTTTATAAAGTGAACAAGAAGTCAGATTTTATGTTTGTGATTTTGAAAATTCAAGTTATTGTTTTCGAGAAGTAGTAAAGAGAAATTATGGTTTTATGAGAGGTTAAGAAGTCGTGGAGACTTAGGAAGTATTAATTTGAAAGGAGGCGGCCGTGGCCTAAGAAAGAATTAAGCCACGAAGGTAGGTGAGTAGTAACTTGGATATTTAAGTGAACTGTTTAATAACTGCTTTAAGGTATTTCGATGTCATTATATATTTGGGGAAGTATTTACATGTATGACATATGCACTGAAATTGGATTTGCCTTAGGTATCTTGCTAAGTTATTTTTTTCTTCAATTATTGAAATTTTACTGCATTTGAGTAATCCCTTTATAGAGACGAAAGGAATATTGTGTTGTTTGCATATCGTGTGCTGTGATAGTTATGTGTTATTCAGCTGGTACGAGAACAATGTAATTCTACACCAGACTGACGAAAACTACGTTCACTAAATAAGAAACCAAAACTGTATGTCAAGCATACAATCACCACAATTATAAACGAGTGCAGCGCAGACATGTCAAAATTAGAAGTGAAGGGCATTTATGTATATTTTTTACAGCTCGCTAATACATTATATAAAGAAGAAAATTTTGAAAATTTTGAACATAAAGAAGAATGTATGTATTCAAACGGAAAGTACTATGAACATTTTAAGAAATTATAGTACAAATATTTAAAGTGAAAAGAGTATATTTCTTGTATATTTTTGTGTATTGTTGAAGGGTATTTGTATGTTGTCTTTTTGGGGGTTATAATATTTATATTTATAGTTTTTTTATGTTGGATGTGGTAAGAGAAATAATGTTAAATGTCATTTAAATTATTTATCTTAGGGGCGATTGTAACGATTCGATCCCATAACTGTTATATTTAAAGGGTTATTCATTGATCAACAGCTCTCAATGAAAGAAGGAAGTAGTAACCTTGCTTTCTGGGTCCTAATGGACTGAGCATACAGAGTCGACACTGAACGATGTCCTGCCGATATCTATATTAGTACATAATGGGTTATATCCCTGATCAAGAATCTTTCTACAGATGGCAACGTACTAAATGAGGATATTTCATAGTAATTGAGATATCACATCATTTTTTAAACATATGCGACGTAACATCGAGATCATCGGTCATTACTTAAATATGACGAATCTTCAAATGGGTGAGCAAACAATTAAACATCCGACGTCTCTGTAATATGTAACTTCTAAATTAATATTCAATTCAAATGTTCATTTTCTTTTAAATTAATTGCCGCATTGAGTAATTTTAAATTCAATTGTGAGACTATCACTATTCTGTTTTATTAATATTTTGTTTTTGCATTTAATAAACATTGTGTTGTTTGAAGCCATATTTTCAGTGTTGCCTTAGTAAACAAGAGTTTAGTGCTTTTTGGGTACATTCGTGTTGACCGACTGAAAAGCACTAAACTCTTGCATTTAATAAATTCATTTTCTTTAACGTAATGCCTATTTCTTTCATAGTGGTTAGTAAATACTATAGGCAAATTCAACTACTCCTTATAAATAAATACTGAATGGTTAGTCAACTAAGTTACACTACGGCCCGGGTAAGTGGTCTCGAACTCTACTGATGACTGCCGAGGATTAATTAATAAATTTCGATTCACTGTCTTAAATAGGAATCTGGCGCTCAACAACTTATTATATTACACTATCACAGGTAAGGTCACACCACAGTGTATATTGTTTATTATTATCATGTTTTTTTAAACCGACCCATTACAGTTGTCACCATAGTCAAGGACATAATTATAAATGTTACAGTATCAGTAATTGTAATTGCAGTATTTTCGGAAACTGACGCAACGAATTACGTAGTTTCACGTTGCCAAGAAACACGATACAGTAATGTCGATTTAACCAGTCGATAAAGAATATTTTCCAACCCAAAACTGAGGTAAAAAATGAAAAAGTACTGATTTCTAGTTGTGCCACTGTTGCGGCAATTGAGCTATATGTGTTGATGTTTGGCTTGAGGCATTTTTCCTGTAAATCAAAATGTGTGTTTTGTGATAACGAGCACCTACCGCATACGCCTGTTTTGCCTCAGTCAATATTGTACGCACCCTCTCCCGTTGACTGCTCCGCTCCCACTATCGGTCACATATTCGCTGCCGTACCGACTAAGGCCGAGTCGCACTCAGCACCTGTTCTAGAAGTTTCGTGACACTTTTACAGCTACGTAATTCGTCGAAAGGTAGTACTTCCCAGATACGCCACTTGCACAGTCTACCCTGTCCCTCATGTCATACAAATTTACACATGCACGAACGTCCTTATTAAACAAAACAGAATTAAAAGAAAGCCAATATATTTTAGTAGATTGTACCCTCGCCCAATAACGCCCCCCCCCCCTCCCCCCCCCCCCCCCCCCCCAGTCCACAGCACATTTCCAAGTCTTAGATGAAGACGAAACTACTATGCGACTCCCTGCAGGTCAGGTTCCGACAATGTCACATACAGTAGAAAGTTCTGGCCTAGTGTCGTATATGGAGAACGATTACAACATCTTAAAACGTCCATAAATACTCTATTTTAAATCTCAATATCGATATTTTTAGCACATAATTTTACGTAATTCCGGGGCGGTTGAAAGTCGATCGTCTGACCCCACAATCTTGGAACCTTATTCACCCCAAACGAGATGTGCGAGTATAATGACTAGTGATCAACCCTGGTATCACACCAAAACCAGAGTAAATACCATAACCTTAGATATCTATACTGAAAATTGTTCCCATATTCCTAAGAGGTGAAGATGTTCAGAAGAAACCAATCTTGTTTGTTTTTATCTTTTAAAACTTTACTTAAAATTTTACATTTCAAAATTATTGGAACACGTCACGGATAATTTAATAATGAACAATTTTGGTCCTTGTATTTGCCAATACGATCACCTCATGATGCGGTGGCTAGTGCCATCGGTTGGCATCTCGAAGAACTCGGGTTCAATTCCCGACTCTGCAGGAGATTGTTTTGGTATGGTCAGACACGGTTTCTCCAAGCCTGGCGATGCCAAATAGCAACCTGCTTGCAGATGTGGCAGAGGAGAAGCGGCAAGGACTTGACCACCCTAAACCCCAGCCTATGATCCCTTGTGTCTTAGCCACTGGCTCTAATCAGGTCGCCGCACCTTTTTGATCAAATAAACATCGCTGTTTATGTACTATATGATACGACGCGAATTGCTGCCTGATTCAAAAACATAAAAACTCCGCGGAGTAACCGTATGTGTTAAATTGCGCACCACGATAGCACTAGGGAGCTGCAGAAAGCCTGGAAATCGGAGGTTCGAATCCCAGCGCTGGCAGCGACTGTCATCCTGAGTGTGGTTCTCCCGGTTAGTTACTTATTGTTGTTTTAAGGGGCGGAACTACCAGGTCATCTGCCCCTCTTAACACAGATTAAAGTATACAAATTTGGAATACAATTTAAAATTTACAGGTGAACACCAAAATTTGAAAAACCGAAAATCAATAGAACAAAAAATTAAATTAAATTAACTTAATAATTATAAAAATAAACAAAAATTACGGAAAAACAAAAAAAAAACAGAATTAAAAAAAGAACAAGTCTTTGAGTCAATGTACACTGGAAAATTTAGATTGCTGGCCCTAACCCACTCTTACTTATAGAGCGGATGACTAGATCAGCAGCCACCGCGTCATCGGCTAATATAAGTTTGAGTGTCATCTGTTTTTTCCACATCCTTCCAGACAAATGACGAGATAGCACATTACTTCAAGTCTCAGGCCAGCTACTCCATACACGACTACAGTCCCTGCAGAAACACAGGTTATCAGACAAATTTAAAACACACCCAAATGCACGGGACTGATGGCTAGGATGTCCCAATCCGCTAAAAATAAACCATAAACTTGTAAATCTTCTGTACTTGTACTGGCTGCATCTGTCGAGTTCTCACATATCCCTATGTTCAGTGTTTATGTTTAACGCTCGCTTCGAGCAGTAGAAGCCCTACAGTTGGCACAGATAATTGTGATGTTCAAGCTATTGAAGAGATCTTTAAGCCGTGAACAAGTAAGTTCTTTCATTTGAAAGTGAATATGTAGAATCTTATCTTTTCTACGGCCGCCGAGGAACGCCCCTCGAAATAGCTCCGGATTGCAGAACAATGCAATCAAAGTCCACTTATAGCAGGTAATTACATGGTGTATGACTTCGCGTGCAGACCTCCTGATTGCATCAAGTCACGCACGAACGTTTAAGAACGATCACACAGCCATACGGTTCCTCAGCAGAACATTAACGTGACCTGCAATGTTTGGAGCAATTTCTACTGTATTAATCAGCAATTCACAACGACTGTCCTAGTGCTTTCATTTGTTGTTGTTGTTTAAGTCTTCCGTCTTTTGATTGGTTTGATGCAGCTCTACATGCTTCCCTGTCCTGAGCTAAGCGTTACATCTCTACATAGCTACCACACCCTACATCCGAGCAATCTGTTCAACATATTCTAGCCTTGGCCTACCCCTACAGTTCTTACCCTCGACCCTCCCTTCCATAGCTAAGTTTGCAACCCAGGGTGTCTTAGTATGTGTCCTACCAACCTATCTCTTCTCTTCATTAGCAGTCGCCAGAAACGTCACTCCACTCCCACTCCACTTAATGCCCCTTCATTTGTTACTTTATCTACCCATCTGATCTTCATCATTATTCTGTAAAACCACATTTCAAATGATTCTATTCTCCTCCTTTCTGCTGCGACAACAAAACAAGTTTCACTTCAATAGAACGCTCCAGACAAAAGTAAAACTTTCTAATTGGCCTACATAAATCTATGTTTGATGTCTACAGATCTCTTTTCTGTAGAAATGCTTTCCTTGCCTGAGCCAACCTACTTTTTATACCATCCTTGCTTCGCCCATCACTGGTTATTTTGCTACCTAAGTAGCAGCAGTCTCCTACTTCCGTTAGCTTTTCACCTGTCAATTTGACGTCAATAGGAGTTCATGATTTCTTTCGGCTGCATTACATTTTTGTTGTTGTTTTACATTTATTGTTTTTCATCATGAATTCTTTCCTCATGACGGGGTTCATACCATTTCAAAACTCATTCAGATCCCCTGGTGAATCTCGAGTTGAAATTATGTATCCTTGAATCTTTACTCCAACTTTAAATTTTTCTCTAATTTCCTTCATTGCTTGTTCAATGTATAGATAAGTTGCAGCCTTGCCTTACACCTTTCTGAATACCAGCTTCTCTCTGTTGTTCTTCGGCTCGAATAACCTGCCGTATGGTTACTGTATAGATTGTAGATCACCCTCCTATCCCAGTACTTAATTCCAATTTCATTTAGGGGCTAGGAATACCGTGTCATCACCTGCATGTATTCGGTGGCGTAGTTGGTAGCATGCTGAACTGCTGTTCCCAAGATAGCGGGTTCAAACCCGGCCGAAGTCGTCGGATTTTTTAAGAGCGTTAAAATCCTTCAGTGTGCCTTCCTTCGGAGGGGAAGTAAAGCCGGCGGTCCCATGTCATTCATTTATGGCATGTAAAAGATCCTTCCACAGACTTAACTTGTGTGAAGCTAAATTTCTAGGTTAGATTTCGTTGGAACGCTCTAAGTTCCAACGTTCACCACGAGGTATCATTGACATCTGGTAGAAAAAGTTGGAACTACTTGAAATTGAACGGACCTTGTAGCTCACCCCATGGGTGTCCGCTAGAAGCAGCTACAGCCTCTGGCGAGCCGAACATGTCCTCGGACACTCCCGGCACTAAAAGTCATACGCTAAATAAATGTGGAACCTGTCTGATACCTGTATTATTAGTGTGTCTGTAGGAACTGACTCACACACTCATGGGGCTAAGATATATCCTAATTCGGCAGAAGAGTGGATTCGAACTCCACCACTGGCCGTCCTTGAAATAATTTTCAGTTTCAGACAAAATCCGAGACAGCCACACTACCTTCAAACTCCTTGCCCAATGCCATTCATCTTCATTCATTTCATCAACTCCTCTGCTGAGGTTGGTATCCAGTCGTAAAAACAATTCGCCACATAACAATTCATTTCACCTCATCCCCGACTTCGTAGATACGGAATGACAAGGCGTAGGACATTGTGGTGACTGTACCAGTGCATGGAGCTAGGACTGGGATGAAGGCGGCCGCGGTCTCATGATATGAATTACTCCGGCATTTTACCAGTACTGTAGTAAAGCAAAGCAAAGCAAAGCCAACTCCATACAGGCCATGGGGGCCCTGGGAGTAGTGGAAGGTAGAGGCTTCCACTTTTTGTGACATCGGCACTAGATGGGATGGAGTTGTCAGCCGTCTTTGCTCCCAGGAATTACCCTGGTACTCATTTCTGGTATAGGCTGAGTGAACCCCAGGGCTATTTGCGTTTCCGAAAGTGGTAGTTTTGTTTCTAAAATCCACTACCTGGGTGGGGATCGAACCCACTCCCTTTCACCAGTACTGTAGTACCTTAGTCTAATGATTAGAATCAATGCACACGATTTGTATTCAAGCATTTATAATTACAGTACAGCAAAGGCCAAACCTCTCAACAGCTGGCGACCATCAATATCGTATATAAAAGACGTCAGTTAAATACTGTAAGTGTATAGCTGACACCCAGCAAAATGTAACATGCAAGATAACATGTGGATTAAGGCTTTCACGGCCCGGAATACTATACAAATAATTCATGTTTTTTGGGCTAATGCCGTGTGAAATTAAATTAGAACCATACGTTTCGGAGACAAGGTTTCTCCGAAACGTTGTTGTTGTTGTTGTTGTTTGAGTCTTCAGTGTTTTGACTGGTTTGATGCAGCTCTCCATTCCTACCTGTCCTGAGCTAATCGTTTCATCTCTACATAGCTACCACACCCTACATCAGAGGCAATCTGTTTAACATATTCTAACCTTGGTCTATCCCTACAGTTCTTGTCCTCGACCCTTCCTTCCATAACTAAGCTTGTTATTCCTGGGTGCCTTAGTAAGTGTCCTACCAACCTATCTCTTCTCTTCATTAGCAGTCGCCAGAAACATCTCTCCTCTCCCACTCGTCTTAATACCTCTTCGTTTGTAACCCTATCTACCCATCTGATCTTCATGATTCTCCTGTAACACCACATTCCAAACGCTTCAATTCTCCTCTTTTCTGCTGCACCAATAGTCCAAGTTTCACTTCCATAGAGTGCCACGCTCCAGACAAAGGCTTTCAAAAATGACTTCCTAATACCTAAATCTATATTCGAAGTCAACAGATTCCTTTTTTTGTAGATAGAAATGCTTTCCTTGCCTGGGCCAACCTACATTTTATGTCCTCTTTGCTTCGTCCATCACTGGTTATTTTTCTTCCTAAGTAACAGAAGTCTCCTACTTCCTTCAGCTTTTCATCTGCCAATTTGATGTCCATAGAGGTTTCTGATTTATTTCAGCTGCATTCCAATATTTTTGTTTTACATTTATTAATTTTTTATCATGAATTCTCTCCTCAAGACAGAGTCCATACCACACAAAAACTCATTCAAATCATCAGGCGTGTCGGCCAAATCTCAGAGTTGAAACTATTTCTCCTTGAATCTTCACTCCCACTTAAAATTTTTCTTGAATTTCCTTCATTGCTTGTTCAATGTAAAGATTGTAAAGTATGGGTGATAAGTTGCAGCCTTGCCTTACACCTTTCCAAAACGTATGGTTCTAATTTAATTTCACACGGCATTAGCCCAAAAAAACATGAATTATTTATATGTAAGATAATGTTTAATGTTATTGGTCTTACGTCCCTTTTAGCTACCGTGGCTTTTAGAGACAGAAGGGGATTCTTAACGTGCCAGTAAATCTACTGACACGGCTCCCTCACATTTGCGCACCCTCATCTGCCAAAGAGCTGCGCCAGGATTCGATCCTGCAACCTTGGGTACAGCTGGCGAGAACGTTACCGCTGAGCCACGCAGCCAACCAACATGTAAGAAAATAATTACTCCTTCAAATTTAGATTCTACAAAAAAAAAAAAAAAAAAAAAAAAAAAAAAAAAACCAGAATGGATTGAAAATTCAAACTTTGGGAATGAGCAACGGAGAAATCAACCTACTGATAAATAGGTTTCGAAATGCCCGATTCTAAGAGCACTTGAGGCAAACCAGAAAGTAAGTAAAACATAGGACTCCACTACTTGGACTAAGCGTTCAGAAAATTCAGAAAATATACAATATTCCACCTTTTGAAAATATTGATTTATTTACAAACATAAAATAAAGAAGCTTATCTCACTGGTTGTAGACGCTGATTGCTCCGAATGAAAACTTCTCCGCTATATTAATCTCAACACAGCTCAATTAAAGACTGTTTACCTCCTTATCTCTAGTTGATTTAAGATAAGAAAGCGACCTTCCTTACTTCCATGAAGCTTACGTCAAAGTGACTATGAGAGATTCATATCTCACCTTCCGGCTTAAGACACTTCATGTTTTACTGAACCATAAAAATCCAGAAATGAATTTGTATTCGTGATTCTGAGTGTCTAATACAGCAACATCACAACTTACTGTCTTATCAGGCCAACCGATAGCACAGTTCTGTTCCTCACCTCCACACCACACTACCAAGTCGCATCGTGGCGGAGGCCATGGTATGCACAGGGTCATTATCTACTGTATGTGCGCCCCCATAAACACGGCAAGCTAAGCCGGCTGTGACTGGCGCAGATCTCAGGCGCGCGTGCCCGGTTCAGCCGGTGGTAAGCGCGCACTGTGTACTTATAGTGCTCATGGGCGATGCAAAAATGTCCTCCCTCTTTTGTATCACACACCTGACATCTTCTGATGAAAGAATGTCTGTCAACTCTTTTGTTATTTACGGAGCCTGTTTCCTTGAATCATTTAGCGAGCCTCCTAATTGTACTGGCATTACGCACAGGTCTTCCTGGAAACCTGATTCGAAATTTTCGTCTTGTTTCAGAACAAGACTTTCTGCTTTAATATACGAATTATGGATATACACATGTTCGCGCAATGTGAATTGGTGTCTTGGCATGACCAACAATCACAGTAATCACAATACTCACTAAACGTGAATACTAACGTCTGAGCTTTGCAGATACACCTCCATATGAATGACAAAACATGTGTGAACTAACGATATGAGTCAGCGGAGCGCACCAATCACCGGCAGACCCGCGTATGCGCGCCCGCGATCTGTGCCAGTCACAGCCGGCTTAGCTTGCCGTGTTTATGGGGGCGCTCATAGATAATGACCCTGCAGTTGGATAGCAATTGGAAAGCAGGAGATTCGGGTTCGAATCCTAACAGCGGTCTCATTATCAAGTCTCGCTCAACAACAATCTAAAACGTTGACCGTTGCAAGTGGAACTATACCCTAAAACCATTTCTATGGTTCAAATAATTTGTTTTCTGTTAGTGTCTGAGTCTTCAGTCTTTTGACTGGTTTGGTGCAGCGCTCCATGTCTCCCTGTTCTGAGCTAATCGTTTCTTCTCTACATAGCTAGCACACCTTACATCCGAGACATTCTGTTTAACATATTCTAACCTTGGTATACCCCTACAGTTCTTGTCCTCAACCCTTCCTTCCATAACTAAGTTTGCTATTCCTGGTATCTTAGTATGTGTCCCAACCTACCTCTTCGCTTCATTAGCAGTCACCAGAAACATCTCTCCTCTCCCACTCGTCTTAATACCTCTTCATTTGTTACTCTATCTACCCATCTGATCGTCATTATTCTCCTGTAACACCACATTTCAAACGCTTCTATTGTCCTCTTTTCGCTGCGCCAACAGTCCAAGTTTCACTTCCATAGAAGACTTTATAATACCTAATTGTATATTTGATGTCAACAGATTTCTTTTCTGTAGAAATGCTTTCCTTGCCTGTGCTAACCTACTTTTTATATCCTCTTTGCTTCGTCCATCACTGGTTATTTTCCCCCCTAAGTAGCAGTTAAGTCTCTTACTTCCTTTAGCATTTTACCTGCCAATTTGATGCCAATAGGGGTTTCTGATATCGTTCGGCTGCATTCCATTATATTTGTATTACATGTATTTGTTTTCTATACAATATTTACGTTCTTTGTGTTCCAGCACCAACAAAATGCATTTATCATATGTTTTTAAAACCATTATTCACTCACAAGAACACAAACAATATCGTTCCATTATACCCCCATCATACTAATCAGAGTGGATTGATTCACATTACATTCTCACGAACTGACAACATCGAAGCAAAAAATCTAAAATAAACATGTGAATCTTGAGTCTTTGAACCGATGCGAGAGACTAAAGCTGGTCAAGTTGAATAAGTAAAAATTAATCTAAACCAGGGTTTCCCAAACTTTTTCTAACCATCGCCCACTTTCGAGATTTATATTTTTTTCGCCCACCTCACTTTAAAAAACACACAAATCTTAAAATTACTAACACTTACATTCAAATACTTACATATAAGTTGAGAAGTGAGGATTTTTACGGACATTTTTCTCTTAATAGGTACATCATGTTTATTTAGGTATAATTATGTACATTAAAATTTGAAAATAATAGGTCTAAAAAAAGGAATAACAATTAAAAAAAACTACATGAATTTTTATATCTAATTAATTAAACAACGTGAATACCTATGACTAATTAATGTAATTTAATAAACTACTGTAGTTGTATATACATTAAAAAGGAAACATAATTTGATATAATTAAATTACTAGTTTGCATTTTTATTTTATTCCTTGTTTTATAGGCAAAACCTTCTCGGTCATATTGTATATATAAATGAAAATCCACAGCCTGCTTCCAGTTTCCGACCGGGTCAGGAATGGAATGAATGAAGCCCCCATCTAGCGGCGAGGATATGGACTGTGCCGGCTGCCGAGGCCTGATGCACTCCTCTGGGGCGATGATTAAATGAATGACAGATGAAATGAAATGATAGTGGAGAGTGTTGCTGGAATGAAATTGTGACAGGGAAAACCGGAGTACCCGGAGAAAAACCTGTCTGCCTCCGTTTTGTCCAGCACAGATCTCACATGGAGTGACCGGGATTTGAACCACAGACCCAGCGGTGAGAGGCCGGCGTGCTGCCGCCTAAGCCACGGAGGCTTTTTCATATTGTATATATAAAAAACTGAATTATTTGCCCACCAATTTATAAAATCGACCTTCGAATTCACATTCTGCCAGTTTCGCCCACTGGCATGCTAAAATCGCCCACTACTGGGTGATTTCACCCAGTTTGGGAATCTCTGATCTAAACGATCAATCGACTGTCTAATCGATTAATCGGCTAACCAAGTAATCGATAGAACGGTTAACCAAAGAATCGATTAATTGATTAGTAGATTATTTACCGAGACAAAAAAACGAAGTTTTGATAAAGATTGATGGAATAATGTAAGAAATCTATAAAGAAAGTTACTTTTTGCATAAATATACAAAGTGCCCTTCCTTGTTTATGCAAATAATAACCAATAAGAGTCAGTTACAGTGGAAGGATAAACATCAATCACATTGGGAAGGGTTTCGAAGAAATAAAACCTAGGGTTTTCAGCAAAGATTTTGAATTATTGTTCAATTTGTGTCGGTAACTTGTAGCTCACCCTATGTGTGTCCACTTGAAGCAGCTACAGCCTCTGGTGAGCCGAACATGTCCTCGGACATTCCCGGCACTAAAAGCCATACGATAAATAAATAAATAAATACATTTGTCGGGAAGATTGTTTACAATTCAGGACAAAAGAGGGTATTGACAGGTGTGAAATAGATCGATAAATCGACTAAAAAAATATCGTTTAATCGACCAGCAGATTATTCAATTAATCCCTCCACTGATTAATCGTTAATCGCAGCAATTAATCTATTTTTCTGCTTGGAATAATCGCTAATCGACATCTGCTATTAATCGATTAAAACTACCAGCTCCACTAGACACACTTGATATAATGAACAGGCGCAATGTGTAGATTTACTGCAATATACATATATCTTCGAGTGAGAAGTTATTCAGTTCATTGTGGGAGGAAACTTTCTGATCATTAATTGCTGAAACTCGTAATTGAGTTGAAGACAAGGAAACTTAATTTATCTGAAGTGATAATTGCGAAGTAAATCGGAGCTCAACAACATACACACATCAAAAAAAGTTTTGCATCACCTCGGTTCCAAGAGTTCCGGAACCGTTAAATACAAAGGGAATAGAGATCAACACAAACAACATTTCAGCTCGTTTTATTGCTCATGAGACCCACACATTGCATGTTGTACCATCATACAGCTAGACTTTTAGCATTTGTGGTCCAGATTGCAGTACACACCACTACCTCTAATACCCAGTAGCACGTCCTCTTGCATTGATGCATGCCTGTATTCGCCGTGGCATACTATCCACAAGTTCATCAAGACACTGTTGGTCCAAATTGTCCCACTCCTCAACGACAATTCGGCGTAAATCTCTCAGAGTGGTTGGTGGGTCAAGACGTCCATAAACAGCCCTTTTCAACATATCCCAGGCATGTTCGATAGGGTTCATGTCTGGCGAACATGCTGGCCACTGTAGTCGAGCGATGTCGTTATCTTGAAGGAACGCATTCACAAGATGTGCACGATGAGGTCGAGAATTGTCGTCCATGAAGACAAATGGCTCTCCAATATTCTGCCGATATGGTTGCACTATGGGTCGGAGGATGTCATTCAGGTATCGTAAAGCCGTTTCGGAGCCTTCCATGACCACCAGTGGCGTACGTCGGCCCCACATAATGCCACCCCAAAACATCAGGGAACCACCACCTTGCTGCACTCGCTGGACAGTGTGTCTAAGACGTTCAGCCTGACCAGGGTGCCTCCAAACACGTCTCCGACGATTGTCTGGTTGAAGGCATATGCGACACTCATCGGTGAAGAGAACGTGATGCCAATTCCGTGGGGTCCATTCAGCATGTTGTTGGGCCCATCTGTACCGCGCTGCATGGTGTCGGGGTTGCAAAGCTGGACCTCGCCATGGACGTCGGGAGTGAAGTTGCGCATCATGCAGCCTATTGCGCACAGTTTGAGTTGAAACACGACGTCCTGTGGCTGAACGAAACGCATTATTCAACATGGTGGCATTGCTGTCAGGGTTCCTCCGAGCGGCAATCCGTAAGTAGCGGTCATCCACTACAGTAGTAGCCCATGGGCGGCCTGAGCGAGGCCTGTCATCGACAGTTCCTGTATCTCTGTACCTCCTCCATGTCCGAACAACATCGCTTTGGTTCACTCTGAGACGCCTGGAAACTTCCCTGGTTGAGAGCCCTTCTTGACACAAAGTAACAATGCGGACGCGATCGAACTGCGGTATTGACCTTCTAGGCATGGTAGAACTACAGACAACATGAGCAGCGTACCTTCGTCCTGGTGGAATGACTGGAACTGATCGGCTGTCGTACCCCCTCCGTCTAATAGGCCCTGCTCATGCATGGTTGTTTACATCTTTGAGCAGTTTTAGTGACATCTATGAACAGTCAAAGGGACTGTATCTTGGATACAATATACACAGTCAACGTCTATATGCCGGAGATCTGGGAACCGAGGTGATGCAAAACTTTTTTTGATGTGTGTATATAAAATAAACTACTAATTTTGTGATTATCTTACAAAATGTTGGCATCTTTCAAATTTCTCAGCATCTGTTTGAGTCAACCCCTCTATGTATCATGGACGTGATATCTCGAGCTGTACAGAAGAGAACAAAAGAAATTGCAAAATCAGATTTATGTGGCATCTGACATCTATGAAAACAGAATCAGCGTGTTACATTGTCGCTCGTTTATCAAGAATAAATCTCCAGTGTATATTTAGAAGCTGTGTTTCTTCGTGGAAAGATTACTAGAAGGAAGAAGATAAGCTAACTCATAAGTTTTGCAACGAACTCTTCCTGATGTACTGTGTAGTAAATACAGAGTAATAAATTATCTCGTACTGTTGCACTTTTCAAACGTCTTGGCCTGCTTGAAGCCTGCAGAGGGACTGAGTTGAGTCTACCGAGTATATAATCTATTGTCTGTAAACTAACACTTGTACACAGGAACAGTGACCACCTGCACCTGCACGAAGGCTCTGGTACCCTGTTGTCCTCCTCTACAGGCTGCAGTACGGGCGGACATGGAGGCATGGTTTCCTGTGACATTTTTTGTCCATATTTACTACAACTCGTTCTCAAAATCTTGTGTGATACTCGGCTCCCACAATTGACATCTCAGATGGTCACCCTTACTGTGTGTGGTCGAGCGTTATTCTGCTGGAATAGACCGCTTGGATGCCCTGCCATGAGTGGTCAGAAATGTGGCCAAAAATTATCTGCACTTTACGCTGTGCTGTTATTGGCCCTCGTAGCACTACCCCTTATAGGGGTGACCGACTAACATATGTGATAGCCCCCCAGAACATCAGGCCAGTAGTGGGGACAACTGACCACTAACAGCGTGACGAGCCACAGAAAACGCTGGATTGAGACGAGATCTCCAGACACGAACACAGCCATCGTCAAAGCACAAAGGACCCTTATTATTTGTTCCAAACCGTTCGCAATCCTTAGTGAAATAACACACAGGGGATACTAATAGGTTCTAATTTTGAGTTTCTCCCTCTCTACCCCTTCTCCTTCCTTCTTTAAAAAGCTGCTTTTAGGCCATACCTTGACAGTAGACAGCTTTCGGATCTAAAGTTATACAGTATGAATGTAGATATTGAGGAGATAAAGGAAAAATAAATTTAGTCGGTTTTTGGTACGCCCGGAATGTGTTAGAATTTAAGAAAATTAGTATTACTTTTATTTCAATAGCAACTTGAAATACTGTACCTCCACTGTTCAAGCAAGCTGGCGCAGGATATGAAACAATAGGCAGAGTAGGAACTCTTCCTTGCGTGCTCTCTCGTTTCGTTCCGTTTATTCTCTCTTGCTTAATCGTCAATGATGTTTGTTTCTATTAAGATTAATGTAGATTTTAACTTATCTCCAGTTAATAGTTACATCAGCCGAAACATACACATACGAGTATAGTACTAAATCTACTATATCTTGGTTAATCAAATCGATACCCGTTTTAGTGTCCAGATTGACGTATTCACCAGGCGAATGTTCAACCAATGTCGTCCCTACCTCACGGCAGCGTCACTGCAAGTGCAAGGCGAATGTCGTTCCCTAGCAGCAGTGTTGACAAATTTATCGTTGATGTCACTAGATTTAGGGATTATTAAATTAATGTTAACATTTCATTCATTCACTCGTCTCCGAAGAATATCACCAAAATTGCAAAAACAAATTAAGTCTGTCCTAAACTTCTATTATTGAAATATATAATTTTAAAACTCTCATGGCGACAGAAAAACTTCCAATACATTTGAATGGGCAACAGTACCCACAGTCTCACAACTGAGGAGTATGGAAGGTATAGTACAGCACTGATCATTTAATGAAGCACGTTGCTCAGAAATATACCAGTAGGCTATCTAGGCTCATTTTGTAAGCAGCTCAAATCTAGTGCTAAGAGTGGGCAGTTCTAGAGATGATAATGATGATAATTGTTGTTTTAAGTGGCCTAACATCCAGGTTATCGGCCCTTAATGGTCTGTGTGAAAGCGAAAATGTCAATGAAGTGGAAACCAGAACGAAAATTAAGGGAGCAGGAAAATACTTACAAAAAGGAACTCAGATGGAAACTACTCACAAAATGGAGAGCGGTAATACTTACAAAAGGGAATTTCGAACGAAAATACTTACAAAAGGAATAGAGTGAAAAATACGCACAAAATGTAGTTTAAGTTCAAAATACGTACAAAATGCAACGTATAGTCGAAATACTTACAGAATGTAAGTGAAATCAAAATACTTACAAAATGCAAATGAGATTGAAAATACATACAAAATGTAATTTAGATTCAAAATACCCACAAAATGCAAAGCGGTTTAGGTTGAAAATACAAAATGCAATTGAAATTGCTTACAAAATGTATGGTAGATTCAAACTTCTCATTTGGATGGACAATACTTACAACATGCAATTTAGATTGAAAATACTTACAAAATGTAATTTAGATTCAAAATACCCACAAAAATGCAACTGAGAATTAACTACTTGCAAAAAAGCGGTTTAGGTTGAAAATACAAAATGCAATTGAAATTCAAAATACTCACAAAAGGTCCGCCTCCTATATTGAAAGACTTACTAACAAGCAATTTAGATTGTCAATCCTTACAAAATGCAATCGAGGTTGAAAACACTCACAAAATGCAACGTAGATCGAAAAGACTTACACATGCAACGGAGATTGAAAACACCCACAAAATGGAGTGGAGATGCAAAAATAAAAGTGCGGGAATCTTAAAGGGAAAAGGAAATATAATGAAAAGAAAAACAACAGGAAAGTGAAAGAGGAGAGGGTCCACCCCACAGGTAAGGAACAAAAGGGGGAAACCGGACCCAGCTCAGGAATCCCTCGGGGTCGCCAACTCCCGAACTCACCAGCTGTGAGCCCCTGAGGGTGTAGCACTTTCTAGGGTGCACCAGAAGTGGTGGGGCTACGTACACCCTGCCTCCTAGAGGGCCTTGAGCACAAGGCAGGAGATAACAGGAAAAGAAAAAGAAGGCTGACCCCTCCCAGAAGGAGGGGATCAAGAAAGATGAGACAAGGGCCAATTAAGGCGGGAAAGGAAGAGACTCCCTATGCCTCGGATACCCTAATACCGTCGGGGTCGGAAAAGAACAAGAGTTGACCAAGGGAGGTCGACAGGAAAAAAAGCCAGAGAGGAGCCCGGCACAAGTAAGTGGAAGCAATGTTGGACTCAGCTGGGGTCCCGTGGTCGCCAACCCACGTCTCTCTAGATGTGAGCCCCTGGGGGACAGTTATAGAGAAGTTGGGTATTTTCAGAACTATTTCTTTTACTGCTAGATCCGGATTTTGAGTTTCTCTAAACCCTTTCAGAGCCTCTTTTACTGTGGTTGCAGCGGCGTAGCGGAAGCTGAACCTCAGCCAGAGCAACGACTCTGGCGATGTTTTGGGGCTCAGAGGCATTTTTTCGATTGAACTTTGGCAAAGATATGAAGACTAATCTCTGTTATTCATCTCCAATAGGTTGTTATTCTTATCTTAATGGAAGGGAGGCAATAAAACCGTATAACACTTATCAATGTTTATGCAGGCCTAGCTCACGTTTTCAGATCGGAAACACTATCCTTCACAATAAATCGAATTGCTACGAGATAAAATGTAGATACGAAGGAATACGGAATTCGATCTCCACTTGGTGCATCCAATAAAACAATTAAGAATACTTACCATCAATAACAATCCATGAAATGCCGTAATTTAAAAAATACAAGAAGATTTACACTGATATTTTCTTTTAAGCCGGCGAGTGTATAATCATTACAGGTACTACAGTACTACTAAAATAAGCATATATTTTCTTTAATTTATACTCTTGGTTCGCTTACTTATTGTTCATATAAAATAATATTTCATTGAACCTTTTTATAGTTAAAACCTTGAAATATTGTCCTGAGGAAAATCTCTTAACAAGGATAGATTTCAGTATTATGCTTTGCAGGATCGAATCCTGGTGCAGTTAGTTAGCATTTGAGGGAGCGCAAATGTGAGTGAGTTGTGTCAGTAGATTTACTGGCACGTTAAAGATCCCGTTCGGGGCAAAATTCCGACACCACGGCGTCTATAAAAGCCGCAGTAGTTAAAAGGGACGTAAAAGGGACGTAAAACAAATAACATTATTTATTTATTTATTTACAGGGTATTTTCCCAATATTGGAAAGCGTTAAGCAATTTGACTCAATTCTTGACGTTCTTCTTGTCTTGCCAATATTGTTTCATTCTGTTCGAGAATGCCAATTTTCTTTCGTCAGACCATTGAGGTCTGTAAGGTGTAGGTTTTAGTTGCTCTGGTTGGACTTCCCAGTTGTTCACTTGGTTACGGAAGGAGTCTCTGTCTGATTTGTCGGTTATGTTAGCAGTTCGCATGTCTTTTTGTACTTCTTTCATCCATGGTGTTGTACTTTTGAGTGATGATATGTAATCTAGTATTCTTTTGGTTAGTCGTGTATTCGGCAGTCTACTTATGTGCCCGAAGAATTTCAATCGTCTTTTTCTGAAGTCGACTTCGATGTTTGAGTATTTTTCAGTTGTCTTGATTGACTGTAGTCGGTACCCGTCAGGAGTGAGTCTTGCTCCCAGTATTTTCCGAATAATTTTTCTTTCTTGATGTCTTCAAGTTCATATTTCTTATTGAGTGTAAGTGTTTCGCTTGCGTAACATTATTATTATTATTTTATAATCGTTTCGGTCGTCTATGGACCACGTTATTTCAACTGCCTTTTCCCTCGTTCTTTCACATTGGCCCAGTATTCGCGCTTTCTTCTTCGGTGAGCTTCCTTCCGTTCTTCGGTCCACTTCTTCCCGGTTTTCAATATAGGTGTTGACTGAAAACTCTGTAACTCCCCATGTTTCTTCTTCAAAGAGCCACGTTCCAAGATGTCCTCATGTGATATCCCCAGTTCTTGTAGGTCTTTTTCCACCTCTGTAAACCAGATCCCTTTGGTTTTCTTTCCCACAAAGTAGGAACAGATTCGATTGGACAATCTTCCAGAGTTCATTCGTGTTAAATGGCCATAAAATGAGAGTCTTCTTTTGCGAATGGTGCCCGTTATTATTATTATTAATAATATTATGCTAACACCGAGAAGCTATCCGAGTAAATTATGCTAGATCTGGCAGCACTGCTCTCTACTCTTCGTTAATGCGAAAGAGTGGGCGCTCTTCACATTAAATCCCGGAATATCTGGCAGAGTACAATTCAAACTGTCAAGCAAAATTACCTTCCCCCGTCAACTATTCACTTGCCACTGAACCAGCACATGACGAAAGGCTTTACCCAAGGCTAGTCATAGGATAAGAATACACCAACATGTGAAGAAACATGAAAATGAGCCTACCTCAAAGAATCAGAATTATCTTTACACATTACTTCTTTACGGGCAGAGGGACATCATGGTAATCAGCCCTATGTAAAGCGAACATGCTTGTAGTTTAACGTAACTCCTAGCCTTGTGATCGGTAGTCACGGGACCTGCTATTTACGTGAATCCTCGACTTCGAAACTTGGGAAAAGTCACATGCATTAACCAGGAATCGATCCGGTCCGTCTTCGTAAGAAAGAAACAGCTACGCCGCTACAACTCCACATCTCTCCTCGGCACCGTGTGTGAAGCCTGTCTGATAATGTAATGTTTGCACAATGTACTTACATATGAGCAACAAGTCAAACTGAATCCCCCATCCAAGTAGGTGATAATTTAAGAGGGGCAGATGACTTCACTGTTCCGCCCCTAAAACATCATCTAAGTGGTAATTACAGCAACTACTACACTACGAAAACAACAGCTACAGTTATAAGTTATTGTGTTGCCTGTGGAAAAGTGTATGTGTCAGTATTCGGCCTAGGCTATATGTCCACCGCTTCTTGAAATAAAGCATGCCGGAGCAAGTAAGCAAACAAACCCGGAATAGGTCCAAGAAGAAGTCGATCTCATTAAGATAGGCTCCATTACAGGACTGTGAGACCAATGTTGAGTGGTTCGATCCTGGACTACCACGATTTTCGAAGGCAGTCCGTTTCCTGCCTAATCTCTTTCACAGCTTCCTTGATTGTTTCGATGTTATACTACAAATTATTAATATTAATAAGTCTAATAACAATGTAATGGGTTTAAAACGTTGTTGTTTTTGAGACAGCGGAGTGTCGGAGTTCTAACTTAAAAGGGTACCAATACCAGCACTGGCACAGTTTCTTGCATTCAAACACCCTTCAATACCAATTGACCTACCGGAATTTGATCCCAAAACCTTGGGCACGGAAGGTAGTACTGCATATTGATTATTTTCTTTCATCAATTAAAAGTACTAAGTTTCTGCTAATATAAAGGAGTAGTGTTAAAAATTAAAGCAATAAACGGAAATGTTGCAAGGTTGCGTTTATTTTGCCGCAAAACAAGCGACAGTAAAGTAGCAACAATGTAAAGAATACAGAAAGTAAACCACTGCAACATGCATACCACTAGACACAAAAAATCTTCGTTTTTTCCAACTTCATGGATGTGCACACACATTCCAACAACTGGTGTGCTCTGTATGGAGTGGGATCATTTCTGGCAGCAATACAGGCTTGACAACGGCGAGTCATGCTACAAATGACGTCATCAATATCATGTTGAGGCAATAACGCCCATTCTTCCTGCAGAGCAGCTCGCAAGTCTTGGAGAGTGGTTGGTGGGTGCTGACGTGATGCAACTCGTCTCGCTAGTGCGTCCCAGACAAGCTCTATGGGATTCAAATCGGGGGAGCGAGCAGGCCACACCATGCGCGCAATATCTTCCGCTTCCCGTTTCCAATAAAACATTTTTATGGCATGTTAAAGAACCTTCCACTCATTGCACCTGTGTGAAGCTAAATTGGATAGGTTAAGAATGTAAACAACGCTCTTAGGTTTCTACGTTCGTTGCCAAGAGCCGACTGCGGTGGCGTCTAAGTTCTAAACTTGGCCTAGTAGTCGTTGACGGTGGCACTTGGCAGCAAAAGTAGGAACTATTTGAAAAATTCTAAGTTGCAGTACTTAAATTAAAAAACAGATAACACACACTAATACAGTCATCACAATTAACACCGGTTATCAGACAGATTCTACACACACCCAAAGTACACGGGGCTACATGACCGCGTTGTCGCAGCCCCTAAACTTAAGAACCAACCAACCAATAAAACATCAACCACCTGTGCTCCATGGGGTCGGGCATTATCATCCATCAGTACAAAGTCTGGAGCCCATAGTTCCTCGCAACAACCGAACATGAGGTTCAAAGATCTCGTAACGATACCTGACAGCAGTTAAAACTTACCGATTTACCCGTACAATTTCCTGAAGAGGTGTTCGAGTAGTCAACATAATCCCTGCCCACGCCATCAGGGATTCTCCTCGATATCGGTCTCTTCACACAATGTTTGGGTCCCGAAATCGAGTTCCAGATTCTCTCCAGATGCGAATCCGTCGAGAATCACTCTCCAGACCAAATCAGGACTCATCTGTGAAAAGAACATTGGCCCACTGTTCGACCGTGTGTGGGAAGGAGGCGGCCTTAAGTTAGGATCTAGAAGTTTGAAAACCACTTCCAGGATGGCTGAAGTGGAAATCGAACCCTCCTCTTCTCAGGTTTGCCTCACGAGGCCCCATTACAGCCTTCACACTGGAATTAGAATTTCTTGGCAGAGCCGGGAATCAAACACAGACCTCCGGGGCGGCAGCCAAGAACGCTAGCCGCTATACTACCATAGTCTTGCGCCTAAGCACGTGAAGATACACCGGTTGGTGAACAAAAATACACAGTATTTTGGCGAAGATAACTGCAATTAATAACAGTTTTTAAAGGGGTTTTCACAGGGATCGGTGAACTGCATGTACTTAGGAGATAAACTCAACTGGCGCTATTCTCGTACATACCAGAATGTATAGACTACACACACAACATAGCCTACAATGGCAGCGTTTCAAAACACTATCGCTTTAAGTCTGTTTCATAACCTAGTCACAGTACTAAAGATAAAACAATCCCTGTAAAGAAGAATGACAAAGAATGGATCACTTACTGTAGATAAAGTTCTAATAACAATAGCATATTCAACTCGGACGCAACCGACAGCAGTGGCTACGCTCGCTAAAACGCAGCGTTAGGTCATGGGGCCAAGCTCCCTGCTGACCCGGTAGACGCGTGGGTTCGAGCCCCACCGTCGGCCGTCCTTTAAATGGTTTTCCGTGGTTTCCCCATTTTCAACACCAAGCAAATGCTGGGACTGTATCTTCTGACAGGCAACGGCCGCCTCCCTCCACATCCTTGCCCAGTTTCATTCATCTTCATACAATCCATCCATCATCCCGACGCGCAGGTCACCCACGGGCGTCGACTTGAAAGACCTGCACTCGGCCTCTCAGGAGGCCACACGACAACAACAAAAACTCTGACGCATTGCCTAGTGCATTTGGGGTGGGTTTTCTTTATTCGAGTCAAAAGCACCACAACATACACAGAGGGATGATACACAATATTAAAAAGGAATAATACATACAACAATGTCTCGAATTAGATTGTCTTCGCCCAGAAACGGGCCACGGCCACACCCCTTTCATGGCCTTCCATTAACTCCTGCGTTGTGCTAGAGCACGGGCACAGTTCACAGGAACCCAGGTGTATCATGGTCTGTCTCTCCCCACACTCACCGAGTTCTGATTCCTGTAGGTATCCACATTTGTGGAGATTAACTTTGCATCTCCCAACACCAGTCCGAAGTCTGTTAAGTGACCGCCAAGTTTCCCAGTTGTTGTTGTGGCCTGCTGGAAGCCTTTCCTTGGCCTTCATCCAATCTGGTGGTGTTTATTAGTCTATGTTCTTTTGAACATGTTATAGACATTGCTCTGGAGTCGATCACTAAACTTTAAAAGAATCTTTAAAGAAAACCAGTCTGGTATCCTTGTTGGGTCCCGTATTCACTTACAATAAATTAATTAACTTGAAAATATTTAGGTTCCTTCCATCTAGTCAATCTACTATATAAAGCTCAAATACCACTGACTGACTGACTCATTCATTCATTCATTCATCACAAAATCTCAGAAACCACCGAACGGATTGGAATGAAATTTGGTATGCAGCTTCCTCATGGGCCGCAAACGCCCACTAAGAAAGGATTTTTGGATATTCAGGTTCTAAAGGGGTGTTAAGGGAGTAGACCTGCATTTCATTGAATAGCAATATCTCCCGATTGGTTTCATTGGGGGATGTGATACTCGGCATATAAACTCATCATTAAAAATAAGAAGACATATGTCTGAGGGTTTTTCGATGTGGTGTATATTATGAGGTGAAAGGGGTGAAAAGTGGGGGTTGAAGGATTCCTAACGGAGCGTGTATCTCTTAAACGACATAGGCGAGGAGTTTGGAACTCAGCCGAAAAAAAAATCAGCATAAAAAATAACTAAACAGGATTTTGACCATTTTTTCATAAATCCAATTTAAGGGGCCCATGGGGAGGGGTGAAATTATGGGGGAGGGGGGGGGGGGACGTAATATGTCTGAGTGTAAAATTATGCATGGCCTATGTTGTAGACAATAACACATTACGTCTTTTTTGTCTCTTGATATTTCATCATACGACGAATACCTAGGGAGTTATTAATGATTTTGTACTTCTTGGCCGGAATTTTCTAAGTCCCAGGAATGACATAAAAATTGATTCGAATGAAATTTCAAAAAATAGTATTTTTTATACTTTTATTATATTTTTCACGTCTTTTAGGGTCCGAAACCAACATGATATTTTGATGTTTTTTTTCGTCCCATGCATTTTTGGTTTCAGGTGATAGAATTAGCCTATTTTCCACTAGGACCCATGCTTATCTATCTATTTAACTAATGTTATAACGGGATTCCAAATCTTAATGCGGGCGAAGCCGCGGGTAACAGCTAGTACTATATATAATACAGTAGGTGGTTAAGGGTCGTTTTCACCAACCCTTTGTTAACTATTAGTTAGTTAATTCCTATTAAACTTAAATGCGAGAGTCGAGAGATAATGCATGATTATCCTGGACGAATTTCACAAGACAATTCCTTATTACTTAAATTCGCTTTGCGGCTCTCGCGCATGCGTACACTCGGCTTCACCCTGGATAAACATGGCGGACAGATCTAGAAGCGTGTAGCACTGATCGTTGTTTGCGATGGTTCTTTGAGATTTTCTGGAACATAATTATAAAGGAAGGGAAATATAGAAGACGTTATTCATGGCAAAAGCTTAAAATGAAATGAACAAAGTATTAAGGAGAACTGGCGGTTGAGTGTGTACATTATTTACTTAGCTAAATAGGACACGCTCTCCCCGTTGTCTTCGTAGCGTAAGTTGTTGCGTTGAAGACTCATTATGCAGAGCTGGAAGGAGTTCGAATCCCACCTCGGATGTTTCTTTTTTAATTTTCGTATAGCCTATTAGTAACATGTATGATATTTTAAAGCCGGCCCCGTGGTTCGATTCCCGTCTCCGTCAGGGATTTTAGAAACTGACGTGAGGGCTGGAACGGGGTGCACTTAGCCTCGTGCGGACAATTGAGTAGCTGTCTGACAGTAAGTCAGCACCCCGATCACGAAAACCAAGATTAACGGCCGAGGGGACCGGATGCGCTGATCACGCGTCATCCCAATATCTGCAGGCCAAATGGCTGGGCAGCGGTCGCTTGGTAGGCTTAGGCCCTTCACGTGCTGTAGTGCCAGGGGTTATTATGATCTTTTAAAATTTCATTGTCATAAACAGATGTTATATTCATAGATGAAAGTTCATGTGAAACTCGGAAACAAACGAATTCTTCCGACATTGCAAAATGCGCGAGGTAGAGTTCAGCTGTTTCCCTCCACTATAACGAAGTTTTAACGTAATTGCTTGCTAGTGGTAAGTTAACGAGTGTTTCCGTTTGATGAAATGCTCGTGCAAAGTTAAATAGCTTCAATGATGAATTAAGAGATAGGCTAATTGATGTTGGTGAAAATAGCTCTAAGAGGTGTACAAGTTTCGGACTAAAATCGATCAGGAATCTGTTATACAGTTTGTTCCGACATCCACAAGATGTCATTAAGGCCACTGAGGCTAGAAATCCTCTTTACGCAGCTCTCTTCAGAGGCGGTAAAAATACAATAAAAGACGATAAAAACTTACTTCTAATGTATAATACAGTTGGTAATAAAATCATGTTAATGATGAAGGTAGTTATTATTTCTAGATGATGATTGCATTTTTTGCACTGACATATGAAAACCAAAGAGAGAGAGAGAGAGATGTTGTTGTTGCTGTTGCTTATTTTAGGGGCTGCGACATAGTGGTCTTATAGCCGCGAGTATACAGTATAGTTGAATGTGGAATTTTTGTAATAAACTGTGATATTGCGAAGGCAGTACCGGTGAATGTATTTGTATATTGTGGATATGATCGGGAAGGAGGCGGCCCTGCCATTCAAGTTAGGAACCATCCCAACATTTGCCTGGAGTAGAAGTGGAGAAAATCACGGAAAACCACTTACAGGATGGCTGAGGTGGGAATCAAACCCACCGTATAGATTTGCAAATTCCATTAGACGACAAATGTACAGCAACACGGAAATTTATACAGAGTAATTTTGATGTAAGAAGCCGAAATTTATGAAAAATGTCTCGGCAAATTTACCGACATTACGGTTTGAAACACGTAAATCACACCTCCCAAAACTAACAGGAGTAAGATATCCATATAGACAAGAAATATTTTATACAAAATATAATATGTTCACAATACGTACGGTATGTTGCCTCTGAAACGGTAAGAGTTGGACAGATATTTTGGGCCGACTCTTGGCACTGCAGGAGGAATTTATCCAGCCAGGCCTGCTCAGTTTATGACTCTGACCCTCTCTCTCCCAGAGATTTCTGTTGCTGTGTTCGATTCCTGGGCCTACCAAGAAACCTTTTTTTGTCTTTTTTTGTCTGAGGACTCAAATTAGGTAAACTCAGTCTCTTGAGAACTGAGAAGGCGTGGGATCGATTTCCAGGTCAGTCATTCTTGATTTATTTCCCAGTCATCTTCCTTCTACTCCAAACAAATATCGGGTGGATACCAAGGCACTCCCTTCCCAATCGTATCCGCAATTACAAGCCCGCTCTTAATATAGATGGCGCAATAACACTACGTTTCTGTACACTAGTATAGACACCTCAATAACACAGCTTATCATATAGTTTCCACATAATCCTATGAGCAAATGTCTGGTGGCCACGAAGAACGGAGCTTTCCATCTTAACAGTTTCATAATAATTCTACATAAGGAAGCCATATATGCAATTAATGGCTTGCGGTGTTTAGTATGTAAGTAGCATTTATAGGAATTAGAATTACGGGAGCAAACGCGTTACAGAATATATTAAAGTCAGTGCACCTTCTACATGCCGTCTTGTATATATTTGGACCTGATAATGCTCGCTTGACGAGCGAAAAATGTCATCCTCTAATTTTCTCCCTCTTCTGTAGTCCTTAACAAATATATATAAATATTAATCAAATGTAATTTTCTTCATATCGGCCCCATGGTGTTGGGGTAGCGCGCCTGCCTCTCACCCGGAGGCCCCCGGTTCGATTCCCAACTCCGTCAGGGATTTTAGAAACTGACGTGAGGGCTGGAACGGGGTGCACTCAGCCTCGTGAGGTCAATGGAGTAGCTGTCTGACAGTGAGGCAGCGCCCCGGTCACGAAAACCAAGAATAACGGCCGAGGGGAACCGATGCGCTGATCACGCGTCACTCCCATATCTGCAAGCCAAATGGCTGGGCAGCTGTCGCTTGGTAGCTCTAGGCCCTTCATGGGCTGTAGTGTCAGGGGTTATTAGATTATTATTAGCCTATTAGGCTTATTATTATTATTATTATTATTATTATTATTTAATTTTCTTCATGTTATTTTTTCGCATGTCCCAGTAAGTCAAATATGTTTCCGCGCGCTCTAAACGAAGAGTATTATGACTGTATTGCCTTTATATTGTACATTTTATATTGTATATATACAAGACAATAAAAGCTCTACAAAATACTACCAAACCCACAATGCCACCCACAAACGGCAACTGTCCTCAAGAAACAAAAATCACGGCATTAACATGGAAAGTGTGGCAACTATTTTGATGAATACTAAAGCATTAAGCACCAGAAAAAAGAACTATTTATTTGTAGACATACCACAATTCAGATGTCTCTATATAAGATCATTCAACACATTATTGGTTAACAAACACTGATGTTGCTTCTAGCTTTCTACCATAATCTCAGCAGAGTATTCGTAGGTCGTTTCTCCATATTCGTTTACAATTCCAGTGTAGGGCTTATTGCTTAAGTGTGTAGCTACTACACCTTCATAGATTAGTTGGTGGAGGCAGACTGTTCGTTGATGGGATCGTCATTTCTCAGCCTTACAACAATATAGCTATTAAAATAAATAGTTATTTTCTTCGGGTGCTTAATGCTTTACTATTGTGTATCAGTAACTAGCAACCCGCCCCGGCTTCGCCCGGGAACAGTTATGAATGCATTACGTGATAAGGGCTTTTTTTTTTCGATGTCAATGAACTACGACCTAAGGTATATCCATTTTGCGTCTTGGCATGATGGGTTAAAATCACTGACTGGACTATTAATTATATTATCATGGAGATAGCTTGCTACAGTGGGTGAGTGGTCAACGTGTCGGTCTACTAACCCCAACCTTGCAGGTTCGCTCCTGGCCGTGGTAGGTGATTTTTGAAAGGCGGAAAAAATTACGACACCATGTCATACGATTCTGGCATGTCAAAGAACCGATTTGAATTCAGTAGGCCATGTTCATAGTGGCAAAATTAATCTCGGGAGTTTCCGCCAACATAAATTTCCTCATGTCTCTACTAGAAAGCGCTATAGTATTTAAGGAGCTTAGATATCTAACCTCCTTGACTTTCATAGTGCTTCAAGGAACAACGAAATTCGACATGCAAGCTACCCTTTGGGTGTCAAATAACAAAGCTTGCACCCGGCACCCCAGGCCATACGATATTATATTATTATATCATGGAGATGCATGTGCAACGAATTCTTGTCCGACGTTATTTAAGAATAGCGAGGTGCATGAAATCCAAATCCCCCTTCCTCTACCTTCCACTACTCCCAGGGCCGCCATGGCCTATACGGAGATGGCTTTGCATTTGCTTTGCTTTTTGGACTTGGAGATTACCCGTGAAGATATTTAAGAACGCAACCCGCTCAGGAAGAAACTAAACGACCACCAGGGTTCTCAAGAAAAAAAAAACAAAGTTGAACACTGGAAAGATGTGGACGAAAGAAAGAAAAGAGCAACACCGGCAACGTATGAAGGAGCACTGGGCAAATATCAAAGCCCAGGGAAGACAGTTGAAATGACGTGGTCCTTAGTAGGCCGATAAGATCAAAGAAGAGGAAGTGTAAAGAATATAGGTAAAAACACTGTAAACATGTATAGAAACACACAACTGCATGGAAGTCCGACGCCTAATGTTGAGACAGACAGGCAGGTTTATGGAGGTCACTGAGAACAAGTGTGAAATTACACACAGAGAACTGGAACGGTTGACACTGCGGGGGTCGTTTCGGTAGCTGAACCAGAAAGTGTTAGTCATAGCTCGGCGGATGTTACGAGTTCTGACCCCGGTGGGAAATCACAAGCCAATTGCCTTACTGGCGACACAATGATGGAGGAAATTTTTCTAGCTTAAAATAACATAATGAACGTTTTAAATATATCGACCGACACGCCATCCTTGGGTAGGCTATGTACAATATTGACAAGTCTCATTAAAATGACGAAATCCAAGAAGGCTAATAATATCGCTATAGTCAAACCACTATACGTTATTTAAAACGGAACATTAAACATTCTTGTACAGTCTGCCTCAAAGAGAAATGTAGAATCATCATACCCACTCACAAACTTCCACCCAAAGACCTAATACGGGAATATATGAAGGTAAAGTAGCATGCTGAGCTTCTATGCCAGGCCGAAGTCTTTGGATTTTTAAGAGCGTTAAAAATCCCTCAGTATGCCTTCCTTCGGAGAGGAAGTAAAGCCGGCGGTCCCATGTCATAGATTTATGGCATGTAAAATAACCTTGCACTAATTACACTTGTGTGAAGCTAAATTATAGGTAAGATTTGACTAACGCTCTTAGGTACCAACGTTCGTCGCCAGGAGCCGACTGCGGTGGCATCTAGTAGGCTATGTTCAGAACTAATAGTTGTTGACCGGGGCGTTTGGTAACAAAAGTAGGAACTACTTGAAAATTGAATGTCTGCAGTCCTTACTTGAATTTTAAAAAACAAATAACACACACTAATACAGTCATCACAATTAACACCGGTTATCAGACAGATTCTACACACACCCAAAGTACACGGAGCTAACTGACCGCGTTGACGCAGCCCCTAAACTAAGGAACCAACCATGCCAGTAAAATATTAAGCCAATAACCCAAAAACATTAACAACCGGACACTATCAAGACAAAACATTAAAAAAATATGAAATATGGCTAGAAGATTCGATTTAGAACATAGATACGCAAGATGGAAAAGTTAAGATAGTGATATGTAGCAATCTGTAGACATCACTCGTTATTTCCCGAACACCAAACACACTAGATTACTAGACATGACGGCCAACGCATCCCCAGCCGGCGACAAAGAATACGGCACCCCATTGATCTTCAGCCCCATGAAGTGTTTCTCGTCCAGCAGGGGGTTAGAGAGTAATGGAAGCTGGCTCTTAAATTTCTACTCCCCAAGACTATTACGGAAATGTTGCCAATCCACTACTCTTATTGGCACAACCACTAGCCTCCCCTACAGTCCAGACAATTCACACTTGTTTTGTACGCTGTTTGAAAATCTTGTCATTTACTTCATTAATAATTGTGAAAAGTACTGCTTTCTTCATTCACTAATGTGGAGATCTTCGGAACCAAACCTGAATATTAACGCGTCAGCGAAAAATCTGAGTTAATCTAGCAGTGCTTGCAAACGAAGCCACAACCGAGCGCCAATGGTTCATTGCCCGACAGTGGCACTTAACCGACTAGCAGTGATTCACGAAGGAAGGGGGATAGAGTTGTATAAAAATCCGTAATTATTATTATTAATTAAACACAATGAGTGCAAAGCAGGAAAATGAATATGAATAAGATAATACTGATTTGTATCAGTCCTTAGCAAATGTGCTGATTGGTTGTGATCTTTCATCACAGTCCCCGAGAGCATAGCTCCCCACACAGGCGACATAATTATGCACTTTTCTGTCGGTTTGTGAAATTTCGAATTTGTACATATTTTACTATGAAAACTATGTGCAGCGTAACGCGTGAAATTTGATCCTTCCCATTCGTGATTTTTCATTGCTTCAGTATCGAAAAATTCCATAGGAATTTGACGGCTTTAGTTTTCCTTTCTTCCAATACCGCGTCCAAGGCAGTCGTGTTGGGTAGCTTGAAGAGCGATTTGATATCTTCCAGAAAGAATGTTTCATTTCCAAGAAGATATGCGACTCGATTTTCCGAAAACTTGGATATCTGCAGAATGCGTTTTAAGTACCTGGCTTCTATATTTTCAAGCCGTTTTAAGTTTGTTACTGAAATATTATTTCATATGAGATGAATACCGTAATGACCGCAGGAAAGAGAAGATGAATATTAGTCATTGCTTCTTTTAGTGGCTAGGGAGTTATTGGCCATCAGCTCTGTGTACTTGTTGTAATGGATTATTTAAATAACAGGTTTTACGATACTAACACCAAATAAAAAAAAGGAAATGGGGAAGACAATATACTGTAATACGTCTTACAATATTAGGCACCTCTCAAGTCCAGCTAAATTGAATTTCCAAGCAAGCGTCTGAGGCCACACGAGATAGTGTCGTAGTTTTAACTACGCAAGGTTAATTCCCCTGGCATGGTGCCCGGGTGTTTGTGGCGTCTTCATCATTTACAATTAACATCATCCTTATCACGGCACCCAGGTCACTCACGGGTGTCAACTATTATTAATAAAATTATCATCATCATCATCTCTGGAAACAGTCAACACGTGTCTTGTGCTGGAAGTTTCCACAGGCTGCAATACACGAGTCGGCATACTACCAAGGGATGACATAATACGCAGTGCGTTGCGGGAGATAAAAGTGCAGCTGTCCACGACAAAATGATATGTGGCAAGAATTCACGGCCTCCAATTCAGTGTTGCCATGTCTACTTATATTAACTTTTTAACTATGTCAACTCATCTACTTCAGAAATTTTAGAAACACAAAAAATCTCCTTACTTCAGGAAATATTTCTAAAATTGTGTTTATTTCTTCTTTCTTTCACTCTAGCTCTCTCTCGCTGTCGAACTTTACACCTTGTCATTTTAAAACACATACAAGAAATATAGTCAAAAGAAAAGGGAAATAAGTTATTAAAGTTTAGTTTGGTGCTCAGTCATAGAGCAATCGTACATGGCTAAGAAAAACCGAGTTAACAGAAATGTTACTCGGAACATGACTAACAATCGCATGTATGGCAACATGTTTCTTATATCATAGAAACTTTCCCCAGCCAATCAAATGTTTGCCCACCTCAGCATCTGCGGTATGTGCTATAACAGTTCCGTGTGAGAGATGATAGTGATTGTATCACATGTAAAACTATTGTAAAAACTGAGGATGCAGCAATGTGAGGGCTGAGTACATTACAAATTACATTCTTCAGATGTTTTGGTATGAATTTTATTTTATTTTTTGAAATTCCCCGTGTAAAAAGGCTAATTCCCCGCCCAATCAAATTTCGGACACTCGTGTTGACCGGCTGAAAAGCTTCTACTAATATCCCCCGTAATAATAAATTTACTAAGATTTCCCGGCTTTCCATATTATTCAGAGTGGGTGGTCAAGTGTGTACATCCACAGGTGTTTGCTTTAGATTCGGTCTTAGTATCACTTGACAGGAGTTGCATTAGACCTATTTCTCTCATCGACTTATTATAATCTAAGTTTTCTTACTCAAAAGCAAATGGCATGAGATCCTTCAGAAATTATCGACCCTGTGTTGTTAGGTAGTCAGCCCGAAGGCTGGTTGGATCCTCAAAAAGTACCGCCGTTACGTTATGTGAGTAGATACCCACAAAAACCTAGGCAGCGCTATTTTGAGGCGTTCTAGGCAAGAAGAGGAGTGAGGTAGTTTGCCATTGCTTTCCTCACTGAGTCAGAACAGTAGCCCTAACCCTATGAGTAGAACCTTTCACAGAAAGAACAAAAATTAAGAAACACCTGTTGTCCACTTACATGATTGGAGAGTTTCACAAAATCCGACGCCAAATCAGCACTTCAAACATACGGAAACTGCAGCATACATACCTGAAATGACAGGAAGAATTCCGATTGATATATGTTTAAAACATCACTTTGAATCTGAGCTACATAAATATCTAAAACCACAGCAAAGAACAACATAGGTTTCATCCACTTACTCTCTCTTTAAAGAGCTGAAACAGAGAAAAGGAAAGTGGCTTCGGTGGCATAGTCGGTAGCATGCAGAACTGCTCTGCCCAAGGTAGCGGGTTCAAACCCGGCCAAAGTCGTCGGATTTGTTAAAAGCGTTAAAAATCCTTCAGTATGCCTTCCTTCGGAGGGGAAGTAGAGCCGGCGGTCCCATGTCATAGATTTATCCCATGTAAAAGATCCTTCCACAGACTAAACTTGTGTGAAGCTAAATTGTTAGGTTATATTTCGTCGGAACGTTCTATCAAAGTTCCAACGTTCACGACTAGGTATCATTGATATCTAGTAGCGAAAGTTGGAACTTCTTGAAATTGAACGGAACTTGTAGCTCACCCTAAGGGTGTCGGCTGGAAGCAGCTACAGACTCAGGCGAGCCGAACATGTCCTCGGACACTCCCGGCACTAAAAGCCATACGATAAATAAAATAAATAAGAGAAAAGAAACAAGGCAATGCTCTCTGTATGTAGCCTAAGCGTAATTGTACATTAGCGGACAAATTGTTTTCAAGCTTGTAAAATGCATATCTGTTCAAATGTGACCAGTGATCAATCATATTTGAGCAACGGGGGAGCAGCCACCTCCCCCCACATAAACTCGAAAAAATCAAATAAATTAAATAACTTTCACCGCCACATTATATCTTATAGTTATTGCTGTTTTAAGGGTCGGATTAGCGAGGCCATCAGTCCCACATAAGGCCTAATAGGGTTACTAGACGTCCGGACATGCCCTACATTCAAACGTTTGGGCGGGGTCAGGGAGGAATTTCTTTAAGTTCGTAAATGTCCTCTATTTCTTAGAAACTAACATTTAAACACATCAGTGGTTTCAAAACATTTTTCAGTCGCGAAAGAAGATACAATGAGTTGCGATTGCGAAAGGAATGTTGTTATTATGATCTGTGTATTATCTGTGGGGAGCGAGTTTCATATTCTTTGGAGCGTTTCTCTATGCTGCTTGAATGTTGCCGAGTCGGCATTGACGTCACGTGATTTTTCAGGTGAAAATTCCACCCCGCTGTCACCGGGATTCAAACCCCAGCCATCCGGGTGAAACACGAGCAGCTAAGCCACTGCGCCATCACGCTCCCCAAAAAACATAAATGAAATAACAACAATATATCTATATCAAATTCTGAAACCCACTAACAGGACACTGGATTGTTTTGTTGTTGTTGTTGTTGTTGTTGTTGTTGTTGTTGCTTATTTTAGGGGGTGTGACTTCGTGATCCTATAACCCCGTGCATTTGTGTGTGTGTGTGTGGAATTTGTAAGAACCCAGTGTTATTATGATGGTTGTACTAGTGTGTGTATGTCTAAATTAGGGATAGGATTGGGAAGGAGGCGGCCGTGGCCGTAAGTTAGGAACCATCCCCAACATTTACCTGGGGTAGAAGTGGGCAAACGAACCCTCCTCTTCTCAGGTTTGCCTCACGAGGTTGAGTGTACCGCATTCCATCCCTCTCACCAGAATTAACATTTCTTGGCTGAGTCGGGAATTGTACTCGGATCTCCGGGGCGACTGCCAAGAACGCTAACCGCAACACCACGAGATGGCCTCTGGATTTCTTTACTGTCCTCTGACACCGCGCTGCTAATAACCGACGCTTGCTTTTAACCGTCAGCAGTTTGAGAACTGTAGTTACCCATCACGGTTGTCATTACGTGATGTTGATAAATGTACACTTCTGTTTCTTTGAAATAACGAACCATCAAAAATAGAGTTTGCACGGTAAATTCACCACGAGACCATGAGGGAAGAGATAAGTGGCACTGACTGAGCTAACTGCGTTAAATGAAGCCTCTTCGGAAAAGCCAGTAGCATTTACGAGTGGCCGTCACGCTACGTGACCAATTGGAAGAGAAAGTTGCACGGTCGGAAATCCGCAGTTTGAATCCCAGCGCTAATAACATTTTTAGGTAGATTTCATTAGAAAGCTAGCTTGCCACGGTGGGTGAGTGGATAGCGTGTCGGTCTACTTACCCCAAGATTGCAGGTTCGCCCCTGACCGTGGTAAGTGATTTTTGAAAGGCGGCAAAAATACGATACGCATGTCATACGATGTTGGCATGTCAAAGAACCCATTTGAATTCAGTAGGCCGAGTTCATAATGGCAAAATTAATCTCGGGAGTTTCCGCCAGCACAAAGTTCCTCATTTCTCTACTAGAAAGCGCTATTGTGTTCAAGGAGATTAGATATCTAACATCTAACCTCCTTGACTTTCATAGTCAAGGAACTACGAAATTCGACATGCAAGCTACCCTCTGGGTGTCAAATAGCAAAGCTTGCACCAGGCACCCGAGGCCATACGATATTATTATTATTATTATTAGAAAGCTAACTATTGCAATGGGTCCCATGTTTCGACTACCGGAAAATTTCGACATATCTTCGCGTTTCACATCCCCCAGACCCCAAAACCACCGTCAGTTCAAAAGTTTATATATATATATATATATATATATATATATATATATATATATATAAGCCGGCCCCGTGGTGTTGGGGTAGCGCGCCTGCCTCTCGCCCGGAGGCCCCGGGTTCGATCCCCGGCTCCGTCAGTGATTTTAAAACTGACGTGAGGGTTGGAACGGGGTGCACTCAGCCTCGTGAGGACAATTGAGTAGCTGTCTGACAGTGAGACAGCGCCCCGATCACGAATACCAAGATTAACGGCCGAGGGGACCCGACGCGCTGATCACGCGTCGCCCCAATATCTGCAGGCCACTTGGTCACTTGGTCGGCCTTATCCCGTCATGGGCTGGATAGTGCCAGGGGTAAGGGGGTATATATATATCAGTTTCTTGTGGACACGATAACTGCCGTAATTTTGCACCAATCACTTTGAATTTTTTACCGAATATGTATACCTATAAAATCTCGGTCGAGTTCGTTACTGGGCTTAATCGGTCGAAGGGGGTGAAAATGGGGGGCTTTTTTCGAAAAAGTGAAATATTACTATAACTCTCTTAATATGTGAAATATCGAATCCGTTCAACGTTCATACTATGTGTCGCATAAAGCCCAAACATTTATGTTTGAAGAGTTTTTTTATAGCACCAACCATTGACCAAAGGGGTGGGAAAAAGTGGGTTTTTCGGGAAACAATCATATCTCTCTTAATAGGCACAATGTCAAAACCGTACAAAATGGACAATATTCCCCTAATAGTTACCTAAAACTTTTGTCTGAAAGAATTTTTGATATGACCCACCATTACGCCAAGGGACGAGAAAAATGATTTCGGAATTATAAGAAAATGCCAAGACCTATCAGAGGTTGCCATGGCAACACTACTAAATTGATGAGGGATGAGCCATCAGACGTTGCCAAGATAACGCACTTGCACGAGATCAGATTCAAATTTCCATTTAAGTGTGAAGCGGCTTCGGTGACGTAACTGGTAGCATGCTGAATGTCTATGCCCAAGGTCGCGAGTTCAAAGCCGGCCGAAGTCGTCGGATTTTCTAAGAGCGCTAAAAATCCCTCAGTATGCTTTCCTTTGGAGGGGAAGTTCCAACGTTCGTTGCGAGTTGCTGGTTGCGGTGGCATCTAGTAGCCAAGTTCACAGCTAGGTGTCGTTGACGGTAGCACCTGGTAGCAACATTAGGAACTACTGCTTGAAATTGACCGTCTGCAGTCCTTACCTGAATTACGGACTAATACAGCCATCCCAAAGTACACGGGGTTACATGACCGCGTTGTCGCAGCCCCTAAACTGAGGAACCAACCAAAATCTCTGCGGGAGATATAATTTTGCGTGAAGAAGTAACAGACCGTTACATAGTTACACATCAGTGTCGAAACCTTGCATAAGGATAGTGTGACCACAAGTATAAAAATGGACCCCAAATGACAAGAAGGTTACCGTTCCCATAAGACAATAAAATGTTTAAAATAAGCATAAAATGACGAAAAACAAAGTTAATTAAGCTCCAATTATAAAATACCTTCTCGCAATAAATGAGGTCTGATCCTTCTACGAAAATCTGCATATTCTGCCTATTTTCACCTATCCCCAAGTTTGTCCGGTGAAATCTACCTCCGCCTTCCGGCGTGCCGAGAGGACTTTTTTTTATTTTTTACGGTCTGTAATTATCCCTATAATTATTCAATTCTCGGAATACCTACACCAATCCTTGATCCTAATCCTGGACACACACACTTCTACAGTCATTACAACTATCAGACTAATTCCATACACACACAGCTACACAAAACTAACTGTCAAGATGGCCCTGGCTCCTAAATGAAGCAACGATAAAATTCACCTTCCTTCAGAAAGATTAAATCAGGCTTCTGCTTGGTGACCGTATATATCTACATAAATGTGTATAATACGTGTATGCATAAGCTGCTGTTCGCAGTACAGCAAAGCTGTTTCCTATGATAAAACTACCTACTTTAAGTACCTTCTTGATTCCTGAAGAAGGCCACTATAACTTGCTTTAAGTGTAGTAATTCATTATGAATCTGACAGTTCTGACAGAGATCTATGTTGCGACGATACTGAGCCATAATGAGTGCCGTGTGCCCAGTTATATAACGATAAGAAACAACCTTGCTCGCCAGTTATAACACTCATCAAATAAAGTTTGAAGGTCTTATTTTAATCGTGGTTTACCTACTCATTAATAATAAAGGGGGTTATTCACACTTTCATGTTCATATAAGCCAGTTCTCTCTAATTTATAAATGGCACACCTCTAGAATATATCAACACGAACAAATTTGGAGGTGTACCATTATGAAATATATATAGTAGACTACTTAGGTTTCATTTATGGCTAGATAGTAAGTACGTTGTTAAAATCATGCCAATCCTGCCTTCTCCACAACTCGGAGCATTCGACTCACGACTGTAAGGAAGGAAGCTTTTGGTTTTAGGTGACCGTTAATCATGCGATCATCAGCCACGGGACCTCCTTTTTACGTGAAATCTGAACCACAGGACAAGGCATTTCGCTTCGAAAATTTCACATGCATTGACCGGGAATCGAGTTGGTAATAGGCCGACAGCTAGACCACTGCACCAGCACGCCCCCTGACTCACGAATGTCAACACAGTATTGCCATATCTACTAATTTTGAGGGAGATTTCTTTATTTTTACAATGTCCACTTTTCTACTTCAAAAGTAACAAAGGACATCTCCTTACTTTATAAAATGCTCCTTTAAAATACGTTCCCCCCCCCCCCCTTTTTTTTTTTTGGGGGGGGGGGGATTTTACACTTTGTCATAAATATACTGTTGCAAGTAAGTTGAGGTAGAAACCGAAGTTTAACTCGGTACTAAGGCATGGGCCAATCATCGAAGGCTAAGAAACATTGAGTTAGCATTAATATTACTTGGTGCAACAGGGTTAACAATCGCGAAACTGCATTGAACTATTTTTATTTTTTGATGTTCTAACTGAGGAGGCTCCTTAATGTGTGTGGTTTAGTCACATACTGAGTGTTTCTTTCCAATTTGGGTCCAACGTTACCGAGAAGTGTACGTTTTCGTTTCATTTGCCACTCCGAGTTTCACATTAAATAATATATCGGTTTCACCTCAGCTCAAGAGAATCTCGTATGAGTATATTATTCAGTACTAGCACACGTTATCAACATGCTGAGATATCAAGTAATGTTTCGTATTAGCACATAAGGAAGCAATATATTTATGTATAGGCTATGCATACAGCTTAAATAACGGTTGGGCTCCCCAAAATGTTTCCTGTTAATGTTCATAATTCATTTTTTGGGCTTGGGACATATTGGTCATCAGTCCCGTATACTTGGGGTGAAGGAAGCTTGTAGTAGACTATTACGTGACCGTTAATAATTAATATTGCTCTAATGAGCCACGGGACCTCATTATTATGTGGAATAGGAATTCACTACGAAAAATCTCACATTCGAAGACCACGAATTGAACCAGCTCTACTTTGGTGACAGGCAAGCAGCTTGACCACTGCACCCCTACTTGGTGTGTTGAATTTGTCTACCCGTGTTTCTGGTGTGACTAGTAGTGTGTGTGTGTGTGTGTGTGTGTGTGTGTGTGTGTGTGTGTGTAACTGTAGGGTCAATAATTGGAGGGGAAGGTGTCCCCGGGATTTAAAAACAAGGTACAATCCTAGGATTTGCCTGAAGGGAGAGTAAAAATCGCCAAATGAAAGTCCGTGTTTGAACGAAGAAACCTAGGGTCTGTGTACACTCGGACAAAGAGGATGAGTCTCAATGGAGCATTACGGTTACTTTGTTTGGGTTTTTATTTAGCGTATGGCTCTTTGTGCCGGGAGTGTCCGAGGACATGTTCGGCTCGCCAGAGGCTGTAGCTGCTTCAATACGGACACCCATGAGGTGAGCTACAAGTTCCGATCAATTTCAAGTAGTTCCAAATATCGCTACCAGATGCCATTGACACCTAGTGGTGAACGTTGGAACTTCGATATAGCGTTTCAACGAAATCCAACCTAGTAATTTAGCATCACACTATTATAGTTAGTGGAAGGATCTTTTACATGTCATAAATCTATGACATGGGACCGCCGCGCCGGCTTTACTTCCCCTCCGAAGGAAGGCATATTGAAGGATTTTAAAGCGCTTAAAAAATCCTACGACTTCGGCCGGGTTTGAACCCGCGATCTTGGGCATAGAAGCTCAGCATGCTACAGACTACACCACCGAAGCCCCTTTTGTTTGGGTAAAAGTATAATGAAACACCCGGTATTGTTTTCGGCATATTAGGTCTGTATTCATCGCCAAGAACGCAGACAGACAATGCAGTTCAGAGCCCATTGTTTTCAAATATTATTATTATTATTATTATTATTATTATTATTATTATTATTATTATTATAGTATAGTATCTACTGTTGCTCGCTTTCCAGTAGGCACTTGGGGAAGCAAACCGGCAGGCGTTCAAAGAGCATGGAGTCTCAGACGAGAAAAATCCATCCGATAGGCTAAGCAGGTGAAGCGTGTGAGAGGGTAGAGCGAGTGTTGTCCCCCAAGTTCATTGATCGCAAACAAAAAGCGCTGCATGTTGGTCTCGCTTGTCTGCTGGTTGAGGTAGGACTGAAGCAAGGGGGACTGAGGGCTGACGCGTGTCCAGGAGAACAATATGCCCACAGCATGAATGCAACAGCGAGAGAGACAAATCAGATAAGCCATTGCAAAAAGGGAGGCAACAACACTCCCAAGCTATCAGGGTCATCTATGTAGTGCTTCGCTGCATGAAAACTTCACTCGTTGGTCAAGGAGGATAGACCATAAGATAAGACACTAAAACGAATTCTGCACACTAAATAGCAATTATCAACAGTATCGCAAGCAAGAGAAGAAACGTCTCAAATGTTTACAACAAAATAAGGAAACACTTTTCTTCCTAGCACAAGGTGCACTTTGCACTTCGAGGCCAACGGAGCAGAATCGCAAACTAATGCTGGGATTGGTTTCAGGAACTCCATTGAACTGTTATAAATATAACTCAAGATATGATGATGATGATGATGATGATGATGATGATAATTGTTGTTTTAGGGGGCCTAACATCTAGGTTATCGGCCCCTAATGGTCTGGGTGATAGCGAAAACGTCAATGAAGTGGAAACCAGAACGAAAATTAAGAGAGAAGGAAAATACTTACAAAAAGGAACTCAGATTGAAACTACTCACAAAATGGAGAGCGGTAATACTTACAAAAGGGAATTTAGAACGAAAATACCCACAAAAGGAATAGATTGAAAAATACACACAAAATGTAGGTTAAGTTCAAAATACGTACAAAATGCAATGTACAGTCGAAATACTTACAAAATGCAAGTGAAATTCAAAATACTTACAAAATGCAAATGAGATTGAACATACGTACAAAATGCAATTGAAGTTCAAAATACTTACAAAATGTAATTGAAATTGAAAATACACAATGCAATTTGGATTGAAGAATGCATTTTTCAGATTCCAAATAATCACAAAGTGCAATTGATATTCAAAATACCCACAAAATGCAATTGAAACTGAAAACGCTTACAAAATGTATGGTAGATTCAAACTACTCAATTGGATGGACAATATTTACTAAATGCAATTTAGATTGAAAATACTTACAAAATGTAATTTAGATTCAAAATACCCACAAAGTTAGTTAGTTAGTTAGTTATTGTTGTTTTAAGGGGAGAAACTACGAGGTCATCTGCCCCTCTTAACACAAATTAAAAAATACAAATTTTGAATTGAATTTAAAATTTTGAGGTTGACATCTAAATTTAAAAAAATACCATAAAATTAATAAAACAAAAACAAAAAAATAAATAAAAATAAAAATTATACAAATAAACAAAAATTACGGAAAATCAATAACATTATCATTCAAAAACGAACAAGTCGTGGAGTCAATATTCACTGGAAAATTTAGATTGCTGGCCCTAACCCACTTTCACTTATAAAGCGGATAACGCGATCAGCAGCCACCGCGTCATCGGCTAATATAAGTTTGAGTGTCGTCTGCAAACCAAGGTTTCTTCGTAAGTCAGCAAGATCCAAACACTCGGTGAAAATGTGGGCCACGGTGAAAACGGCTCCACAGGTACAAAGTGTGTGGGGGGGGGGGGGGTTCTTCCCTTCTCATTAGGTACGAGTGGGTGGATCTTGTATGACCTATCCTTAGCCTACACAAAATGACGGACTCTCTCCGGGCCCGGAAGGAGCTCCGCCAAACGCGAGAAGTTCCCTTGGTCGCTCTCAGTTTACTGGGCAGTGGGTCAGCTAGCCACTGACTCTCCTAAAAAGCCAGAACTTGTAGGCGTAACTGAGAGCGAATATCTCTAGCGGGTACCTCCATTGGTCGAGGTGGTAGTGATACCGCCTCTTATGCAGCTTGATCTGCTAACTCATTTCCCGCAATTCCCATGTGGCTTGGAAGCCACACAAAGGTGATTCGAGTGTCAGCGTGGCACAGCCCGGCTAGTAGGTCGCGGATTCGCTGCACTAGGGGATGTTGCGGGAAACATGTAGCAATTGACTGCAACGAACTCAAAGAGTCGGTACACACGAGAAAGTGGATTCGAGCATCCTGTAGTGCAAACTGCAGAGCTTCACAGATGGCAACGAGCTCCACAGTAACCACACTACAGGCCTCAGGCAAAGAGATCTCGGTATGTGCACCATCAATCACGTAAGCACAACTCAATTTCTCGTCCACCTTCGAACCATCCGTGTAGAGAATGCCAGCGTCCGGAAATTGGTGAACTATGCTGTGGAACTGCCTCCGGTAAACGGAGGCATCCGTGTTCACCTTAGGACGTCGGTGCAGATCTAACCGAATTTCCGGACGCGGAACTTGCCACGGAGGCACCTCGCTAGGTGTCCGGATCATACAGGGACCTACAACCACTCCTATTTCAGTACAGAAGCTATCGAGTCTAACACCAACCGGCCGAGCGGCACGAGGCCGGTTGGCGTACCCCTGGTGGTTTTGGGTACCGAAGAGAGCTTGATAGGTCGAGTGTTGCGGCATTTGACGCACATTGGCAGCATATGCTAAAAGCATATGTTGGCGTCCATAATTTAAAGGTGGAACACCCGATTCGGCGAGTAGGCGGGGTATCGGGCTGGTCCGGAAGGCACCGGTAGCCAACCTAACGCCACTATGGTGGATACTGTCCAGCATTTTCAAGGTTGCCGGCCTTGCGGAACCGTATGCCGCAGAACCATAGTCTAGCCGGGACAAGACGAGGGCTTGGTAGAACCGTAGCAGCACCGTATATGGGGCTGCCAAGTTAATTTGCTATCAAAATGGAGCCCCAGGAAGCGATAAGTGTCAACCAACGGCAACGCAGCATCCCTGAGATGTAGTTCAGGGTATCATGTAGCCTCCGGAGCCGACAATAATGGACGACGGAGGTTTTCGCTGCTGAAAAACGAAAACCCCGATCGTGAGCCCACCTGTCGACCCGGTTGATAGCTAGCTGCAATTGCCGTTCCACGACCGCCATACTTCCAGAGCTGTAATGCAGACCTAAATCGTCTACATACAGCGACGGAACTACCGCGGACCCGGCGGCGGCAACAATGCCATTTATGGCAATCACGGACAAGGTGACACTCAGCACTGAACCCTGAGGAACTCCATTTTCTTGAGTATAGTATTGCGATAATGTCCTACCGACCCTTACACGGAATAGTCGGACGGACATGAAATTCGCAATGAAAGTCGGTAGATTACCACGGAGTCCCCACTTGTGAAGGGTGGAAAGGATCCCGTAGTGCCATGTGGTGTCGTAGGCTTTCTCGAGGTCGAAGAAAACCGTGACTAGGTGGTGCTTTCGGAAAAATGCCTCCTGTATGGCGCTCTCAAGTCGCACCAGATGGTCAGTGGTGGACCTATGAGAGCGAAATCCACACTGGTACTCAGACAGGAGACCCTTCTCCGCCAACAACCACACCAGTTGACGGTTCACCATCTTTTCGAGCAGCTTACATAGGCCATTTGTCAGACAAATGGGCCTATAGCTGCTTACAGACTTGGGATCCTTTCCAGCCTTAGGAATCGGTATCACGATCCCCTCTCGCCATTGAGATGGAAACTCCCCTTCAATCCATATACGATTGAAGAGGATCAACAGGTTTTTTTTATACTGGCTTCGCACAGATGTTTTAACATTTGAATATGAATGTTGTCCGGTCCAGGAGCCGTATCCCTGAATAGTGCAAGCGCACTGCGCAGTTCCCATTCAGAGAATGGTACATTATAGGACTCCGAAGCAGCAGTGGCTAAGGACAAGGGGTGAGTCTCTGCCTCCCGCTTCAGAGTCAGAAATGTAGGATCGTAACTCCCAGAGCAGGATACATCGGAGAAGTGCGAGCCAATACTGTTGGCAATGGCGAGATGGTCCGTGATGATATCTCCATTGATGGATACTCCGGATATCGACAGTGATGTCGGGAGTCCGGAGATCCGACGAAGCTTAGTCCACACTTGAGATGAAGGAGTATGCGCCGTCATAGACGACACATACTTTTCCCACGTCGTTTTCTTACTCTCCCGAATCAGATATCGAGCTCTAGCACGCATCCTTCTGAAGATGATAAGGTTGGCCATAGTGTTTTGCCTCCGATAGCATTTGAAAGCACGTCGACGATCTTTAATGGCTGCTGCAATCTCGACTGTCCACCAAGGGACAAGCTTCCGGCGTGAGTTGCCGGATGAGGAAGGTATTGTTTCCTCAGCAGCAGCCAAAATACCATTCGTTATGTGAATGATATGATCGTCGACACTCTCAAAGGTATCTTCGGCAACACCGCACGTGCCGTGAAAGTTGGCCAATCAGCCCGACGGAGAATCCATCGACTTGGTAACTCGATGGCTCTCTGGTTCGGAAGAGTAACGATAATTGGAAAATGGTCACTATTACAAAGGTCATCGTGTACACCCTACTGTAGCAGGGGAACCAGCGCACGACTGCACAAGGTAATATCGATACTTGAATAAGTACCGTGTGCAATAGAGAAGTGCGTAGGCTCCCCTGTGTTCAACAAACACAGGTCCAGCCGCCTGATCAGCCTCTCAAAATCTCACCCTTTACCGCTAGTGGTAGCGGAGCCCCAGATGGTGTTGTGGGTATTAACATCTCCCAGAAGAAGAAAAGGAGGGGGGAGCTGAGAGACTAGATCCACCAGCTGGTTGTAATCCGGTTGAGAATCAGGCGGGATGTACACGTTACATACTGTTGCCATTACTGGCAAGGAAGTACGAACTGCAACTGCCTCTAGCTGAGTACGCAACGGCACCTCTTCACTAAAGAGGCTGGAGTGGACGAGAGTGCAGACGCCACGGGCGGCCACAGCTCCATCCACCCGGTCTTTAGAGAAGAGTTTGAAGTGACGCATTGTTGTCTCATGTCCAGGACGAAACCTGGATTCCTGAAGACAGACAATGGTTGCCGAAAACGAAGATATTAATTGTCGTAACTCAGCGAGATGAACAGAATAGCTATTACAGTTCCATTGTAATAGTGCCATGGTGTGGACTTAAGTAGAAGTCGGTCTTCTATTTATGCTTGACTGCTTGCCACCCTTCCCCATCTCTAGTTGGAGATGATGGGGCAGGAGAGCACATCTCAATCTCCACATCTCCGTCCGAAGTCGAAGAAAAAGGAGCGGGCGCTCTCTTGGGTAGCGCGCGGTCGTCGTCGGACCTCACGAGTCTTGCTCTTGGGGAAGAGCGAGAGCGGTGTCGAAGGACTTTCTCCCGGTCCGAAGATGGGTGCTTGTCCCCGACACGTCCCGAGCATTCTTCTTTCTAGACCGACGCAGACGTCTATTCGGGGAAGTAGGCGGTCCCTTCCCCACAGACGTCAGGTCCTTGCAAAACGAGGCCGTTCCAGCTGGCACCACTCCTTTGGTGATGGTAGGAGCGGAATGGCCAGCAGATGGCTGTGCAGCCTTGTATGCAGGAGAGGAAGAGGAACGGCGCTGAACCGCCCCTCTCTTCTCCGCCGGTGACTTATTTTTCCTATAGCGGAGTTCCTCCACTCTAATGGGGATGGCTTCTGCGGACATCACTCCCTTGATGGTCGAGGGAGCGGAAGGCCCAGCAGATGAGGGAGCCATCCCATCAGCCGGAGGTCGAGAGAGAGACGGCGCCGCACCATCTCGCTCTTCTCCACTATCTTTGTCTTATCGGGTGCCCCGGTCGCAGAAGTCTTCTTTGCCTCGTTGGCAGGGGAAGACTTCTTCTCCGACCGTTTCGGAGAGGAAGATGACTTATTCTCCGATTGCGCCGGTTAAGATGGTATAACCGGCGCCTTTTTCACAATGGCCGAAGAAGGTTGTGTGACCTTCTTCGGGCTGACAGGTCTCGCTTGGACAGCGAGGGGAGACTTTACGATCTCAGAGTAGTTCGTCGTCGAGGGTACAGCACGGGGAACGAAAGTGGCAGGGGTGATAGGTGGCGTCACCTTAGCCGCGAAAGATACCGGAAATTCGGGTGCAGTCATATCACGGTATCTCTTTCGAGCGTTGTGATATGAAAGCCGATCCGATGTTCTGATTTCTTGGATCTTTGCTTCCTTGCAGAACTCAGGGCACTGCTTTGACCGCGGAGAGTGACTTCCTTGGCAGTTAGGACACGTCGGGGGAGGCGTACACCCCATACCGTCATGTGTCCCCTTGCCACACTCTCTACACACCGCCTTGGCAGTGCACCTGGCAGAAACATGACCGAATTTCTGGCAATTGTAGCAGCGCATAGGTGGAGGGATGTACGGTCTAACGTCGCAATGGTACGACGTGACCTTCACCTGCTTAGGCACTACATCACCCTCAAATGAAAGCGCAAGTATCGACGCTATCATTTCCAATTTTCCGGATGATGCACCTAATCCTGGTGACGCCTCGCTTCCCCAGATCCCGCAACAATTCCCCGTCGTTGTTTAAAATGAGGTCGCGATGGAATATAACACCACGGACCTCATTCAGCGTATCGTGCTTCTCAACCTTAACGGGAATTTCGCCGAAATGCGAGCATTCCAGCAACGCTTCGGTTTGCTGTCGGTCAAAGGTATGCAGCAGGAGCTGCAAGTGCAAGTCTTTCTAGTTGACGACCGTGGGCGACCTACGCGTCCCAATGAGGATGAAGTGATGATGAAGACGGCACATATACCTAGTCCCCGAGCCAGGGGAATTAACCCCGGAGCTTGGAAATCCCGTTAAGGTCGCGATATTTCCCCTCGATTTCCTCTGAAAATAGGATCGATTTTACCTGTTTAAAATCTCCCCCGTCTGTCCTGGTAGCTACCAGGTAGCGAGGAGACCTGTCAACAGGGAACTTCTTATTAAATGCCTCATCCCAAGCCGTATACACCTTGGGATTCGGTCTACACTCCAGAGACGGCTTTTTAAGGGGGCCACCCTGTACAGATTTCCGAGAGCGCTTTGACATCCCGGAAGAAATCCTCCCCGAATACTGCCCACTCCGAACGGGGGCCATCACTGTGGGCGCCACCCAGCCAAGGCAATACCTACCTGGCATAGCATATATTGCCCGGGGTCCCAGTGCCTCGAATAGGCACTTCCCCCTCGGCATGCACAGTGATTTATGCAGCTCCAGTATTCGGCCATGCAGGGACCTTCGTTGTAAGGCGGATACTACTGTAGGGTACATGGCGCACCCACCTGACGGGATGGGGCATACCGTCTAGGCTTTCTAGACAGATGGCCAAGTTGGTGGCCCTTCCCCTAACAGCATGCATGTTTATTTCTATAGGTCAAACCAGAACTGGGACCAGAAATCCAAAATCGACCTTTATAAGGCCCCCTCTAAGTCGCCTCTACGACAGGCAGGGGATACCGTGGATGAATTCTGCCCTCCCCATCCACAAAGGGTCTGAACAAATCAAAAACTGGCAAGTTATTCGGCCATGTCAGCCCTATTAGTCGCCTCCTACGACAGGCAGGGCATACCGTGGGCGTATTCTATCCCGCACCCACACGGGGGTAAGTGGAAGAATTATTATTATTATTATTATTACGAACAAGGAAGCTTGTAGCTTTACGTGACCGTTAATCTCGCAATCACGAGCCACGGGACCTCCTTCTTACGTGGAATCCGAACCAACATGAAAATCTCACATAGGCTACATTGACCAGGAATCGAACCCGATCCACCGTGGTGAGAGGCCAACAGCTTGACCGCCGTGCCACCAAGCCCCCCATATTATTCCTAGCTATATAATATCGTGTGGCCTCCTGGGAGGCCGAGTGCAAGTCTTTCTAGTTGACGACCGTGGGCGACCTACGCGTCCCAATGAGGATGAAGTGATGATGAAGACGGCACATATACCCAGTCCCCAAGCCAGGGGAATTAACCCCAGGAGATTAAAATCCCAGATGGCCCAGCCTAGAATTGAACCAGGGACCCTCGGCACAAAGCCTAGCACGCTAACCAATTCGCCACGGGAGCGGACATTGCTAACAATGATGATATTTATAATTTCCACCCAATGGTTGCAGTTGTCATGTAGTGTGCCAGAAGAAGTACCAAATTCTCAAAGAAATGTCTGGTACTTTCTGAGGTCGTAGAAATCTTCGCTGAAGATGCCTTTGCAATAGTAAACAATTTCTGTATACTGTTTAAAAATTCTTAAATCAGAAAATTGCTATAGTAGAATAAACACTTCTTTTTACAAAATAAACACATAGGCCTACGTACACCCACCTGTTTGCATTTTGTAACAGTAAGATTATTCATCTCTCCAGTAAGCTTAAAAAGCCAGTAAAGGCAAGGAAATGAATGCACTTCAACATTAAAAAACCGTCGTTTATAGCTGCCATTAATCCAATGATTCAACAAAAATATTTGTCTACCATCGAGTTATTACGCAGCATGAATGACGACCTTAATTGCAAGTAGCCTGCATGAATGCAGAAGTCAATTAATTATTCTGCAGGGAGAACTCCGCAAACTCTTTATTTGACACGCATCACCGCCGCCACTCCTTTACTGCACCGATAGAATCTGTTTAAAACAGAAATTAACCAATAATGGCTTACCAGTCTTTATGTAATACTGCTCCAGTCGGCAGCAGTTCCCAGAAAGGAAGTCGTAGGCCATGCACATGACGAGCGAGTAAATACAGTACCGGTACTACCGAAGCAAAGTAATGGAAATGCTCCACCGGGCGTGCAATGTTCACTTTCTAAAGAAAAGTAATTTCCAGGCCTGCATGAAAGCAATTTAGAATTTTAATGTGAAACAATGATAGCAATAGAAGGCATCCGAGAGGAGAGAATTAAATATATATTAATCAAAATGCCATGCTGGCTAAAGAGACTGGTTTTGTAGCGTCTACATTGACCTCATATAAAATAATAAATAAGAGAGAAACAAGATAAGAAAAACAACTCATGTCTAAACATGTCTTACGAGCAAGTTTGATTTTCACCTACTAACTAGATTTTCAATAGTTCCTCATGGCGAAAGATAACATTCCGTATTTTAAGACCCTAGGATTTATATTAATCATACAGTCAAATTGGTTGGTTGGTTCTTAAGTTGAGGGGCTGCGACAACGCGGTCATGTAGCCCCGTGTACTTTGGGTGTGTGTAGAATCTGTCTGATAACCGGTGTTAATTGTGATGGCTGTATTAGTGTGTGTTATCTGTTTTTTAATTCAAGTAAGGACTGCAGACTTTTGAATTTTTCAAATAGTTCCTACTTTTGCCGCCAAACGCCACCGCCAACGACTACTAGTTCAGAACTTAGCTACCAGACGTCACCGCAGTCGGCTATTGGCAACGAACGTAGGAACCTAAGAGCATTGTTTACATTCTTAACCTATACAATTTAGCTTCACACAGGTGTAATTAGTGGAAGGTTCTTTAACATGCCATAAATCTATGACATGGGACCACCGACTTTACTTCCCCTCCGAAGGAAGGCATACTGAGGGATTTTAACGCTCTTAAAAAATCCGACGACTTCGGCCGGATTTGAACCCGCGATCTTGGGCATAGAAGCTCAGCATGCTACCGACTACGCCACCGAAGCCGCTTACAATCAAATTACTTCGTATAATAATTTCCCTTCTAGATGATTTGAAGACGGCATTTTGTCCATAAATGATTCTGGCAAAACATAGCAGCAGCAGCAGAACCCTGAGATACGCTTTTGTTATAGCCTGTCAGCCTGAAGGGCCTTTAGTGCTATATTTATAGAGCGGTATGGACCTAATAGAACAGGAATAGGGAAGTTGGGTGATTACCTGAGTCCTAATTGGTCAGGATATGACTAGTGCCCGAGGGCACCTTGAAATGCTTAAAGTGAAAAAGTAAAAAGAAGGAGCTTAGTTAAGCTATTTTGAAGGTGTAAAATAGATTTAAAAGAGCTATAGGAGCTTATGGGTTTTATTCAATAATAATCCGGGGCCGTTTGTATGGGCACCCGGTGGCTTGGAAATCACCCAACATGTTCACTAGAGGGTTGGTGTTTCGTGTTTTTGTTTTATATAGCCTACTCTAGTTTTGCTGCCTGCTCTTTAATACGGGTGCTGATTACCGGGAGTTGGTAATCAGTAGGGCCCGGATGTTGATGACCTTAAAATTATCGAAAAATTACCTCATTTAAAAAATGACCTAAAAATTATCATTAAAAATTACCTAAAAATGATCAATTTCATGATTGTCTTGTAAAAATAATGGTTCGAATAACAAACATTCTCAGTATAATTAGTGTAAACTAATATCAATAGATTAACAATACGCCATTGTCATTTCTACTACTAAGTGAAAAAATATATTACTAAATAAACATACCTTAGTTAGCGTTGCAATACACCACCATCGTCATCCTCAAGTTATCAAAGGTGAAGGAACGGCGGTTGTCAGCTAATACTGTTTTATATTTCGAGAAACTTCTCTCCACTTCCACTGATGTAATAGGAGCATATTTTAAAAACACTATGTCACTGGCTGTTAAATCCTCTTCAAAAATGTCAATTCTGAAGTCTTCTCCCGACAAAATACTAGCTATTTGACACACTGTCTGATACCCTTTATTCTTGTTCAATACAAATTTTATTTTCTGTCTGACTGAGTCCCCAATCTCACCTTTTACATGTTTTATATAACCTTCAGCATTCCTGACTAACTCTATTGACTTGGCCAATAGCATGCCACTTTCTTCTAGGCAAAAATGAAAAATTTGATTTTATGCCAGCCAATTTACCTTCCATTTGAGGACCAGAAAACAGGTCCTGTGCACTCCCAATAGCCTTAGCATCTGTCCTATCAAAGTCATTCACTAATTCTCTCACTATGTGAAAATTGTCACAATAGTATATGCATGCAGTCAACCAGGTACCCCAGCGTGTTAAAACTGGTACGGGGGGCAAAGCTACATCAGGGGCCTTGTCTTTGAAATATTTAGTGCGGGATGGTGCTTTGACAAAGACTTTCTTTACTGAGGAAACTAGTCTATCTACTTCTGAAAATTTTGATCGGACCTCTTCTGCAATTCGATGAAAAGCATGGGCCAGACAAGTAACATGCACCATCTTATTGTAAAATGCTTTGATAGATTTTGCTGCCTTTAACATGTAAGGTGCTGCACCTGTTAGGAAGAGGAGCACATTCTCATGTTGTATTCCCATAGGCCATATTAAAAACATGGATTTATCGAACAGTTTGCGTATCTGAGTGTGATTAACCGCTTCCAAAACCTCTGAGGTCAGCAGAAAAGTTTGCCCGGGACTGTTTGTATCTTGGGTCCCTATCACTACATTTCCTACATAACGTCCCTCTGAATCTGTAGTCTCGACAATAGATACGTATTTTTTTCCCCCCAATTACACATTCACGTATTCGGTTTAACGTGTCTTCGTTCGAGGAAATCACTTAATTTAGGATTGCTTAGTTTTCCTAGTGGAATATTAGCACTAACAAACACTTCACATAATTCTTTATAAAAGGAAGATGACTTGTTATTTGATGTCGAAGCAGTTTCTTTGAACAGTAATTGAGACACTTTCCTTTTTTTCCACATTTTCAAGACCTCGCAAATGTTTATCGCGCCCGACGTGTTGCTGTACGGTGAACCGTTTATCTGCAGCGACTTTCATTTCGCACACTTTGCAGAACAAAATAGTTCCATCAGTTGAGAATTTGTTTTCACCGAAATCTGACAAATACTGTTTTAAACGGCTTGCAGTTGACTGCTTTTGTTTTGGCATTTCAATTACACTGCACAACAAAACGTCACACACCTACAACACAAACACACCTTAAAAGTCCTATAGTTGGCGGGTATTTAAGTGAACGATCAGACGTCAGAGCCGGCCAGAGCTGTCAACACTTCTAATAAAGATAAACTCGACACAAACCACATGGCGCTGAGGGGATTACCCCGTTTCTTTTCTCAGACTGACGCAATACTCACGTGCACGTGAAGAAATCAGTGACGCAAACCATACACACAAATGCTTCGTCGAGAAAAATTAAATCAGCTGCGTAGATAAGAAACGAGTAATGAAAACAGTTAGTAGTTAGTTATTGTTGTTTTAAGGGGCGGAACTACGAGGTCATCTGCCCCTCTTAACACAGATTAAAGAATACAAATTTTGAATTGAATTTAAAATTTTGAGGTGGATATCTAAATTTAAAAAGACCAAAAATTAATGAAACAAAAAACAAACAATTAAATAAAAAATTATACAAATAAACAAAAATTACGGAAAAAACAAAACATTATCATTCAAAAACGAACAAGTCGTTGAGTCAATGTTCACTGGAAAATTTAGATTGCTGGCCCTAACCCACTCTCACTTATAAAGCGGATAACGCGATCAGCAGCCACCGCGTCATCGGCTAATATAAGTTTGAGTGTCGTCTGCAAACCAAGGTTTCTTCGTAACTCAGCAAGATCCACACACTGGGTGAAAATGTGGGCCACGGTGAATACGGCTCCACAGGTACAAAGTGGGGGGTCTTCCCTTCTCATTAGGTATGAGTGGGTGGATCTTGTATGACCTATCCTTAGCCTACACAAAATGACGGACTCTCTCCGGGCCCGGAAGGAGCTCCGCCACACGCGAGTAGTTCCCTTGATCGCTCTCAGTTTACTGGGCAGTGGGTCAGCTAGCCACTGACTCTCCCAAAAAGCCAGAACTTGTAGGCGTAACTGAGAGCGAATATCTCTAGCGGGTACCTCCATTGGTCGAGGTGGTAGTGATACCGCCTCTTTTGCAGCTTGATCCGCTAACTCATTTCCCGCAATTCCCATGTGGCTTGGAAGCCACAGAAAGGTGATTCGAGTGTCAGCGTGGCACAGCCCGGCTAGTAGGTCGTGGATTCGCTGCACTAGGGGGTGTTGCGGGAAACATGTATCAATTGACTGCAACGAACTCAAAGAGTCGGTACACACGAGAAAGTGGATTCGTGCATCCTGTAGTGCAAACTGCAGAGCTTCATAGATGGCAACGAGCTCCGCAGTAAACACACTACAGGCCTCAGGCAAAGAGATCTTGGTATTTGCACCGTCAATAACGTAAGCACAACCCACCTTCTCGTCCACCTTCGAACCATCCGTGTATAGAATGCCAGCGTCCGGAAATTGGTGAACTATGCTGTGGAACTGCCGCCGGTAAACGGACGCATCCGTGTTCACCTTAGGACCTTGGTGAAGATCTAACCGAATTTCCGGACGCGGGACTTGCCACGGAGGCACCTCGCTAGATGTCCGGATCATACAGGGACCTACAGCCACTCCTATTTCAGTACACGAGCTATCAAGTCTAATACCAACCGGCCGAGTGGCACGAGGCCGGTTGGCGTACCCCTGGTGGTTTTGGGTACCGAAGAGAGCTTGATAGGTCGGGTGTTGCGGCATTTGACGCACATTGGCAGCATATGCTAAAAGCATATGTTGGCGTCTATAATTTAAAGGTGGAACACCCGATTCGGCAAGTAGGCTGGGTATCGGGCTGGTCCGGAAGGCACCGGTAGCCAGCCTAACGCCACTATGGTGGATACTGTCCAGCATTTTCAAGGTTGCCGGCCTTGCTGAACCGTATGCCGCAGAACCATAGTCTAGCCGGGACAGGACGAGGGCTTGGTAGAACCGTAGCAGCACCGCACGGTCAGCCCCCCACGTAGTGCCACTAAGAAACCTGAGCATGTTCAGTTTCCTGAGACATGTCATTTTCAATTGCCGTATATGGTGCTGCCACGTTAACTTGCTGTCAAAATGGAGCCCCAGGAAGCGATAAGTGTCAACCAACGGCAACGCAGCATCCCTGAGATGTAGTTCAGGGTGTAAATGTAGCCTCCGTAGCCGACAAAAATGGACGACGGAGGTTTTCGCTGCTGAAAAACGAAAACCCCGGTCGTGAGCCCACCTGTCGACCCGGTTGATAGCTAGCTGCAATTGCCGTTCCACGACTGCCATACTTCCAGAGCTGTAATGCAGAGCTAAATCGTCTACATACAGCGATGGAACTACCGCGGACCCGGCGGCGGCAACAATGCCATTAATGGCAATCGCGAACAAGGTGACACTCAGCACTGAACCCTGAGGAACTCCATTTTCTTGGGTATAATATTGCGATAATGTCCTACCGACCCTTACACGGAAAAGTCGGACGGACATGAAATTCGCAATAAAAGTCGGTAAGTTACCACGGAGTCCCCACTTGTGAAGGGTGGAAAGGATCCCGTAGCGCCATGTGGTGTCGTAGGCTTTCTCTAGGTCAAAGAAAACCGTGACTAGGTGCTGCTTTCGGAAAAAAGCCTCCTGTATGGCGCTCTCAAGTCGCACCAGATGGTCAGTGGTGGACCTATGAGAGCGAAATCCACATTGGTACTCAGACAGGAGACCTTTATCCTCCAAGAACCACACCAGTCGACGGTTCACCATCTTTTCGAGCAGCTTACATAGGCCATTTGTCAAACAAATGGGCCTATAGCTGCTTACAAACTTGGGATTCTTTCCAGCCTTAGGAATCGGTATCACGATCCCCTCTCGCCATTGAGATGGAAACTCCCCTTCAATCCATATACGATTGAAGAGGATCAACAGTTTTTTTATACTGGAATCGCACAGATGTTTTAACATTTGATTATGTATGTTATCCGGTCCAGGAGCCGTATCCCTGCACAGTGCAAGCGCACTGCGCAGTTCCCATTCAGAGAATGGTACATTATAGGACTCCGAAGCAGCAGTGGCAAAGGACAAGGGGTGAGTCTCTGCCTCCCGCTTCAGAGTCAGAAACGTAGGATCGTAACTCCCGGAGCAGGATACATCGGAGAAGTGCGAGCCAATGCTGTTGGCAATGGCGAGATGGTCCGTGATGATGTCTCCATTGATGGACACTCCGGGTATCGACAGTGATGTCGGGAGTCCGGAGATCCGACGAAGCTTAGTCCACACTTGAGATGATGGAGTATGCGCCGTCATGGACGACACATACTTTTCCCACGTCGTTTTCTTACTCTCCCGAATCAGATATCGGGCTCTAGCACGCATCCTTCTGAAGGTGATAAGGTTGGCCATAGTGTTTTGCCTCCGATAGCATTTGAAAGCACGTCGACGATCTTTAATGGCTGCTGCAATCTCGGCTGTCCACCAAGGGACAAGCTTCCGGCGTGAGTTGCCGGATGAGGAAGGTATTGTTTCCTCAGCAGCAGCCAAAATACCATTCGTTATGTGAATGGTATGATCGTCGACACTCTCAAAGGTATCTTCGGCAAACACCGCGCGTGCCGTGAAAGTTGGCCAATCAGCCCGATGGAGAAGCCATCGACTTGGTAACTCGATGGCTCTCTGGTTCGGAAGAGTAACGATAATTGGAAAATGGTCACTATTACAAAGGTCATCGTGTACACCCCACTGTAGCAGGGGAACCAGCGCACGACTGCACAGGGTAATATCGATACTTGAATAAGTACCGTGTGCAATAGAGAAGTGCGTAGGTTCCCCTGTGTTCAACAGGCACAGGTCCAGCCGCCTGATCAGTCTCTCAAAATCTCTCCCTTTACCGCTAGTGGTAGCGGAGCCCCAGATGGTGTTGTGGGCATTAACATCTCCCAGAAGGAGAAAAGGAGGGGGAAGCTGAGAGACTAGATCCACCAGCTGGTCGTAATCCGGCTGAGAATCAGGCGGGATGTACACGTTACATACTGTTGCCATTACTGGCAACGAAGTACGAACTGCAACTGCCTCTAGCTGAGAACGCAACGGCACCTCTTCACTAAAGAGGCTAGAGTGGACGAGAGTGCAGACGCCACCAGCGGCCACAGCTCCGTCCACCCGGTCTCTAGAGAAGAGTTTGAAGTGACGCATTGTTGTCTCATGTCCAGGACGAAACCTGGATTCCTGAAGACAGACAATGGTTGCCGAAAACGAAGATATTAATTGTCGTAACTCAGCGAGATGAACAGAATAGCTATTACAGTTCCATTGTAATAGTGCCATGGTGTGGACTTAAGTAGAAGTTGGTCTTCTACTTATGCTTGACCGTTTGCCACCCTTCCCCATCTCTAGTTGGAGATGATGGGGCAGGAGAGCACACCTCAATCTCCACATCTCCGTCCGAAGACGAAGAAAATGGAGCGGGTGCTCTCTTGGGTTGCGCGCGGTCGTCGTCGGACCTCACGAGTCTCGCTCTTGGGGAAGAGCGAGAGCGGTGTCGAGGGACTTCCTCCCGGTCCGAAGACTGGGTGTCTGTCCCCGACACGCCCCGAAGAGATTTCTTCTTGGATCGGCGCCGACGTGTGTTTGGGGAAGTAGATGGTCCCTTCCCCACAGACGCCGGGTCCTTATAAAACAAGGTCGCTCCTGCTGGCACCGCTCCACTGGTAGTGGTGGGAGCGGGATGGCCAGCAGATACGTGAGCAGCCCTGCCTTTAGGAGAGGAAGAGAAACGGCGCTGAACCGTTCCCCTCTCCTCCGCCGATCTATTTTCTTTTCTATAGGGGAGTTCCTCCATACGGACGGGCTTGGCTTCAGCAGGCTTCGCCCCCTTGGTGGTAGTGGGAGCAGAAAGGCCAGCAGAGACAGTAGCCACCCCGTCAGCAGGAGGACGAGAGAGTCGGCGACGAACCGTCTCCCTCTTCTCCCCTATATTTTTCGTATTAGGTGGGCTGGAAGAAGGACCAGCCCTGGTCGGCAAAGTCTTCTTTCCCCCTTTAGCTGGGGAAGACTTGTTCGCCGACCGTTTCGGAGAAGAAGAGGACTTCTTCTCCGAATTCGCCGGTTTAGGTGTTAAAACCGGCGCCTTCTTAACCGTGGCCGAAGAAGGTTTTGGGACCTCCTTCGGGCTGACAGTGCTCGCTGGTACAGCGAGGGGAGATTTCAAACTCGTACTAAAAGAGGACATCGAGGGTACTGCACTGGAAACTTTAACGGCAGGGGTGATTGAGGGCGTCGCTGCAGCTGCAAACGATACCCGAAATTCGGGGGCATTCATATCACGGTACCTCTTGCGAGCGTCGTGATATGAAAGCCTGTCAAGAGTCCTGATTTCCTGGATCTTGGCTTCCATAATGAATTCAGGGCACTGTTTTGACCGTGGAGAGTGACTTCCTTGGCAGTTGGGACATATCGGGGGAGGCGTACACCTCTCGTCACCCTCATGTGTCCCCTTGCCACACTCTCTACATACGGCCTTCGCAGTACACCTGGCGGAAACATGCCCGAATCTCTGGCACTGGTAGCAGCGCATAGGTGGAGGGATGTACGGTCGCACATCGCAGTTGTACGATGTGACCTTCACCTGCTTAGGTACAACATCACCTTCAAAATGGAGAATAAAAGCGCCGGTATCGACGCTCCTTTCCCCAATCTTTCGGGTGATGCGCCTAATCTTTGTGACGCCTCTCTTCCCCAGATCCCGCAACAGTTCAGCATCGCTATTCAAAATGAGGTCACGATGGAAAATAACTCCACGGACCTCATTCAGCGTTTCGTGCTTTGTGATCTTAACGGGGATTTCGCCGAATTGCGTGCATTCCAGCAACGCTTCGGTTTGCTGCCGGCTAACGGTATGCAGCAAGAGCTGCCCGTTCCGGAGCTTGGAAATCCCGTTAAGATCACCAAATTTCCCCTCGATTTCCTCAGCGAAAATGATCGATTTTACGAGCTTGAAATCATCCCCGTCAGTCCTGGTAGCTACCAGGTAGCGAGGTGATCTGTCTGTCGCAAATCGTTGGTTAAAGGCTTCATCCCAAGGCGTATACACCTTGGGATTAGCTCGACACTCCAGAGACGGCTTTTTAAGGGTGCCACCCTGTACAGGTGTCCGTGATCGCTTTGATGGCATCCCGGACGAAATCCTCCCCGAATACTGCCCACTCCGAACGGGGGCTATCACTGTGGGCGCCACCCAGCCAAGGCAATACCTACCTGGCATAGCAGATATTGCCCGGGGTCCCAGTGCCTCGAACAGGCACTTCCCCCTCGGCATGCACAGGATTTATTCAGCTCCAGTATTCGGCCATGCAGGGACCTTCGTTGTAAGGCGGATACTACTGTAGGGTACATGGCGCACCCACCTGACGGGATGGGGCATACCGTCTAGGCTTTCTGGCCAGATGGCCAAGCTGGTGGCCCTTCCCCTAACAGCATGCATGTTTGTTTCTATTGGTCAAACCAGAGCTGGGACCAGAAAACCAAAATCGACCTTTATAAGGCCCCCTCTAAGTCGCCTTTTACGACAGGCAGGGGATACCGTGGATGAATTCTGCCCTCCCCATCCACAGGGGGTCTGAACAAATCAAAACTGGCAAGTTATTCGGCCATGTCGGCCCTATTAGTCGCCTCCTACGACAGGCAGGGCATACCGTGGGTGTATTCTATCCCGCACCCACACGGGGGAATGAAAACAGATGAGCACTGCAGAACTACAGTATGTAGTCATGCTAGTCCAAGAATGTTAACGCTGACATGTTTAGAAATACAGATACCGGTACTAAAAACATAACTTTAAAATGATCATTTAACCATATTCAATTAAAAAATTACCTATATACGTAAAACACCTGAAAAATGACTTAAAATGTCCCTAAATGTTAGAAAATGACTTTATTCTGCAAAATGTAGGAAAAACGCCTTTTGATGACTTTTAAAAACCCCATATATCTAACATATTTACTGTAGAATACACTTAATTACCACTAAGCATCGTCTCCGCGTACTCAGAAAAAAGATGACTTTTCAACAAAATCCGGGCCCTAGTAATCAGCGTGATGTTGAGCATTACGCATGTACCAGGTGCTTCTGCCATCCTGCGTAATGCAAGACACATACGTGCGCCATCTTGATTAGGCCCTATATGCAGTGGAAGGAACAGAGGTTGCTCCTGACCAATACCATAGTGTTATTCACTCCAACCTCGTAGCAATGCACTGAATGCTTACATGCGACCCGGTGTTTCAAAATGGTTAAAATGTTATGACGCATCCGGGAATCTAATCAGCAATCTATGGTAGCATTCGCTAGCTCTATTCTCATTTCCCTTGTCTAGGGATAAGATTTTCGTGCGATGACAGCTTAATATACACAGCATTATGGGTTAGATTCCCGCACGCGCACGTCACTTCTGTATGACTGGCTCCCATAGTTAGAGCCCTGCGCGGATAAATAAAACGTTATCCACATCCGCCCCGCATCCGCACGACTGTTATCCGCATCCGCATGACTGTTATCCGCATCCGCCCCGCATCCGCACGACTTTTATCCAAATCCGCCCCGCATCCGCATGACTTTTATCCAAATCCGCTGATATTTCAATATTACGTTTAATTTATTAGATAAAGCATAAAGTGTTAAACCAACACATTTAGACATTTGAGGAGAAAGTCGTTCCTGAAAATTTGCTTCATTTCAAGGGACTTCAAGTTGGATGACACTTCTGGACACAAATCAGACACATCAAAATTACTGAGGCACAAGTGCGAAAGTAGCCATAAAAGTATAGCCAGTTTTTTTTTTTTTTGGTGTCTAAACTGGCTATACTTTTAAGGCTACTTTCGCACTTGTGCCTCAGTAATTTTGATGTGTCTGATTTGTGTCCTGAGTATGAATACACTTTTTTACAGGTAAAACATCCTACTATATCGTTCACCTTTTCGTTTCCATTGAAAACGTAACCAAACGGCTGCCATATCGTTGACTTGAGCTTTGTTTCACGCGCTATTGAATATTCACCTTATTTTATTTTAATAGATAGTTTATCCATGTTGGTGAGATGATCTTCATACTCACGGTCGCAGTAACATTCACTAAGTGAATTGACATTTGGCCGGAAATTCCAAGTCAGTCATCATCTTTCTGCTTCTTGACCCATCCATGTCCGCATAGTTGATGTCATAACTCTCTCCATTACAATATCACATCCCACGTGCTTCAGTGCCAAGTTGGAAATAAATCTACAGATAAACCTGAAACCAGATCCTCCAGGATATCTTAGACGGCGAAGTAGCTGACTTAAGGAATGTTAATATCACCACGATGAACTAACAAGCTTATTGAAAGCATTATATCTCGTACGTATAGTAATAATGGCAGTGAGAATTGATGATGATGAGATGTCAAGACCATCTACTACAAACATACGGTGTTTAATAAAATGTAGTTGAAAGCATATGAGTAAAATAATCTTCTCGTGTATAAGTGCAAAACGTGCCTGAATATTTCGTACGCAATAGACTATAGGAGTAGTCCTCTTTTAAGCATGTAACTGTAGATTGGCTTATCAAATATGTAGTATTATCGTAAGTTTGTATTCTAAAAACTATCCGCAAATTTACTCGAAACATTATCCGCAGTGTATCCGCTAACCGCACAGCCATGCAAACTATATCCGCGTGGCGAAAATATTTGCGGATATCCGCATCCGCGCAGGGCTTTACTCATAGTACACAACTTGGTCACCAAAGCGGCCGCGAAAAAACAATTTTGTAATTTTAGACGCCTGGTGGAGTACATAGTACTGGGACAGGCACAAGGTCCGCAGGACCATCCCTCACCCCTAGATTCATTCTGTTCCTCTTACTATCGTAGATTAACAGCATGTCGGAGGCAGCAGTAGATAAGGTCGGCTGCCACGCGGGGGTTGCGGGCTCTTTCTCCCGCTCGCCGAAAAAAAAAGTTCGCTACTGCTGTGGGGGTCCGGGCGGGGATACCAAGAGCCCGCTGATGAGTCAGCTTGGTTAAATAGGCGTAACCCCACACAAGACACGGCACAAATCTAGAAAAATTGCCGAGTTTTAATTCGCTGGCCGTGTAAGCCAAAATACCATCCTTTTGATATAACCCTGTTTATTTATTAGAAACGAGTGTTAGCTGTTTTTTTCTTTTTTTTTTTTCTTAAGGAATTGGGATATCGTATTGTTGAAGTTAAGGAAACCATGGCCTGTGTGCAGGGCACCACGCCGGCGCGGCATTCGCATGGAGTTGCAGTTGAGGAAACCATGGAATGCACTCCTAGGATGGCTGAGTGTAGGATTCAAACTCATGTCACCAGCTGTTCTCACGAGGCTGAGTGGACCCTATTCCACCGTATGCCAGAAATAAAATACTTTATTGGAGATCTGAGAATCGAACCCAGGTTATCTGAACGACAAGCTACTATAGTTATAAAAATGACCACGGTGGTGGCGCTAATACGAGTTATTAATTATTTATTAGTTAGTTATTAAGTATTTATTCATAGGCACTGACAAAAAAAACATCACTATGCGGGAAGTGTAGTCTTGTAACACGAGAGTTATGTGCTTGAACATGACAGGTTTGTTTAAGAAGGCGGTGCACGCAGCAGTGTCGAAATTTCTTGCGTGCCGGTATCCAGAGAAATCTAATGATGGAATAGTACCTTTTATATGAGACCTAGCATATTTGATTTACAGTAATTCATCTGAAGTTGATATGGGATAATTCATCTGACGTTGATATGGGAGAATTCCGATACCTTGTCGCGAAAATGAAATTCTTATGCAATAATGTAGCCTATCATATAAGCAAATAAATACAGTCTGTACATAGTTAGTTGTTGTTGTTGTTGTTTGAGTCTTCAGTCTTTTGACTGGTTTGATGCAGCTCTCCATGCCTTCCTGTCCTGAGCTAATCGTTTCATCTCTACATAGCTACCACACTCTACATCTGAGACAATCTGTTTAACATATTCTAACCTTGGTCTACCCCTACACTTCTTGCTCTCGACCCTTCCTTCCATAACTAAGCTTGCTATTCCTGGGTGTCTTAGTATATGTCCTACCAACCTATCTCTTCTCTTCATTGGCAGTCGACAGAAACATCTCTCCTCTCCCACTAGTCTTAATACCTCTTCGTTTGTAACACTATCTACCCATCTGATCTTCATCATTCTCCTGTTAACACCACATTTCAAATGCGTCAATTCTCCTCTTTTCTGCTGCACCAATAGTCCAAGTTTCACTGCCATAGAGTGCCACGCTCCAGACAAAAGCCTTCAAAAATGACTTCCTAATACCTAAATCTATATTCGATGTCAACAGATTCATTTTCTGTAAATGTGCTTTCCTTCCCTGAGCTAACCCACTTTTATATCCTCTTGGCTTCGTCCATCACTGGTTATTTTGCTTCCTAAGTAACTTCCTTTAGTTTTTCACCTGCCAATTTGATGTCAATAGAGGTTTCTGATTTATTTCGGCTGCATTCCAGTGTTTTTGTTTTACATTTATTAATTTTCATCATGAATTCTTTCCTCAAGACAGAGTCCATACCAAAAACTCATTCAAATTCCTCAGGCGTGTCGGCCAAGATGACTATGTCATCGGCAAATCTCAGAGTTGAAATTATTTCTCCTTGAGGTTTTAAGGGGCGGAATAGCGAGGACATCTTCCCCTAGTTTGTAGCCTACATAACTATATATTCTATTTAAATTTCAAACCCAACCGGTTTCGCCTTTTGGCATCGTCATAGGAAATGACTAACTAATAAAACAAAGGTTAGAGAGCTTAGACAAGAGGGAGGAGAACTGAGAACTGTATGAGTATCTAGGCAGCAGGGATGTAGTAGGCTAGATCACTGATAAAATACACACGAAAAACAGATAGTGTATGAAATAAGGTTAGAATGTTGGGTGGGAACAGAAAGATCAAAGAAGCATGGGTGAAAGTAACGGAGAGGTACCAGTATTTTAACTCATTTAGGACCAAACCACAACTCTCTTGATATCCAGCGTTTCCAATAGATCCAACCTGCAAAGACACTGAAAGACCCTGAACTCGGCGTGACTGTGCAAGTCATGGATGTTGTGCCGACGGTGAAATTCTGTGGAGGTGGTGTGGGCTCAGACCATTAGTATTTGGTTGATGGCAGAACGAACACAGGAGATAATGAAAACATTTTAGACAATAGCATGGATCCAACACTATCCAATTTCTCTTTTTCAGTCGGTCAACACGCTTTTGCCCAATTAGACTAGGCAGAATGGTATATTTTATACATCTAGGCTAGCTACCCCGCCTAATCTAATTGGGCTGAGAGGGATTAAAAACACCAGTATAAAAATAAATGTTAACGTCGTCCGACTGAAAAGTATAAATTGATAGTTTGTACAGACAACACTGAAAATATGGCTTCAAAACTTCACATATGGTTTCAGTTTGGAATCGGACCTTTTTGTATTACCATGATAATGACCCAGTCCACAGGGCATATAGCCTAGGTGGATTTGCTAAACCGGTCTCCTCAAAGCCTCAACATCTTAAGAATGAAATAGACTGTCGGATGAGTGCCAGATTGAATTGCCCTATAGCCCGGCAACAACTTCTGACAATGCTTCAAGAATACAAACAAATTTCACTTTCAGTGTAACTTATTATAATTTAGTGGAAAGCCTTCCGCTAATATTAAATGCAGAAATAGCAGCAAAAGGAGATCTCACACGATATTAATTAGTTGACTGGCATCTTAGGTGTTCGGAGATTTTTAGCATGTTCAGCAAAACTCGAGTTCAAATGTTTCAGTCAACAGCTCCTCTCGTGCTCCTCAACCTGTTTCTTAAAACTACGCCCCGTTTGTCCTACATACTGTATGCTGTGAGCGTGAGGTATAGATGCTAAATTGTTCTATTTGTTCTGTTTCCTAAAATAAATACGGCACCGGCCACGGTGGCCGAGAGCGCTAAAGCGCTACCTCGTGCCTCGCTGGCATCGGGAGAGCGTGGGTTCGATTCCCACCTCGGCCGTCCTGAAAATGGTTTTCATAGTTTCCCATTTTCACCACCAGGCAAATGCCGGGACGGTTCCTTTCAATAGGTCCACGGCCGATTTCCTTCCAATGTCCCTTCCCTGACCCGTCCTGGAAAGAAAAGTACATGGGCATTGGCTGCATTAATAAAATTATTATAAAATAAATACGGTAGGTTACAAGCAAGCTCCTTAGAACATACAGCAAACCGTTCACTATTCACGACCACGGCTGCTAGCATAGCAAGCAAGCAAGCCCGACAGCCCAGCCAGGGATTCCCCTCCTCCCGCCAGCGCCGGTATCTTTGAGGTCGGATTATTTGACGATTTATTTTTTCGTAATCCTACCCTATCAACCCATCAATAACGATATCTAGTTCATCCCATTCGAGAGCAGTCATAACCTATTGGTTCATCACTTAAATTGCTCGACATTGGCATGCTCTTTAAGTCTAAGTGGGAAATGTATAAAAATTCGTCTAAACGAAAATAGGGTGTCAAAATGGAAAAACTGTGATTATGTATGCATTAAATGGAAGTCTAGGCCATGGATTTGCAATGAACCGAACCATCAGAGTGCGACTTTAATGACAAACTTTTATAGCATAGCTATCGAGGTATAAAACGAAGTAGCCTACCTAGTGAATGGCCAATTAACTTTCTTTTGATAAGATATCACTAATCTCTCCAAACCTCTTTCGAAGACTAGAACTGTGTCCCCTACCATAAGAGGCGCTTAATCTCCTCACTAACTGGACGGTGGTACGTCCATCTGCAGTCGTAAACGACTTAACTATTCGTTGTATTAAAATACAGTACCGTATTTTAATACTCACCGTCGATCAGTGTGAAAAACAACTGGGGTTGGATGCAAGTTATTTTCAAGTATCCAAGGCATTAAGTGAGAGAAATGACCAACCTAGTTTGTAATTTGTATACACAATTACTTATCCCTGTCATTCACTTCAACGTATTGTTGTTCCTGTGTTACCATTCTTTTTAGCCTACTTTAGATTTTTGCAAAAAATGAAAGTAGACTTATGAGATCTACACAGGGCCAAAAATTGTGATGTGTATGTCTGTCCCCCTGAGCCTCCGTGGCTTAGGCGGCAGCACGCCGGCCTCTCACCGCTGGGTCCGTGGTTCAAATCCCGGTCACTCCATGTGAGATCTGTGCTGGACAAAACGGAGGCAGACAGGTTTTTCTCCGGGTACTCCGGTTTTCCCTGTCGCAATTTCATTCCAGCAACACTCTCCACTATCATTTCATTTCATCTGTCATTCATTTAATCATTGCCCCAGAGGAGTGCGTCAGGCCTCGGCAGCCGGCACAGTTCATATCCTCGCCGCTAGATGGGGGCTTCATTCATTCCATTCCTGACCCGGTCGGAGACTGGAAGCAGGCTGTGGATTTTTCATGTCTGTCCCCCTATCAATTGAAACACGACGAAACCAAATTGAACGAAATTTGGTGAAGATGTTGCACTAGAAAAGGGCACCTCAGTGTCATATTTTATATTGCCGCCATCTTTACCAAAACCTAATGGCGACCACTCAAATGGTCAAAACTTAATATTAAATTACGACAAAACTAATCATTGGATCTTTACCAAATTTGGTAAAAACAAACCTTTATATGGGACGTGTCCTGTACCCAAACTACCATTTAAAGATGGCGGCCGTTTGAATTATGCAAGCATTATAATCCATAACTTACGACCCACCAATTCCGATTATCGAACCGATGATGGTTTAAGCTATTCTAAAGGACGTGACCCGTTGTTTAATATAATGTTATATTACAATACAGGGTTATATTTATATATCAGCACCAGGCGCGTCCACTCGGCTGTTGACCGTGCATCGGCCGACCTCAGCTGATGTAATTGCCGTAATTACCGCACGGTAACAGAGCTGACGAGACGTGTGCGCATAGAGATAACACAGAGAATTACGTCATACGTGGTCGGCCGATACACGGGCAACAACCGAGTGGACGCCCGACGGTGCTTACATATAAATATAACCCTGTATTATACTTTATCAGTGACTTAAAAGAGCTGAGCCGCCTCTGTCACATGTCAAGATGGCAGCTGACCTCTTGTTCCTCTCCTATATTTCAGTAGATTGAGTATGTTGCATGCGATACAGCCTACTGATAGAAATAATATAAACTTTGTATGAAATGATTTATAATGAAGATGTGTAACACTGAGATGTTATGGACATATTTGGCTCTGTGCTAGAGCATTAGTCTCCCACGCGATCGGCTGGGGTTCGAAACCTACTAGAGTTAGCTCTTTCGTTTACTTCATTCTTTTACAAATGTTGTGGACGAGCTCTCTCCACGGATACTAAATAAAATGCTATTTAGCTCAAAGGAGAGGCTAATGTATACACTCGTTTATTAATAATCACAGCCCCAGCATCGCACATAAACAGAAGACAAAAGAAAAAGGAGAATATAAAAACAAGATACGCCTTGGCATCCACATCCTTCTCAATGTCTCGGTACGGTGCTGTACTCTTACGGGTTACGTAGGCAATTGTTTTAACACTCCGCTTTGCAAACCTCCTGAAGAAATAAGATTTTGTAATAATTCAACTTCTAGCCATGACCACGCTCCGATTACCTCTAAGCACTGCCAGCTAGATCGCATCCCTCCTAGTTGCTTTAAACTGCCTGCCCATTCAACACTCAGTGCCGTACAAGATATAAATTAATTTATCGCTAGGTTGCAGCACCAACCTACTATGATCGTCACGGAATTTTAAAGGGGAAGATACCTGAAACGAAGGATTATTAAGTTTGGAGGCTTAATATCGAGATTAACGGACGTGAAAGCATTGCAATAAGTCAGTAGTTTTGTTATTCAATCATCATAAAGTATATAATATTGTTTTAGACACATACGTACGGGCTGATTATCGCTATAAAAGAAAACAAAAAATACATGGTGGTGGAGGTGCATGTTTAAGGGGGCGAAATGTCTAGCTTATTTGCCCGTAATGATACGGATGATAATTAACATACAACTGACTTGCGTTTAATTGCATACTAGAAGAGATGAAAAGAAAAGAATGAGGGAAACAAAAGACAGGGAAAATAAATGGTTCCAGCCCCCGAAGAATGAGATGTTGTTGATTTTAGTCTACTCCTTGATAAGTACAAAGTGTTATAAGTACTGTATACCCATACATTTAGGAGAAAGTAGGCTATATGTTCTTTGCTGAACATCTTGTTTATTTTTGCGCTGCTTCCGAATAACAGAACCTGTCTCCACTGAGCAAACTCGGAGTTATAATTCTCCTTGAATGCCAATAAGATGTATTGGAGATAAACCTTAACAACTTGAAGACACGAGAGCACTTTTAGTGGTACCGTTGTGCCACCATAAAGCTCCACAGCACGTCTATCTGCCAATCATGACCGCATGCCGCCGGGTGATTGAACTCTTCGCCCAGGGCTACACATAGCCAACATGTTGCTGCAGCTGTTTCAGTCTTGAAAAGAGGTTTTCCAACTGTGGCTCACGCATCCCCAGAGGTACACATGCGCCTTTGAGTTGAAAGAAGAACAACTTCAAACGTTGATGCGACTGCGATTGTTTCTTTCCTTTAACTACGGTATCGGACAAGTTGTTCACCAGAATTACCAAGCTGTGCCATCAAGTTTATGATGCTTTTCTCAACGTACTTCTATGAGAGTTGTTTTCGTCAGCCATGGTGCGCATAAAAAGTAAGTTCCGCGTCAGACTATAATTTGGAACCAGGCATACGCTTGGATGAAGGCCTCCGTGGCTTAGGCGGCAGCACGCCGGCCTCTCACCGCTGGGTCCGTGGTTCAAATCCCGGTCACTCCATGTGAGATCTGTGCTGGACAAAGCGGAGGCAGACAGGTTTTTCTCCGGGTACTCCGGTTTTCCCTGTCACAATTTCATTCCAGCAACACTCTCCACTATCATTTCATTTCATCTGTCATTTATTTAATCATTGCCCCAGGGGAGTGCGTCAGGCATCGGCAGCCGGCACAGTTCATATCCTCGCCGCTAGATGGGGGCTTCATTCATTCCATTCCCTGACCCGGTCGGACGACTGGAAGCAGGCTGTGGATTTCTTTCATACGCTTGGATATTTGAATAGGGCAAGCAGACATCAGAAACCTGCTTCAAGCAATGCACGCACACTCCATTCACAGAGATAGGCTACTTGAGGATTCATAACATTTAAGTCAAGAATTAGTATTAAATATTATTACTAATATTTGTATTCGGATTTTTGTCATGTTTATTTATATGTGAGAAAACACCTTTAAAAATAGTTCTTAATGTGTCCGTAACGATTCTCAATCACAGTTAACTCAATGTTTTAAACTCGAATTTGAACTATAGGCGCATTAAAAAACAGAAGTTAGCCTACATTGGAGTATTCCACCTGAGGGAAATACTGAACGATTGAGATGCCTGTTAGCCTAAACTTGTCCTATGCCATGCCTATGCCTAATTCAAATATGCTTTCTTTGTTCTTGGTACCTCGCAAAGACGACGATGGAAATACTGTATTTCGGTCCTAGGTCAGGACAGGACGGAGGATGTCAGATAATACCCGTTTGAGATAAGAGTACCGCCAGCCAAGTTGGGATCTATTCTTCGTTTACATGTCAGCTTGCACTGCTTGACAGGAACAAATCCCGGCCTCTAGCTGCACACTTAACCTTGAGAGCTCAGCTGCAGGAGTGGGCGTGGAGCGGTGCGGGGTTCATGCCAAATAATTCACTGTCTGAAAACATTGACGCGCGCGCAGTATAACATTACTAGTTCCAGCCAGTGCCGTTTTAGCGTGGCAAATGTTTTACGCTGCAGTAGTATGCAGGAGGGCGGGGATAGGCAAGTGCAGAGCTAGATGCCTGTTACTGTACAGTAGGATATAACTCAGCTCCAGTAGCCTCAGTCATCCCTGTCCTCACCGTGGTGACATGTGCTCCTGTCGCACTTAGCGGTGTTTAACATCTGTGGACACTGTACCCCGTCTCCGCCGTGTCCTCCTCCTCGTCCTGCAAGGGTTCAGCTGCTACGATCAACAAACGCTAAGGCAGCTAATATAAGTGGCACGTAATATCTCCCAAACATATCACCGTAACAACTGTTTCCTTGACGATGTTAGCACACACAATTTAACAGGGGCGTATATACAATTTTGTTTCGGGGGGGCTGGCTATCCTGGAAAATTGTGAGTATTTTCAGGGGATTGTCACCGCAAAATACCCAGCAATATCAACCAATATCTTAGAGCATATAACTTTGTGTAATTATTTTAGATAAGATTCAAAGTTTATACGGCCTACAATTAATGGCAATACAAAAAAAAAGTAAAATACAACACAACACACAAATAAAATTTTATACTTAATGAATTTTCCATTATGATCTATGGAGTATGAATGGCAAATATCTAAATATTTGTCAATTTACTAAGCAGAAAGATAAACAGTTTTTTTTACAAGTTGATAATTTATTTCTCAAAAGTACCATACTGTGGAATTCACAGTTTTGCCTCACAAGTCTGAGTGTACCCCGTTCCAGCCCTCAGACTAGAATTAAAATTTATTGGGGGGAGCCGGGAATCGAATTTGGACCTCCGGGGCGGCAGCCAAGAATGCTAGCCACTACACCACGAGTTAATGTAATTTCAATCTTAATATTGTATATAACTTAGCCAATAAGTTAAGATTAGGGTACAACCGAATTTACAATTATTTTATGCACTTACCAAAGCAACACTTTCTTAATTTGATTGGCTTTTTTTTCGGGGGGGGGGGTAGGAGCCCCCTCAGCACCCCCCTTATATACGCCCCTGCAACTTAACAAGCTGATGTGAATTTTTATTCCAGAAATCAAATCACGCAACAACGGACCTCAATGGTGCACATAATCGCGCCAGGCCCGATATTTCACAACTGATGTAAACAGGTAGCACGCTCCACTGTTCCCGAGAGAAAGCCTGGCCGATCCGACCAGATCATTACAGAAAACACAGAACATTACACACATTCATTAGTCTTCAGTAGCTTGAGGCTCGCCACAGTGGGTGAGTGGTTATCGTGTCAGACTACAAACCCCAAGTTTGCAGGTTCGCCCCTGGCCGTGGTAAGTTATTTTAATTACTAGTTGTGGACACTAAAAAACAAAAACAAAAAAAACCTACGATACACCTAATAGCCTGGCGAGGCTAATTTGATGATTTAAATAGTTCTGCAAATGGCAAATCATTGATAGTCTACGAAAAAAGTGGAATTTGCTACATATAATAAATAAATAAATAAATAAATATTCTACCACCGCTTGGATTCAAGAAGTCAAGAAAGACCTGGAAAGGAACAACATAAGAGAAGAAGAATTATTGAAAAGAGGTTTTTAGGACGAAAGTCTAGCGACTGGATGAATTACAAGGGAGGAAGGAAAAGAAACAGGCGCAAAGCGGACTGAAGACAGGAAAAAAGCATAGTGCAACAATGATGGAATACTGGAAAAAAGGTAAGAACTAGGGAGGACGAATTGGAATTGTAACGTGGTCCTTATAAGGCCGTAACGCAAGAAGAAGAAGAAATAAAGATTCAACTTCCCCTAGGCATATTAACTTATTTCTTGATACGTCCTCGTAACATGCTATAGCAATATAGACAACAATGTCCACAAATGCAATCACTATCAACATCATGCGGCAACGGCGTCTATTGACTTATCAAGAGCCTGCCATCATTCAAATCTATTTTACTCCGAAACTATAGTAACTATAGCTAACAAACGGAAGGAAGGAAGCTTGTAGTTTTACGTGCCAGTTAATTTCGCGTCATGAGCTAAACGCTAAAGGACGTCCTTGTCTACGTGGAATCCGAACCACAGGACGTGGCATTTCACTTCGAAAATTTCACATGCATTGACCGGGAATTGCAACACCGTCAAAACATGTCGGTCATTGGGAAAATATTTACAGAAGGATTCTCTTATAGGCCTACAGTATGCATTTCTTGAACGATTACTTTTTGACAAAAGATCGACTTCGCAACATATAACTGGCCATGACTGAAACCTTGATGAGGCAAATAGAGACCTACACGTTCTAGACTTTCCCCTTGAGCTTAATTGATTGTGATAAAGTATGCCAAGCGAATTGGAAATTGGAAAATTGAAGTGTTTTATCGGAAGATGTTAAATCAAGTCTGCCCATTTAAGTGATTTTCCTCCAAATATACTTACCCTAAAAGTTTGAGCCATAGAGCCACAACAATATTTCCCCCTTTTTTAATTCTCATGAACAAAGATCTCAGTAAGACGCGGTGGGATCCACCATTTCTCTGGTGGAATAGAGCCATTGTGCGCAAGCGCGGGAGCGGCAAATATTACATTTTTCTTTAATAAATTAAAAATATACCCTAACATATATTTTCCTTTTTAAGACACTCTGCAAATCTACATGCCAAGAGCTCTCGTTAGAATGCATTACGAAGTCAATCGGTTAAGATGTTTTCTCAATCTTGCGGTAACAAAAATCACCTTAGTGTTTTAAATATATAGATTTCACTACAGTGTTTATACGTTCTAGTAGTGGCGTAGCGGTCTAGCGTACCGAGGCGGACAGGGTTCGATTGTTGGCCACTGCATAGATTTTCAAGGTCACGTCCAGAGGTTCGGATTCCACGTAAGAACCCTGTAAAACTACACCTTGATACATTTTAAGTATTATATGGGGAAACAAAAACCTAAATCGTGATGACTACAGTCGGTTTATTTTATTTTATTTTATTTTTCCACATTGCCTGTGAAAATGGACAAATTACACAGGGAGGATTATCATAAAGCAACTTCATTTTGTGTACGTTACTTAACGATCATTGTACTGTAATTGTAACCAGTTATTTTTCAAGTAAAGGAACAGCAACTCAATTCTTTTATTGTGAAGTAACTGTTGTCTGTCACATGAGAGAGCACGGTGCTCACAATACCGAACAAACCCTGATCGCAACTGTACAGGACGAGTTTCTCACAAACACATTCCAATCAAGCTGCGTTACCAGTGCGTGGCATCTCGGAATACGTCCGGGGATCCATTCCAGGAGCAGTGCTAGGATAGTCAAGAATTCACTCAAGCACTACAACGTTTCTAGCCTCTAAATAAATCTAAACATTCGTCTGAAATCCGTTAGGAATGTAAGTTTAAGCACCTTAAGAATGACAATCTATCATTTTGGTATAACTCCTGGAAAATGTTCTGAGTGGGATAGTTGTCGTAGGGATCGTTGTTGCATCGAGACCGCCATTCAAACGCGCAATGACGAGAAGACCACGAAACCTCTAATACGGAGACTACGTGCAGTCCACTGCACCAGATTGCCAACACCTTCAGAAATACAATATTGGACAAAACAGGTGTCGATGTCAGTCACTCAAGATATCATTGACCTGTGAAGACAAAGAACGGACACGTTTTTGCGAAATTCCGTTTGTTTGCAAAGGAGATAAACTAATCAACGTTATCTATGAGCAATGAGTTTCTTGTCTTTCAAACTACATACAATCACAATGAGTTCTGAAAGGGGACTACGACAGCGGCACGCGAGAACTGGTTGAAGTACAGTTCATTATAAGTGGGGAAGGACGCTTCTATGTTCCCTATACATAGCAAAGGCGCAGGATAAAAATGGAATACTGTAATTGAAAAATGTGTTTTAATTCTGGAGTTACTCCCTATAGAAATAGTCTCTGTAAGGTGGTAAATCTTAGCAGTAATTTCCATGTATCTTCAATTTTCTCATTTCTGGTTTTGAATGGACCGTGGAACCCATTTCCATTGCCATTTTTTTTTACGAAAAATAGATTTTGTTGATTTCGTATTCCTCTTGGAGAAACGCATCAAATGGATGATGTAAGATGTTCCAAAACACGATATTTGTAGTTAAAAATCAATATTAAAGTTTGACTTCATTTCCATATCTCGACATCTGCTTTGTTATTTCCATAAATTGACATCTGCAAGTCGTTCCAAAAAAACAAAAAACAAAACCAGCTTGAATGGTGGGATTTAGGACATTTTAGGTTATTCTTGGTACAAACACGAACATAAACATAAAAAGTAGAATAAAATAAAATTTCCTGAATTTTGCCGTTTAAACATAAGCGTTTTTTTTTCTATCGTTTTTCTCAATAACTAAGACAATGCAGACGTCGACTTTTGGAAATGATGATCTCGTTGTTCAACTCCTCAAAACAACAATTACCACCACCAAGTTTGGTTCAGACAATAGATCCAAGGTGTACAAGCAATACTGTAATTGGTTTTACGTCTCTTTTAACTACTGAGGTTTTTATAGACGCCGAGATGCCTGAATTTCGCCCTAAGGAGAAAGTGGATCTTTAACGTGCCCTAAATCTACTTACTCGTACACGGTGGCAGAGAGCGCTAACGCACTAACTCGTCCCTCACTATGATCGGTAGACGAGCGTCGGTTCGAATCCCACATCAGCCGTCCTGAAAATGTTTTTATGTCCCCGGTACGGTACCTTTCAATAGGGCCATGGCCGATTTCCTTCCAAAACCTCTTCCCTAAAGTAAATGGTCTTTACCGCATTAATAAAATTATTACTGTAAATCTACTGACACAGCTCCCTCTCATTTCCGCACCCTCAAATGCCAGCTTTCGATAAAATTCCTGATAGTGTAGTGAAAAGGGTATTGCGTGAGATAAGTTTAGAGTTGTGGGCAGAAGAGTGGAGAGAAACTTCCAATGGATCCATGACAAAAAAAAAAACTTCCAAGTGTTCAAGCGAGACTTGCCTCAAAAATTATCCTAACCATAATATGACGGTTATGATGACAGGATATGGAAAAATAGGGACCGATCTGTATAGGTTTAAAATCCAAGAGCATTTATGACGTGCCAGTGTGGCGAAGAATCGCAAAGTGTGGACCACATCCTATATGAGTGTGAATTACTAAAACACGAAGGGAAGAAATGAAGACAAATGTAATCAAATCAGGAGGTCATTAGCCTGCAAGGATTAATGAACTTGTTGATAAATGTCAAATTCTTTAACCTATTTGGCAGAGCATGAATTTTGATAACCTGATGTACGACATAATTGTGTCAAGAAAGAAAACTATCGCTTAAAGAACTGAACCATATTAACTTATATCTAGGCTAGACACACTACAAACAAACCATGAAGATATAGGTTACATAATGAAAAGAAAAGTTAATATTATGTATATACTTACATATAAGATCACCAATGCATGTAGTATTACGTCAATTATAAGGGAGAATGCAGTTAATAAAGTATGATAGGGAGGTTAAGGCTGCTTGAGCATTTAGTTCTTGCAGTCAAGTGGTGCAGTTGCATCTTATATAAAGGGAGGTGGCGCGCAGTTCGTCACTCCTGTGAGGGTCCGGGCGGGGACACCAAGAGCCCGCCGATGAGCCAGCTTATTGTCCTAGGCGAAACCCCACACACGACACGGCACAAACCTCGAATAATTGCTGAGTTTTTATGATGTTTAACATTTAAAAACAAAATGCCAACTGACTGCGCCAGGATTCGATTGCAACCTTGGGAATAGCAGGCGAGAACGTTACCGCTGCGCCACGCAGTCAGTCTGGTGCACAAGTATATCGTCAAAGCCATACAACTTTGGCCTTCGCCCGCATGGCACTACATTGCATCGGCCATTACAACAAAGAGATGACAAGCGTTGCCTTCGAGCGTTGTCGGTTTACACCAAGGTTATGTGACCGTTACTCTCGCGATCATGATCTTTTTACGTGGAATCCCAACCATAGGACATGACATTTCACTTCGAAAATCTCATTTGTATTAACCGGGAATCCCACCCGGTTCACCTTGATGAGAGGCAAGCAGCTTGACCACTGCGCCATCACGCCCCTCAGGGGATTCACGTTCGAGTCCCAAGAGCTATCCTATTTTCAGCTCTTACGCTTCAAAGCAAGACCGTAAATTACATGGAATGAACCAGCGTAAATATAGTCAAACCTTATTGGGCTGTTAATATGCCTACCAAAAACCAGTGCTGCAAGCAAAAAATATGGAGTTATGAAACAACAAAACAAAACAAAGCAGAATAGAATATAACAAAAAAACGGAAAAAAAATATAATGCAAAACAAAAAACAAAACAGGCGTCCAACAGCTGCGCTCGTAGTCTACACTAGAGACCAAAAGTTAAGCATAATCACTCAACGAGGCCATACCGCCTGATAGGAATGTCGGACGGATTGCTGAATCACACACCATGTCACACAACTTATCCACAAAAAAAAAAAAAAAAAAAAAAAAAAAAAAAACAGTGCCAGAAAGGTTCTGATAGCTAAGGTACACCTTTGACAACAACTAACTAAACTTAGCAAATGTCTTCCACAACAAAATATGCTGTTAATAGGGTATGGTTACCCCTAACGCCCACACAGGCTTCGCAGCGACGTGGCAGGCTCTCTATCAGATGGTCCAGGAGTTTTTGTGGCAGTCGATCCCATTCCTCCGAAAGGGCAATGCGAAGGTCTTGGGAGGGTCCATGGTGGAGGCTGACGGGATACAATTCACCTCCCCAATGCATCCCAGGCATGTTCTATAGGATTCAGATCCGCAGACCTCGCTAGCCAGTCCATGCGCGGAATGTCTTCCCCAGCCAGAAATTCATCCACAAGAGCAGCGCGGTGCGGTCGGGCATTATCGTCCATTAAGAGGAAGTCTAGACCAACCGCACCTCTGAAGAGTCGAACATATGGTCTCAGTACTTCATCCCTGTATATCCGAGCGTTCACAGTGTTCCAAGGACCACCCATGAAGATGTGCAGGTGCGTACGGCCATTCAACATGACGCCACCCCACACCATGACGCCACCACCACCATACTGGTCCCGTTCCACGATGTTCCTGTGGTTGTATCGGCTACCCGGTTCTCTCCAGATTAATGTGCGACGGTAATCGTTCTGCAAACTGAAGCGGAATTCATCTGTGAAGAGCACATGCCTCCATTCATTCATGGTCCAGTTTCGACGTTGACGGCTCCATAGCAAACGGGCCCGTCTCAGCTTGAGTGAGCGGGACGCACACCGCTGGACGTCTGGCAAACAGCCCTGTTGTTCTGAGCCTCCGGTACACCGTTTGCCGGGAAACGGCAACCCCTGAGACGGCTGCAAGCTCCACCGACAATATTGTGTCTTGCAGGTGCACTACGATTTCGTCGGGCGGTTAAGGCCAGATATCGGCCCTGCTGTGGGGTGGTTACTCTTGACCGACCTGGTACTGTCCTACGACTAGCATCTCCTGTCGTCTCCAAAGCCTGGAAATGACACTTTGTGGCACATTCAAGGACACGGCGACTTCGGTCTGTGTCTGGCCTGCTTCAAGGCGGCTGAGTATTCTATTATACCCTGCAAAACCGGGTCCAAATGGCGTCGTTATGCCGTTATGTTGTCACGTTCACCACGAGGCTACACTCCACACACTATAACAGGGAAACATGACTGAGGTAATATGGGGTGTAGACACTGCCTGTGTTTACCTTGCGGTTACGCCGCTAGTCAAAGCAGGGAATACTCCTTTCCTATACAGAGCGAACACGTAAGGTTGGTAGGTTCATATGTCGAGCGATTTGCGGTCTATTTCTTGTTACTCTGCTTATTCGTAACTTATGCTTAACATTTGGACACTAGTGCATATGTTTCTGATATGTTAATTACGATCCAAGCAGAGCAATCCCGTACCACTTATCAGGGCTACATAAATATGGCTACTCTGTGTGAGCTTCAGTGGTATTGACAGCTTTGCCCTAACAGTGAGTAGTTAGAAATCGAACGTGTAAATTGCGACTTAAACAATAACGGGGTAGGCTACACGTAACTTATATTGCAAATTGAAATTCTTTCTTGTCGAGCACAGACGAAGTGACTAAGTTCCTCCCTGCTTTTTTCCATACTTAAATGTTTAAAAATAAGATCTAAACCTGGTTCGATTAAAAATGCTGTATTAACAATGGGCTCGTCAAAGAAGTACAAATGTCTAGCCGACCTATGTGTTTCATCAGTGCCAGAGGTCCCTCACATAAGTTCCCAGTTCATGTTCGGACCACACGACAGCTAACAAATGGTTTGTTTGTATTACTTCAATTAGCGGTTTGGGTCATCATTGATTACAAGGCCCAAGTATTTATGTTTGTAGGGAAGTTTTCTAACAACCTGTGTTATTGTAGTAAAGGTGGCAGTGGATGTAGCCTGGGTATAGGGTCTAGGATTAGGAGAGGGGTCAAGGGACTTGCAACAAGATACACTTCCGACATCTGCTTGGTGTTAATATGAAAACAAAACCTCAGGATGGCCACCGTGACGCGGGAATCTCGGATCTCCAAGCTGAAGCTTCCCTTTGGTAGACGAGACAAACGGGAGAGTTTAGTTTGCACAACATATAAAATACCCACAACTAGCTGAATGCGTTGTTGATAGTTGATTCTTTGCTTTGCGACATCGTGGTCATGTAACCCCGTGTACTTGGGTGTGTGTAGAATTTGTCTGATAGCTCCGGGCCACCGCAGTAACAGCCAAGAATACTAGCCACTACGCAACTAGATGGATCCCAGCTGAAAGAAACCAGTACGCCATATGCACAAGAATTCTATAAGTTAATTTCAGGAACATTACTGTGGTCCTTTCCAATGAACAACTCTCACAGTTCAAAGCACGAAGAACACGATGGAAAAAAAGACCAGCTGACTAACAATACCTAGAAATAGTAAAATATTTCATAACAACTCAACCTTGCTTAATGCTGAGTCAAACGTTCAATTATACAAATTTCAGCTCGCAGGAAAACGTTTGCGTCATCAGGATGAAGCCGAGTTTGGAACGAAGCTCTCAGTTCTATGAGCAACTAGCTTCGATTAGGCGGTTCTTAGAGAAAGGAAGGCAGTTTATGACGATGACCTCTAGGCCATAACCCGTCACCAGCCAAGAACACAAAGGGCCACCTCGTGGTATAGCGGCTAGCATTCTTGGCTTTCGCCACGGGTTCGATTCCCGGCTCTGCGAAAGAACTTAATTCTGGTCTGAGGGTTGGAACGGGGTTCACTCAGCCTCGTGAGGTAAAACTGAGAAGTGGTGGGTTCGATTCCCACCTCCAACATCCTGGAAGTAGTTTTCTGTGGTTTCCTACTTCTGTTGTTGCTTGAATCTTCAGTCTTTTGACTGGTTTGACGCATCTCTCCACTCGCTGTCCAGAGCTAATCGCTCCATTTCTACATAGCTACCACAACTTACATCCGAGGCAATCTGTTTAACATATTCTAACCTTGGTCTACCCCTACAGTTCTTGTCCTCGACCCTTCCTTCCATAACTAAGTTTGCTATCCCTGGGTGTCTTAGAATGTGTTCTACCAAACCACCTCTTCCCTTTATTAGTAGTCGCCAGACACATCTCTCCTCTTCCCCTAGTCTTAATACCTCTTAATTTGTGACTATCGACCCATCTGATCCTCATTATTCTCCTGTAACACCACATTTCAGACGCTCCTATTGTTCTCTTTTCTGCTGCGCCAACAGTCCAAGTTTCACTTCCATACAGAGCCACGTCCCATACAAAGGCCGGGATGGTTCTTAACGTAAGGCCACGGCCGTATCCTTCCTAATCCTCACCTGAATTACAAATACACAGCCATCACAATAACAAAGAGAATCAGACAAATATTACGCACCCAAGTACACAGGGCTAAAAGACCACGATAGCCATCCTCAGAAAAGAACCAGGTTGCAGATGATTTATGTAATCCAGTGGTTCTGAACCCGTAGAAGTCTGCGGACCACTCAGCCTGACATTGAATCATGTACGGACCACCCCGCCCCCCTTCCTTCCCCCCCCCTCCCTCCCCCCAATACACCTTATCAGTTGTAACCCTTCCTCAATAACACTTATTTTAAAGATATTACAATTCAAAACCTGATAGTCATCGCCGCGAATACATTCGGACAATTCTCGTTCAACACACATCGTTTTCAACATCCCCATTTATTGGCCACTTTCTTATACTGTACGTGCTGGTACCACCTGTGGTCCGCGGACCACCGGTTAAGAACCACTGAATTGTAATGGAAAGAGGTGAGAGGATTAGAGATAGCGTTAAGTAGTTTATCGCTCTCTTATTCAGATAAGTTGTTTAAGTTTAAGCTGGCCCCCTGTTCGATTACCGGCTCTGTCAGTGATTTTAGAAACTGACGTGAGGGCTGGAACGGGGTGCACTCAGCCTCGTGAGGACAATTAAGTAGCTGTCTGACAGTGAGGCAGCGCCCCAGTCACGGAGACTAAGATTAACGGCCGAGAAGACTACGCGTCACCCCATAATCTGCAAGTCAAATGGATGGGTAGCGGTCACCTGGTAGGCCTAGGCCCTTCATTGGCTGTAGCGCGACGAGGTTTGGTTTGGTTTGCTTTGTTTCAGTTTAAAAAACTACAAAACGAAAGTCATACGAAAAAAGAACCTGTCCAGAAGAGGAAGACAATGCGGCAGCAGAGTCAAACTGGTAACTGGCGAGTTTGGTTGGTTTGGTTCCTTAGTTTAGGGGCTGCGACAACGGGGTCATATAGGCCCGTGTACTTTGTGTTTATGTAGAATTTGTCTGATAACCGGTTATAACCGGTGTTAATTGTGATGGTTGTATTAGTGTGTGTTATCTGTGATTCAGGTAAGGACTGCAGACGATCAATTTTTCAAGTAGTTCCAACTTTTGCTACTAAATGCTACCATCCACGACACCTAGTTGCGAACTTGGATAATAGATGCCATCGCAGTCAGCACCTGGCGTCGAACGTAGGAACTAATATAGCGTTATCAAATCTAACCTACACATTTTAGCTTCACACAAGTTTAGTTAGTGGAAGGTTATTTTAAATGCCATAAATCTATGACATGGGCACGCCGGCTTTACTTCCCCTCGGAAGGAAGGCATACTGAGAGATTTTAACGCTCTTAAAAAATCCGACGACTTCGGCCGGGTTTGACTCCGCGATTTTTGGGCATAGAAGCTCGGCGTACTACAAACTACGCCACCGAAGCCGCTAACTGGCCAGTTTACAAGACGATTGCGTAACTTATCAATTATATTGTAGACCTACTACATGTTGGCCACTCAAATCGGTCAACGATTTTCCATGAGTTTTCCAGGAATTTTCCAGGAGTAATTCTCATTTTACCAGACTTAAAAGTAAGCGCGAGTCCCGAGGGGGGGTCTTTATCGGTTGCCTGCTTCAAGACCAAAATAAAGCAGTTGTGTTTGGTTTACTTATACAGACGTTGACAAACATTAGTGGTGATTGCGTTATTGATACGCAAGCCTACACACAAATGATTTTAAAAAAGCTTTTGTCACTCAAATATCGGCTTATTTTTTTTTAAGAGAAAAGAATGCCGTCTGCAATTTTATTGCGATGAAGTTGTCTATACTCAATAAGTTTTACAAAAATACTATCGCGTGTTCTCCCACACAGAAACAGGTAGCCTGAGGAAATTTCTTTCCTTAACGATCGAGTGCTCACCCAAAACAGCAGCGGGAGTATGATTTGAGATAAAACACGGCGCGTAAATTTCCGGTTAAAAATAAGCAAATTGTATGTAAAATTATTTTAATTAAAAATACTTCAGCACACAAGACGTTTACATATAAAATTAAATAAACAGTATCGAATGTAATATAATATATGGCCCTTGGTACTCCCATCCGCAATATCATGACCTCGAGGACCAGGAGTTTTCATTTTTTTTGTCATTTTCCAGGAGTTTTCCAGACCTAATAAAAATCGAGGAGTTTTCCAGGATTTCCAGGTTTTCCCGGTGTAGTGGCCACCATGTACTAGCAGGTTAGATTGCTCTTCTATTTACCTTGCTAGCAGTCACGAGGCTACCTTGCCGGTATACAGCAGCGTTGCCAATCAGCAGTCTCAGGACCGAGCTGCGAGGGAGCCATAAAATACGTTCCACACAAAACAATAATCCACTCCGTTTTCGTTTGAGTTAGTCCCAAAAAAAAAAAGAAAACAAAACAACAACAAAAAAACAACAACGAATGGGGCTAAAATTCTTTAAAATAAAAGTACGTTTTACTAATAGTCTCCCGTATACAGAGCTTTGAAGCCATTTTACAGTGTTGCCTTATTGACAATTGGTACTGCAATTGGAATATCATCACTCATCAGTCTACTGATTAATAGAAAAACAATAGTACAAGAGAAAACATTAAACATGTTTTTGTCACCCTGTGAGCCCACAGTAGGTTTAGAAACCTGCTCCTCTTGGAAGTAGGTAGGGGCGTGGTGGCGCAGCGGTCAAGCTGTTGGCCTCTCACCAAGGTGGACTGGGTTAGATTCCCGGTCAATACATGTGAGATTTTCGAAGTGAAATGTCATGTCCTATGGTTCGGATTCCACGTAAAAAGGAGGTCCCGTGGCTCATAATCACAAGATTCATGGTCACGTAAAACTGCAATCTTCCTTCTTTCCTTCCTCTATGAAGTCTGTTCGAAATGTAATGATGGTGGAACAAATTAACAGACAGCCACTGTATAATCCTGAGTTGAGCCGAAACAGATCAATATTATAACTAGGGCTCGGATTTTTAGGTGCTAAAAAACGGGAAAATATTTATTTTTTATGTATTAAATATTTCTGAAATATGTGACAAAAAAGTAAAAATATTTAATTATAATTTAGTTTACTAATGACAATATAAACAATATGTAGTATTCACGAATGCAATTTATGCTATGCCTCACTGACTGCTGAAGAATTACAATACACAGATAGCCTACATCTTGAGGTTGTACATCACAAATGACCGACGATTATCGCGAAACACTTCTTCTGAAGTCGCGAAACTGCGGCAAAATGTTTCTTGCCCTTGAGGTGTGGTGTAACTTGAGATAGCTGTTCAGCCTCGATTGCTTTCCCACATGGTTGGCAGAACAGAACGCCTCCATCAGAAGTAAAATTATCCTTAAATTCTGCAACATACTGCTACAGACGATAACTTGTAGTTGCTTTTACTTCAGTCATCCCCGGCTTCCTCAGTGAGTGGGACGGGGCGACTAGATAAGAAAAACACAATTCCAAGCTGACATACGCTCTGCATGAAGATTAAATAGCTCACAGGTTCTTCTCCGTTGAAGTAACACAGAACAAAAATGCAATGAACTGAAAGATCTAACATACTGATTTTTAAAAATGTAAATATTATGTATTTTTATGTGCTAATAAGTAAAAAGCAGGAATGTATGTATTTATAGACAAAATGTTTAAAATATTTATTTACATACAAAAATATTTTAAGTTATTAACCTAAAAATCCGAGCCCTAATTATAACACACTTCGAAAGATACCAATGGATATTTTATTAACGTATGCTGCCTAATGTAATTTTATTTGAGAAATGGCAGTGCAATCCTTTTGAAGAGCTGAAATGTCCGCACGGATCACCAACGATATAGAAAAGTTTGTTATCTTACAGAAACTATTTTCTTGTACAGGCATATCATGAAAATGTACGTGAACGAATGGCCCTGGACTTTTAAAATCTACATAATTCAAGGACCAATCGTCAAAATTCTAGAGGGAGGCCTCAGGCTATGAACAAAAGAGGAGTCAACGAACCGGCCGGTGTGGCTGCGGGCATCCCACGATGCGCTGCGAATTCTCACGTAATAGCTCTCTCCTGCAATGGTCTCGTTCCCAGCCTTAAGCTCTGTCTACCAGTAGAATCTCAATCTCAAGAATATTTTCACGATTAAGAACTCCATATTTGGCACGTTAGTAAGCTTGCCCTGGTTTATGCCATAATTAAATACAGCATGGATTGAGGTGCTTGTGCTTTTCAACTCATTATTGAAGTCTGAGGATAGAATACATCCATGGTCATAATCTGAAATTCATCTTAGCCTAAAAAGACAAACCGCACTGATAAAAACGCACCAGTACAATGAAGCCCGCCTTTCACCCACAACTTGAAACGCCAACAAAGGAATATGTCAATGGGAAACAGCCCATAACATTTTCTAGAACCCGTTGTACCCTTTTAAAATACTTTACTGTTAGCAGTTTATAAAGGCTATGCAAGCATATTTGTTTTCCTACTGTGATAATGCCCACCGCCTTGGCACACCATGACATTACTTCTTGGAATGATATGAAACTTACGTATCGTACTGAAAATAGGTCAGAATACTGAGTGATAACCAGTGAAAGTTGTCGACACGTTAGGTTCCGTTAAAAGGCTAGACTTTTGATGCTTTACCCACTATAACACACTTCATCACTTCAAGCTGTGCACAATATTAATGAATAAGTGAATGAATCGATAAATCAATCAATGCAAAAAAACAAAAAACATAAAATTCTTAAATCCTTGACCGGGGTCACTTCCTCTCACACCACAAAGCTACTCAATTGCCCTTACGAGACCTAGTGCAACCCGCTTCAGTCCTCACGCCAGTTCTAAAATCCCAGACGGAGCTGGAAATTGAATCTGGGGTCTCCTAGTCAAGAAGGGGGTGGAGCATCGAGCTCATCTCCTCGAATGAAGATTATTTACCAAATGAAATTGGCCAAAAGTTGAGAGAAACCGACCATGGCCTATTAGAAGGTACTGTCCCGGCATTTGCTAGGAGGGAAACCACGGGAAACCATTTCAAGGCAGCCGATTGTAGGGTTCAAATCCACTCTTTTCCTGAACGCGTAGCTGCCATGTTCGCTGTAAATTACACTAATTCGATGTTCCGTGAAGAATAAAGTAGTCACTATAAAAATCTGATAGGTTTTAGTAATTTCCTCTAAATTCACATCTGTCATTCATTTCCTTTTCAGGGATACTGGTTTGCATCAGGCATTTCTCACAGTCTTGGAACCATCTCTACTTGGTTGCCTTCGGTTTTGTGAAATTCCAAATTATCTTTGTTAGTTGGTCATTACTAGGGGTCGGATTTTTAGGTGCTAAAAATCGGAAAAATATTTATATTTTATGTATTAAAAATACCTGAAATATGCGACAAAAAAGTAAAAATATTTAAATATAATTTAGTTAATTAATGTGAATATAAGCCGGCCCCGTGGTGTTGGGGTAGCGCGCTTGTCTCTCACCCGGAGGCCCCGGGTTCGATCCCCGGCTCCGTCAGGGATTTTAAAACTGACGTGAGGGTTGGAACGGGGTGCACTCAGCCTCGTGAGGACAATTGAGTAGCTGTCTTACAGTGAGACAGCGCCCCAATCACGAATACCAAGATTAACGGCCGAGGGGACCCGACGCGCTGATCATGCGTCACCCAAATATCTGCAGGCCAAATGGCTGGGCAGCGGTCGCTTGGTCGGCCTTAGCCCGTCATGGGCTGGATAGTGCCAGGGGTTGACTTTTTTGAATGTGAATATAAACAATATGCAGTGCTCACAAATGCAATTTATGTTATACCTCACTGACTACTGAAGAATTACAATACACAACGAGATGCATCTTCAGGTTGTCCATCACAAATGATCGACGATTATCGCGAAACACTTCTTATGAAGGCACGAAACTGCGGCAATATGTTTCTTGCCCTTGAGGGGTTGTGTAACTTGAGATCGCTGTTCAGCCTTGATTGCTTTCCCACATGGTTGGCAGAAAAGAACGCCCCCACCAGAAGTAAAATTTTATTTTAATTCTGCAACATACTGCTGCAGACGATATCGTGTAGTTGCTTTTACTTTAGGCACCGTAGAACTGCCTTAAACTTCACAGTGCCAGAAATGAACTGCATGTGAGCGACACTGATTCCTGGTAGCTTTGGGGAGGGGGCTGGGGGGTGGAGGTCTAGCACGTGGTGCAATATGGCTATGGACAAGGAAATTCCCGGCTACCACAGTGAGTGGCACGGGGCGACAAGTTACGAATAACACAGTTGTAAGCTGACATGCGCTCGGCTTGAAGATTAGATATATCACAGGTTCTTTCCCGTTGAAGTAACACAGAACAAAAATGCAATAAACTGAAAGATATAGTAGGCCTATACTGATTTTAAAAATGTAAATATTATGTCTTTTTATGTGCTAATAAGTTAAAAACAGGAATTTATGTATGTATAGAAAAATATTCTTAAAATATGTAGCCTATTTACATTAAAAAAATTGCCTAAAAATCCGAGCCCTAGTCATTACTGTCATTAGCAATACGGAAGATGTACCCGTGGAACGGCAATATTTTATTTTTAATGAACGATGCTATTGGGTCTATCTTATTGTATAGTTCCTCATTGGATCTTAATCATACCTGCCCAACATCCCATCTGTTGCCTAAAAACTTTCGTAATATCCTTCCTTTTTGTTTTAATAATGTATCGACTTGTTCCTGTCTACTCATATTAAATCCTACTTTAAGAACAGTGCTATAGTGCCTAAGCTTGGCACCTATTTGTTATGCTTCTTATTAGAGATGGATTTTCTTCCGATGGAACGCTCGGTCTATTTTCCAGATCCTGTCACTGATCGCTTCTTTTTCTAGTCAATTCTGTTGGATTTCCACACCGAGATATTTGAGCTTCTTGACCATCCAATCTTCCCATAGTTCGTGATCATCCATCCTGGCCCATCACTGTTATTTGACATGTACTGCTCGTGTCCAAGCTCTGTGAACTTGCGGGGTGAGGTGAAGTGGCAGGTGGGAAGAGAAGGGCCTGTCAACAGCCCGCTGTTTTATCTGGTATTCCTGTCTATTCCAATACTGCTAACATAGGGCTGTTGCTCAAAACAGTGTGGTGTTGCGAATGTGTGAGTGAGTCACTGACCAATGTATTTGGTTCAGTTACTACGCACGGACCGGGAACAGCGCACATCTATCATCATCGTCCGCGATCCACATTCTTCTCAGGTTCACTGAGCTTGGACCCGAGCAGGTATATGTCTTCTCAGTCCTTCTTGCTAAACTAATTCCGGTTGATGCCGGTTGATTTTCATGATTGATGAATCTTCATTGTTGGCAAAAAATGGCCAAGTCATCTGCAAAAGCCAGTCAGTCAACAGTTTCGATCTCAAATGGTTCCAGATCTCACCCATCGACACATTGTTGGTGTCTGCTTGATCAAGTTTCTGGATGTGCCATCCACCTCAAACTCTTATAGAACATTCAATAGTGACTCTCGATCAATAGAGTCGTAAATGTTCTTAAAGTCGACGAAGATAACCACGTAGTTGTTGTTTAGACTCAGTTATCCACTGTCATCTCTAAAACATAGGCTGGAGACTGATATTTTCTGGTTAGTCTTGAAAGTTTGATAATAATCTCCGGCGTTGTTCTTTTGGAAACTATAGTCAATCAGTTCCATGTGATGTTTCTCATGTTATCGCTTTGCATGTCGAAGCACTCAAGCTGCATCTTTTCTGAACTTGCGAAACCAATTATTATTATTATAGAACTATTGAAAATTGTTCGTGTAATGCCACGAAAATCATTCATGGTAAGAAAAAAGGAGAAAGGAATCGATCATTGACTATGAAAATTGAAAATATCCTGGAACGTTTGAAAACGTTATTTCACATCCAAATAAATGACTAAATGAGGATTAGAACCCAAATATTAAAATAATATTTACAGTATAATCAGTCATGGGAAATCAAAAACGCTAGCAGATAGAGGTGTCTTTCTTTCTTTCTTTCTTTCTTTCTTTCTTTCTTTCTTATCTCAGGGTCAGAAACTATAAGGAACTCCTTTGACGTGGATTCCGAACAACTTGCCATAACTTTTCATTTCTAAAATACCATCAGTATTAACCCGAGTCAAGCAATTAGACCGCTGTGCAATCACGCCCCCCAGTCAATAGCAGTCGTCGGATAGTTGTCACGTGTAAAGATATCACCAGGCATAAGTGAACAGAAACCATGAGTATAAATACACTATTCAGTCACCCTCTTGTCATTATGCAAGTCCCCCTCAGATGAATGGATCATGCTGTCATCACGAGATTACTGATACCGACTTTATAAATATAGACCCTTGTCAGCCGAACGCAATTATTATTAAATTAAGCAGCGAGACGAGAGGAAATGTACCGAGAATTACAGTACAAAGCGCAACATTAGCCTATAACAAGCATGATGCATAATACGTCTGTTCATATTACGAGACATCCTTTATTTTCCTCGCCAGATGCCACGAACGTTATGCAAGTTTGCAGAGGTTGACGCAGGTCTTCATGAGACAGCATCTGAAGAAGATAGTATTGTATTATAGGAAGTTGCATGGTGGTGCTGGTGGAAGGAAAATAACGTCAAGTTCATTAGTCCCTTTACACGGATTGTTTCATTTGATATGAGCTCATGCAACAGTCTCATCGTTGCACGAAAAGCTTCTCAGCCTCAATTAGAAGTAAGGTTCTCTTCACACGGAGCACCTCTAAAGATCTGTAGTAGCCTGGATACCAGGAAACTGGACGACTAAACCTCTCAAGTTGCCCGTTTTCTAGACATGGTGTTTGTAGCTTCGAGTAGCGGCCAAGTGACATTAGTGAAAATGGCTGATTCTAGTTGTGAAGAAGACATTATCGTATTGTTACTGTTATAATCGCTACGGAAGGAATTGCAGAAGATTCTGGATTAATTCATATATTGAAAGAAACATCAACTGTAGATTATCCATCGCTGCAAAAGCATTGTAAAAAATTACTCCAAAATTCGTCTTGAATGCTCCTTTATTTTGTAATTGTACAGCATTAGGATGAATTTCAGGTTTAAAATCGTGTTTTCGTATTGCGTTTGACTAGCGCCAAATAAAAGATTGGGATACTGGAGTAGCGAGGAGACCAGCATATTAGGTCATGGATACTTGGGTTGGTTCGGTCTCCCAGTCTCTCCGACCCCAGTAGCGCCATCTGAGTGGTGGCACTGAAATACACAAGCGGCGTTGCCTGGTCGCCCCGTTTCCTGGTACAGGCCGGACGTTTGTTCTAGACGAGTGAAAAATCTGAATGGAAGCCTGGATGCGAGTTACTACAGTACCTGTGTTGTTATCAGCTGCCCCAAGCGGTCCGATGATTGACATAGCTGTTACACACTTCTGCTGAAGTACAGTCATTGGCAAATATAATGACGTTCTGTTCGTAACTACGTAACGTGTATTTCCGCGTTACATAATACTTCGTCGTGGACTGTACTGTCTGCTCATGTCTGGAATTCCATTACATCAGATCGGTGGTGACAAGTGTGAAGCGATAGGGTGAGAGAGTGAGTGTGTGTAGGCTCACCCACAGGCTTCAAGGTCAAGGCCAATCGTCTAAAACAAACGTCCGACCTATATCCAGGCTACTACAGTTTCTTTTGAGTTGCTCCTTGTAAGGAGGGCATAAGGAAAGAAGATTGTAGTTCTATGTGACTATTAATCTCTCGGCCATAAGCTACGAGACCTTTTTACGTGGAGTCCGAATCACAGGACGTACCATTTCACCTCAAAAATCCCGCATGCAATAACTAGGAATCCGAATCCGGTCTACCTATGTGGAAGGCAGGCAATCACACTGCACTCTTAGCACTCAGTCGTGGGTTGGTGACGAGCTTCGCTTGATTAAATGTGTACAGTTCTTGCACGTACCTCGTTAAAGTGCGGCTAGTCTTTGAAATCTAGCTGGGCGGATATGTTAACATGCCATGGCTGCCGCGAGGCACAGCGTTGTCAACTTTGTACCATAGTCACTGAGAGTAAGCAGCGAGACTAGACAGAACTACGTGTAGATGTGCAACACTCGACACCTGACACCTGCGTGTCACGCGAGCTAGCCGCCAGGGCGGGACTTTGGAGTCCACGTGGAGTGAGAGAGGAAGCTTTCTATTGGTCAACAACCGTCAGCTATTGGTTAGTAGCGAACAATGGTTATTGTCGGCGCATGCTACTGTCTTACGTTTGACCCGCCGCTCGTTAACCAGGAAAGTGAGGGAACTATAGACATATCTGACCTGACGCTGCTGATTACAACTCCTCGTGGGCACTGCACTCATCCTCACCACTTCTCTACACCTCTACTCTCGGTACATACCGATGAATACCTAAAATTTAGCCCCTAAGCACATGGGTAAAATCACCACAATAAAACAGGTTTGCAATACATTACCAAACACAAACAAGTAGTACTACATAGGAAAGACTGTGAATCATGATGTCCAAAGCCCCGTCGTTTTAAGGGGCAGAACGTCGAGTTATCTGCCCTCTCCCCTAAAACACTATTATTCCTTTCAGTGTCCCGAAGCCTCTGTTTGCAAAAGAGGTTGCTCCATTGGCCCCAATTTGCAGTACCAGAGCGGACGCATCTATTTTTATACCTCTAACATTCAAATCCTTCAATGCCGAGTTAAATCATCCCCGTCTAGCGCAGGGGTCTAAACCTACGACCCGCAAGTGAGTCCCGAGAATGAATGTCCATTTCTCACCCCTGCAGATGGCGTCGGCGATTGTCAGCATTTGTTGTGAGGGTTTAACACGTATTTTTACAGTGCCTCACTATAAAGTTGCGACCTATTCTTTTTACAATCAGAAATCAGTCACTTTTCTAGCCCTGCCCTAACCGAGTGCATCGAGTGATGTTCCAAGACTGCAATGGATCTGCAGCAAATTCAGAGATCGGAGGTTTGAATCCCAGCCATGACAACGACCATACTGAGTGTTGGTTTATTCAGCTCTTTTTTTCTGAATTCCCTCCAGGCAAACACCGGGATGCTATCTTATTCCAAGTCGCAGGATACCTACCTGCATCCTAGACAGTACACACTACTACACCCATCACAATAATACAAATTTAATACAAGGTCGCGGGTTCAAATCCGGCCGAAGTCGTCGGATTTTTAAGAGCGTTAAAATACCTCAGTATGCCTTCCTTCGGAGGGGAAGTAAAGCCGGTGGTCCCATGTCATAGATTTATGGCATGTAAAAGGACCTTCCACTTCCACTTGTGTGAAGCTAAATTATAGGATAGATTTGACTAACACTCTTAGGTTCCAACGTTCGTCACCAGGAGCCGACTGCGGTGGCATCTAGTAACCAAGTTCAGAACTAGTTGTCGCTGACGGTGGCGTTTGGTAGCAAAAGTAGGAACTACTTGAAAATCGAATGTCTGCAGTCCTTACTTGAATTAAAAACAGTTAACACACACTAATACAGCCATCACAATTAACACCGGTTATCAGGCATACTGTACACACACCCAAAGTACACGAGGCTACATGACCGCGTTGTCGCAGCCCCTAAAATGAGGAACCAACCAACTAATTTAATACAACACACTGACAAGCACACGGTGCTGTTGACCAAATATTTCCCAAGCCCAAATTGAAACAATAATTATGACTCTCCAGACCGGGGTTTACAAACCGAAATGTCATTAAAAAAAAAGTCACCTCAAACTTAGTCGTTGTTGTTAATTCATTTTAAGCTCTTGGAACATCTTGGTCATCAGTCCCGTGTAATTAGGTGTGTGTGGAACTTGATTGATAACCTGTATTTGTATTAGAGACAGGGATGTGGTAGGTCCCCCGGGACTTAACCCGGCATTTGCCTGGAGGGAGTGTGCAAAAACCCGGGAGAAAACCATATTCAGGATAGTCGCTGTCAGCGCCGGGATTCGAATCTGCGATCTCCGGACTTGCTGCAACTGCCCTCACGGCTGTTGTGCATGATTTAACGAGCACTGCTACACCGCGTGGGGCTTCATCTCTAGTAACAATGATTCTGTTCCAAACAGTAGTGCAGACAATGTGAGTTTCCCCTATAGGCAGTGCTGGATTACCCATTAGGCCCGACTAGGCCAAGGCCTCCCAATTATCTGGGGCCCCTCCAGAAAAAAAAAGAAAAAAAACTGAAGAAAAAAAACCCTCCTCGCTCCGGGCCTACCTTCACTCCTCTCCCCGCGACATTGACTGCTGACGGGTTTCTTCCAATTATTGATGTGCTCAGAAGCTAAATTAACAAAGTTTATTTGGAGATTTCGGAGAAATTTTCTTTTTTAGCTGATATGGAACTATCAGAAAATGAATGTCAAAAAGCAATTTATAATTTAGTTCAATTTTATTCCGAAGATTTAGAAAAATTGTATCCAGAACTGAGACAGTTTCAGCATTATATTAAATTACAATGTCCTTTAAAAACTGAGTTCACTCATTCTGAACTTTACGAAATTCTTATTCGAGACAAGCTTGAGTCTGTTTTTTCGAACGTTGAAATTGCTTTTCGCATTTTCCTGACCCTCATGGTACTAATTGTTCTGCTAAGCGCTCGTTTTCAAAATTGAAACGGATCAAAAGTGCGCAAAGAAGTGTTATGTCACAAGAACGATTAGAAATGCTGCGGGAAATTGATTTTGATGACATTGTAGAAGATTTCATTGACCAAAAAAAAAAACAGAAAAAAACATTTTGATTACCGGTACATTTTACAGAAGTAAAAAATAATATGATTTGTTAAATTGTTCATCAAATCATCTGAAATGTTTTCAAATAACGATGATCGTTTCAATTGGAATGTATGTATATATGCATATATGATTTAATAAAAAGTGTATTATTCATCTTGAGAAAAAACTCTTGAATATACTTTATTAAATGTACAGGTGCTAAAAAATAAAATAAAAATATTTGAAAAAAATAAAGGGGCCCCAAAAATCTGAGGGACTTGGGCCTCATTACCTTAATCCGGCACTGCCTATAGGTGTGTTTCTATCTACAGTACACAGACTTCTTTCTTCTCATTCCACCTTATCAGCACATAACAACGGACGCGAGCCAGACGGTTTGTCTCGGGAGTCGTGGGTAATTCAGAGCGTTTATAGTGGAAAGAAGCCGACCGTTCCATCCTTATCCGCGTCATGGATATTATCTATCCTGCAACACCAACAAGAAAAAGAAAACGTGTTCTGGCACGACTGTAGTAGTTTTCCACTGATCACGATTAGCAAAGTTCATCATAAATTATTACTAGTGACACACGGACCGACGTTTGGAACACTTCCAACCGATCAGCTATGGGTCAAAAGGACGGAATTGAAGAGAGTAATTGCCTGCTCCATTCAGATAGTAATAGTTCCGACAAGCACATGTATAGATAAGCGTATTCCTCCTTGACCAAATAACCTCGAATACAATTCCTATGATAATGTTCAACGGCGGATTTCCGGTCCCTCCAGAGATTTAAATCTGCCGAGGAGTGGAACGGGTTGAGAAGACAACCGAGTAGCTGCTTGCTTTTTGTAAGAAGTGGAATCCAATACCGGTACTCCAAAACCAAGATATTGCGGCTGGGGGTCTCGTCGCACTGTCCAGGCGGCTGTTGTACTTGGATGACGCCCAATCGCGTCGTGACTACAAAGTCGAGATCTCTTCGTTCAGCCGGCTTACGCTTACGTTCCGACATAAGTTAACCAAAGATGATGATGATGATGATAATTGTTGTTTTAAGGGGCCTAACATCTACGTTATCGGCCCCTAATGATCTGGGTGATAGCGAAAATGATAATGAAATGGAAACTAGAACGAAAATTAAGTGAGACGGAAAATACGTAAAAGGAACTCAGATTGAAACAACTCACAAAATGTTCTGACAAAAGGGAATTTAGAACGAAAAAATTCACAAAAAGAATAGATTGAGAAATGCCCACAAAATGTAGGCTAGGTTCAAAATACGTGCAAAATGCAATGTAGCGTCGAAATACTTACAAAAGGCAACGAAATTCAAAATACTTACAAAATGCAAATGAGATCGAAAATACGTACAAAATGCAATTGAGGTTCAAAATACTTACAAAATGCAATTGAAATTGAAAATACACAATGCAGTTCAGATTGAAAGATCCCAGTTCAAATCCAAATTATTCACAAAGTGCAATTGAAATTCAAAATACTTACAAAATGCAATTGAAATTGAAAATGCTTACAAAATGTACGGTAGATTTTAACGACTCATGTGGATTGACAATACTTACAAAATGCAATTTAGATTGAAAATACTTGACAAAATGTAATTTAGATTCAAAATACCCACAAAATGCAATTGAGAATCAAAATATGTGCAAAATGCTCACCAAACAAAATGCAATTTAGATTTAAAATTCTTGCAAAATGCAATTGAAATTCAAAATACTCACAAAGTCCTTCCACCATATTGAAAGACTTACTAAAAAGCAATTTAGATTGTCAATCTGTACAAAATGCAATTGAGGTTGAAAACAATCGCGAGATGTAATTTAGATCGAAAAAACTTACAAAATGCAACGTAGATTAAAAATACCTACAAAAAAAATCGCTAAAGGGAATTTAGATACACGGGGAACCAAGTAACAAAAACAGTGCGGGAATCTTAGAGAAAAGGAAATATAATGAAAAGAGGAGAGGAGAGGAGAGGAGAGGAGAGGAGAGGGGAGAGAGGAGAGGGTCCGCCCCAAAGGTAAGGGACAAAAGGGGAAAACGGACCTAGCTCAGGAATCCCTCGGGGTCGCCAACTCCCGAACTCACCAGCCGTGAGCCCCTGAGGGTGTAGCATTATCTAGGGTGCACCAAAAGTGGTGGGGCTACATACACCCGGCCTCCTTGAGGGCCTTGAGCAGAAGGCAGGAGATAACATGAAAAGAAATAGAAGGCTGACCCCTCGCAGAAGGAGGGAATCAGAAAAGATGAGACAAGGGCCAATTAAGGCGGGAAAGGAAGAGACTCCCTAGGCCTCGGATACCCTAATACCGTCGGGGTCGGAAGAGAACAAGAGTTGACCAAGTGAGGTCGACAGGAAAGAAGATGGAGAGGAGCCGGCACAAGTAAGTGGAAGCAATGCCGGACTCAGCTGGGGCCCCGTAGTCGCCAACCCACGTCCCACTAGATGTGATCCCCTGGGGGGGGGGTTAACCAAAGAATTTCAAAATGTGGTCTCTGGTCTATCTAGATCTACAGTAGAGAGATAGTGAAGGAGACGTAAGACACACCCATGTACAATACGCCGGCTCACCACAAATATTTTCATTTCTACAGTAAAAGTGCAGGACGTGGCAAAGCGACAGTAGTTCAGCGCCATCTTGTGGAGAGCGACAGAATTACGCAAAATCGTCAATTCTGCTTGGTTAGTCGAAGTATAGGCTATTACGCTATCTTGCAGCGAGTAGCAAAACTAGTACATGTTCTGGAAATGTTCTGCTGCGTGATAGGGTAATATGTGTGCGTGATCGCTCGTTTGGAAGATTTCGAGTTCTTTCGAGAGTTTTAGAAAGCACACGTGCTCAGATTACCCTGGACACTTGGTACAAATACAGGAGACAACTGAGAGTTGTTCCAAAGTTTGAATTCCGAGCAACAAGTGCGATCTGAAAAGTGAAATACTGTATAGGCCTATTGCGACTATAATTGGTGTGTTTTGTGACTATAGTTTCTTAGTGAAAATGCAGTGTGTTATTTAATTGTGAGTGTTTAATTTAATGAAAAGTGTCTTAAAGATAAAGCCAGTGCATTTTGTTTACTCAGACCCCTGTTCTTAATAGTATTGATAACTGGCATTATTTTGATTTGAAGGTACGTCCCTTTAGTGTGGATTTGTAGAACTATAGAAAAGAAACGAAAGATAGTGCTGAACAGTTAAACAGCATTGAGGATTTCAATAGTTCGTGATTGAGTCAAGTAATAAGACAATGTGTATAATTTGCAATGCAACGATCAGTCAAGACTGCAATATAAAAGGTCATTATGAAACTAAACATTCTCAGAATTACTCCAAATATACAGGAAGCCAACGGTCAGAAAACTCGTGCTAGTTTCCGCGTGGCTCATTCAATAGAGAGACATGGGATACCATTCACAGACGGCGATTTAAGGTTAGCATCATTGCAGCAACAGAAGAAATGTGCCCAGAAAAAGCTTATATTTTAAAACATCACTTTGTGAGCAAACACTGTGGCTCGAAGAGGAGATGATATTGCAGAAAATACATTAACTCAATTGTCTGACAAAAATCGACACTTATTAGACAGGTTCTCTTTGGACCTAGATGAGTCAACAGATGTTTCACATACTGCTCAGGTGTTACTTGTTATTTGAGAGATAGATACAAATTTTGAAGTACAACATATGAAAAGCTTCTTGCGTTCAAAGATTCCACGGCACGAACACTGGAAAAGAATTTTTTAAAGGAGTTTAAAATGCTGTTCAGAAAAACAATCTTCAATGGAAAAACTTGAAGTGTATCACTACTGACGGTGGCAAAACCATGTGTGGAAAAATAAAGATGTCGTTGCTCTCGTATCAAAGGCTGTAGAAAATGACGCTGGTTCAAAACCATTAATCGTACATTGCATCATTCATTAACAGTCTTTGTGTGCGGAAAATGCTTGGATATGCTAGAAGTTTTAAAGCTAGTCATGTCAGCTGTTAATATTATATCAGTTCAGATGCGCTCAAACATCGCCGATTTCGCGAATTTGATGAAGATATTGGAGAAATTGATTTACCATACTTCACTGGAGTACGCTGGTTTATTCCGCCCCTTAAAACAACAACTACGCTGGTTTAGTTGCGGAGAAAGACCTTAATTTAAAATTACTAGGAGAAAACCAGCTTCGGCCTGATTTGCACACTCATTAAGTCCATTCGAAAAAACAAAAAATGTTATGAATCAATCCCAATTAAACAAAAAAATGTTCCACGCATTTTAGTAGGCCTATAAGACAAACATTCAATTAGCAAACTGAAACTCCATTTCATGTAGATTTCGCAGTTGAAGCTTACGAGTGCTTTTTTTTTTTTTTTCGTCTTGTTTTCCAGATCTGTGTACAATTGCGAACGACATCAAAAGTTTTCAAAATCCTTTTAACGCCGATATAGAATGAATGTTGTGGTCATAGATTATGAGCTAAAAGGAGTCTGCGGCTATCCACGGAGTAGTTTTTCTATGCAGACTATTCAACACTCACTCCAAATCTCCAGAATCTAATTTGAAGTCACATACCCAATTCTTGTCCCAAGCAATTAAGTTACAGTTACGCCTCGACACAGTAACACAGTTTATCACATAAGTACATGGAGTTGGTGATCACGAGCCACCCAGATCTTAACAATAAGGCAACCTTAGATGAAATTATCTGTTGATTCAGTAGGCCCATAAGGCTTCCTGACAATGATACTGTCGTCATAGTAACACAGTTTACTGGGCAAATAACATAAATACACAAGTACACGGTGTTATTTAACAAATTTACCCAAAGTTCAACTATAACAACAACAACACTTGCTTGAGGTCAATGAGCCACACTGAATTGCCCTTCGTATATAGTGCAAGAAAGAATAGCGTATTCGTTATCACTATACTGAATGAAGATTTCCCACACTCATCACTATGAAACTTGCCCACGTCAACTTTCCAAGTAGACAGGATCAGCAAGAGGCGAAGCAAGCCAGCCAGTGGTGTTACCAACCTCCAAATACAAACAGACCGTTAATGTTTTGAAAATGGGTTGTTTTTATACCCACAGGCCACATATCGGCAAATTTAATATTAAATTGCATAGTTAACGGAAACTAAGTCATTTTCTTGTTTAAAATCAATAATAATGTTATTGGTTTTACGTCCATTTTAACTACAATGGCTTTCAGAGACGCGGTTGCCAGAATTTTGCCCCGAAGGGGATCTTTAACGTGCCAGTAAATCTACTGACACGGCTTCCTCACTTTTGCGCACCCTCAAATGGCAGCTGACTGCACCAGGATACGAACCTGCAACCTTGAGCCCAGTAAGCGAGAACGTTACCGCTGAGTCACGCAGCCAGTTCAAAAGCAATGTATTGTGAGACAGCGTCCTTAATGATTTGGACACATAGGAATGAATTTGCTCGTTAAAACATTTACCAGGGCCACGCGGGCAGCTGCAGCAAGTCCGGAGATAACAGGTTCGAATCCCGGTGCAGACAGCGGTTATCCCCGGGTTTATTCGCCCTGGTGTAGGGATAGTACCATACTTGCTTATTATTACAATTATTCCTGGCTGATGAGGAATCCTCAGCGATTTGAAACATGCACTAGATATAGTCTAATTATTCTATAAGTTATTGACTAGGCGGATTAAAAGAACTATATATTTGTTTTATATTTAAATATTGTCAATCTACCGGGTGAGTTAGCCGTGGTCGTTACGGCATGACTGTTGGCAGTCGCTCACATCCGGGAGGCGAGGAGGTTCGAATCCCCCCGCCGGCAACCTTGAAGATGGTCTTCTGTGGTTTCCCATCTTCCTTCCAGGCAAATGCCGGGGTTGGTCCCTAACTAAAGGCCACAGCTGCTACATTCCAACTCCTTGTCCTTACATTCAAACTTTCCTCCCCAGACAACACTCCACACGCGACGGTACGTGTAGCTCAGCCTCGAAGCAGCTACAAAAACTGGCGAGTCGAACATGTCCTCGGACACTCCCGGCGCTAAAAGCCATACGCTAAAAAAAAGTCAATCTATACGGATCCTGATTCGAATAACGTCAATGTGTTCTGATACTATTCATAACTTTATAGACACACAACGTGCATTTAAGTTACTCCTTCACGTGGCAATGCTTCAGCGGGCGCACACGGTTGGTTACCCCTATCTTGGTGCCTTTTTACAATGATCGATTCAGTTACGAAATGTGTTGCATATATCACATGTCTCCAGCGATATCATATTTCATTCATGCCTCCGGCCGGTTTAAGAAATACAGCCTCAATTACTCTTAGCGCACGAAGAAACGAGGCCATGAAATAAAATCATTGCCACATTGCGCGGTGATGCCAGAGAAGTGACTCAGAAGGACCCAAGCCAATTGGTGGAGGCATGTTCCATTGAAAAGAGCGAGAGAAAAAAAAACACTTTCTTGTGGCCCAAACGGGTTTATCAGGCCTTATAAGGAACTGGAGTTCTCCAATGTAACTTAGATTACGATACTCACGGTCGAGCTGTTCAGCTGGCGGTAGTCGGTTGGCTTTTTGTCAAACCGGTCACCTAGTTCAACGCTAGTAACTTGATCTTATCTTAAATTATACGGTCCCGGTTTGTTTACTGGAGGTCACTGTTCTTTGACAGCGTAGTACATAACTCTTGGCATGTTAGTGTAATACGCAACACGGCCTGTGTAGTGTCAGACTGAATGAAGAGTAAAGTCCACCAAGGCTAACGTGTGTAATAATGCTTGTATACGCAACAAGATCTGTATAGCGTCACACTGAATGAAGAGAAAATATCACCAAGGCTAACGTGTGTGCTATGAATGGACATTCTGCCAAAATATGATAAAATACGACTGAGAGGCGACAGTGTTTGGTTTTGTTTAGTGGACCAGGCGCAGTTCTAAACAAACTTCTTTACACTTGGTGTTAATCACAAAACAGTTTTTCATCTGCCAGTTTGGGAATAATTTTAGTTATACATACTTAACATAACATATAGCATCCTTTAATAGTACATTATGCAACGAGCCTATAATGGCAATAATTAAGAGACGAGTATGTTTATAAAACGAACGAAGCGAGTTTAATAATTCCCATATGAGTGTCTTAATTACCATTATTAATAGGCGAGTTGCATACGACTGTTTATGTTCGACGATAATCATAATAACTTTATTATGTTCTAACATAAATATTAATGAATATCTGTCTAGATTCTGTTGGTTGACTTCTTGTTCTTGTGAATTGTGTGGGCTCAGCATTTGATTTCTACCCAACAACGAATTCCAAAGCTTTGAAACATTGTTTATCCTGAAGTAACACCAACAGATAGCACACAGGTACCATGTTGGATCATTTTATTATTTTGGTCAAATATCACAAAATAGGCTGTTACAAACGCTTTAAAATTAAAATGTATCGTATTATCAACTAGTTATTCTTAAAATTCGATGTGTATAGAATGTCATCGGAAGAAAAATCAATTGAGACCCAAATAGAAATGTTATGACATCTGGCGGAAAAGTTTCGCATAAGAAATCCCTTAACTGAACAGAGAGCTGGATTATAATTTCCGTGGAACTAATGTCATTCGCCTGCTTGCTCCATGACGTTCTGGTGTGTTAATTCACTAAAATTGTCGGCGAAATCTTACGAATGTAATGCCCTGTGTAGAAATTGGAGTTCCGGATATTAAGGTACAGTGCTATTTCTTTTGCAATATTGCCCAGTTTGTTTATGCAAACATTAGGGACGGTCCACACTTTCCATGTCGGTAATGGCTAGGGTAGGATGGTGTGTTGCAAACTTCTGAACGTAGGCTCGATTCCTATATTTCATACAATTTTGTTTTTGTTACCGTAAAGGTTCGTGCTGGTTTTGTCTTTGTTTTTGGGATTGTAACTACAATGGTTGATCCAATAGGCTACATTTTCAACTTTCAAATCATGTAATTCATGTCCGACATGTTGGATTTTGAGTGCATGTGCGAAGCTATCCTTACCTAATTGTTCAATGAATGAAAAACTTGAGCTCTGATTGGTTGGAGAAACTGTGTTATAATGAAAAGTAGTACTTTAATGACTCCCATTATGATACAGCTTTCTGGCATATAATATTTACATTTCGACATCGTCGAACATAAAAAACAATATCGTACAACTGTAATTCGTTAGTTGCCCGGAAGTTAGGAACGATACTGTGTAACTGAGAAGAGAAGAGCGACATTTATCCTTCAATAGTCCATTGCGGGTAACGAACTCGAGGTCACTGAAGCCAATTTGACTTAGTTTCGCCGGGAGTCCTTCCAGACATTTAGGTGAAAAATTCACGTATCACTCAGCGGGATTTTAACCATGGGCGTGTGGTTGAAAAGCCAATAGCTAGCCGTTGTTTCATCACCCTTCCCCAAATTATTTTAAAAAGCTACAATATTACAGATGCAATTGTAAATTTGGGGGGAGTGATGGTGCAGTGATCAAGCAGCTTGTCTCTCACCAAGGCTAACCGGGTTCAATTCCCGGTTAATGTGTGTGAGATTTTCGAAGTGATATATCACGTCCTGTGGTTCGCTAATGATTGCGAGACTAAAGGTCATGTAAAACTAAAAGCTTCCTCCCTTTTTCAGATTTTAGGCATAATTTACAACATGGAGTGTGACATAATTTCCTTCTCAGGAATAATTTTCTCAGAAAATGACGTGTTATTGGATTAGCGACTTCATTGGAATTTTGTGTTCCTTCGCGTAGCGTAAGTATTATATTATGTTGTTCTGGAAAAGAGATACGAACTTTACCTCAAACAGTGGTTTGCAAAGCGATTCTTCTGCATCGAGACGAGACTCTTTTTATTCCGCTGTCTATGCGCTCCGTGTGATATAACATTATTATGTTACGCGGTGAGAGTCTTGACAGGCCTGTGTCCCAGAAAGAGAAGTTAATGGCATTCTGTGCAACGGACTGCTAGCTCTCGTAGAACTGACGTCATTCATGGCCGGCAGATGCCAGATTATTGCTTGGTGCACGCGTATAGCGCCTAGACCGGGTAAACCATTGGAAGCTCACCATAAAACGACTGCTTTGTCTAACCTTAAACACTCATTCTTTGGGACATCAAAACTATTTTCTTTTCTTTCCCTTGTGAGTGAGGGATCAACGAGGAAAGTTCAGAAAAGTAGTTTCGTCATTGTATTGCAGGAGCAGATGGTAGCCTACACAAGGTGTCACCAACAATCGCCATAAGAATCTACACTCGTGGCTGGTTCAACGATGGAAGGAGCGTCAGCCGAGGGGGAACGAAGAGCGCCAACGAAGAGAGAGGAGTAGCAGACCGGCGTGCCAGATATCATTCGAGTACAACGGTCATGGTCGTTCACTGGTGTTGCAAATGCAGTGAAGGACGGCAGAGTGTGGAGAATGAATATCGAGGTGGGCGTCCCCCAGCATCCACGAATGTAAACAACATTGCTCGAGTAGCCTACAGGATATGATATTAGCGGACAGGCGCATAACGGTGGCAGACGTGGCGTCCACACTGCTTATTGGTCGTGCCCGGGCCCATCACATATGGGTACCGAGAAACCTGACCCCGGAATACAAGGGTGGAAAAATGGGCTTCAGGAAATGAGCTCCTGGTCAGAATCATCACGGGCGATGAAAGCATTGAAAGGCGCACTCTCGGGACGTCACTTTCATACCAATGCTCAGGTGGAGCAGGCTGTGCGACAATTCCTTGCATCGCACGGCACCGAGTTTTACCAGAGTGGTTTCTTCAAACTGATTGCACGCTACGACAAGTGTCTCAATGTCAGTGGCGACTATGTCACAAGGTGTATAGTTCATAATGCCGTGGTGTATGTCAGTTTGACAATAAAGGGTCCCTGGAAAAAAATGACGAAAATATTTTCGGAACTTCCCCTGCGATATTCCCTATCTGTCATCTTATATATAAAAATAGAAATGGACATCTGTCCGAAATTAATGGACTCAGACACCGTTTAACCGATTGCATTGACATTTTGTACGGTTGGCACAAATCTACACGTTTCACCTGGCTCAAATCTACACCTCCCCGATCTGAACCGAATTGTACGTACATAACCTTTGGAAACCGACGAGTAACACTGTCTACTTGAAATTTTGGATAGCCCTCTCCATTCCTTGTAACTCACAAGAGAGGATTAAAAAGACTGGGTGCTTGAAGCCATAGCCTCTTTCAGCCAAGATCGTGGTGGACAATTAGCGGCAACGCTGCGCGTTACAGCTAGTTTAAAATCAGACTAGTCGGTTGGACACTGCTTTCAAACGGTTTTATCTGTTAATATGATATAAAACACTCATGTTTTAATGGCATCACTATGCCTCTGACGTTAAATTAAAGGCGAAAAAGTAATTGCAAAAGCTTTCTGTAAACAAAAGGTTAGGGCCTATATTCAATGATTTCAACAGCTGAAAGATGCAGTTCGGGGTACTGTCATTTATGACAGTGAATGTGTTATATTAAGGTCGTCCTAGGCATCTATAACTCAACTCTTGGCGTTCTAGCTTAATGGACCATTGAAATGCCCAACTTTGTTGTAACTCCTGGATAACGGCAGTTAAGAAGTTAACAGCGCGAAGCGAACATATGACCGTGATACTGGTGACAATGATCTTCGTGAATAATACGGTGGGAAAATGTGCGTAAGATTCTTTGGCGTTGCAGTATCTCGCCGTATGCAGCATGGTTTTTTTTTTAAATTAAATCGAGCGGCATCTCTCCAACCCCGGCTCTGAAGCGAGGGTAAAAAACAGTAGGTAGTTGAAACTCTTTGGCAGAACTAACCCAAACCAATTCCGGTATTCCGATTACTAACTAGAATGCCTTATTTCATTTGCATATACGCAATCACTTAAAAGTTTGATACTACTTGTTGATATTTCACTCCCATAACCAAAATCTGTTACATAATGTCGACATATTTCACTACTAGGCCTCCCTATCAACACTGGGGTCCCAACAACCAATTGAAATTGATGTTAGAAAAACGTTATGATCATTTCATTTTTATTGCTTCCCACACCAACCTTCAAACAATTTGAGTTATTAGCATGAGTGAATCTTCTGTTGTTGTCGATGATGATGATGATTAATTTGGGGGCTTTGCGACATCGTGGTCATGTAGCCCCCATATACTTGTGTGTGAGTGTGTGGAATCTGTCTGATAACCAGTGTCATAGTGATAACTGTAGTAGTGTGTGTATTTATTTATAATTGAGGTTAGGATTTGGTTATGAGGCAGCCGTGGCGTTAAGATGTACCATCCGAGCATTTGCCAGGAGTAGAAATGGGGAAACCACAGAAAACCAGTTCTAGGATGGCCGAAATGAGAATCAAGCCAACCTCTTCTCAGTTCTGCCTCACAAGGCTGAGTGTACCTGGTTTCAGCTCTCAGACCACAAGGTGGATCTTCTATTGAGTCATATTTCTAGTTAGTAAATCCCATGAAAGTACACTATATTTGGCATTTATCCATTTATGGAATGGATCTAACTCAAGTGCCATGCAGTTAACGCTATAGAATTCGAAGCTTTATCGTCGAAGAGTATGACTCATGCATGGTTGATTTTTACCCTACTTTCGAATTTTGTAAAAAAATAAATGCAGACTTATGAGATCGAGGAATCTACACGGGTCAAATGCCCGTGTGTCTGTGTGTCCACCCTATCAATTCAAATACGACGAAAGCGAATTGAATCAAATTTGGTACATACAGGGTGGCGCACGAAATGTCATACACTGGAAATTGTTTATAGAATATTTAATATACAACATATTTAATAAAGAATGGCATTACAACATTCACTGGGATGTGCATGATTAGTCAGTATGTAGGACATGTTCAATATGCCCACCTTCTCGGCATACAACAGCTTCGAGACGAACCTGCATGTTTGTGACCTCTCTACGACACCTGTTCTCACTCAACCCTCGGAAGAAAGTCACAATTGCCGCTTACAATTGCAGTACATTTTCTGGTTTATGGCGGTAGATTGTCTCCTTCAAATATACCCACAGGAAGAAGTTGCAGGGATTAATATCGGGGCTATGTGGTGGCCAGATTGAGCGTCTCTGAAAACGTCCAGGATATCGATGGGACATCACACGGGGCCCGAAATGTTGATGCAGGAAGTATGGAACAACATTTGCAGTGTGCAGACGAGCTCCATCTTGCATGAACCATTGTGTCTCTATTGGTAGTCGTGATGCAAAGAGTTGTGGAAGGAAACTGATTTGCAACATGTCATGTAACGCGCACTGTTGACAGTGTCATTGATAAAGATTGGTCCAATAATTCCATGACTGGAAATTGCAACCCACACACACACACTTTCACACCATGACTTTCAACCTCGTGCACAATAGCAGGCCGTTCTTTCGCTCAAAACCGGACATGTTTGTTCACAGCGCCGTTGAGATAAACGTATGCCTCATCACTGAACCATGTGTTGTGCATCACCTTCTGCAATAGACCACCCAGCAAACTGTACTCGCCGTTGATTGTCAAGCGCCGTTAGTTTCTGACCTGTTGTCATTTTGTGTGGGAATTGGTCTAGCTCAGACTGCAGTATTCTCTGAATTGACTGACGAGAGATGTCCAGATGAACACAGGCAGTTCTGGTGGATTTGGAGGGGCTCCGAGCCACAGCCGCTCTCACAGCAGAAGAATGTCCGGGCGGACTGGCATGAGACGGGTTCGTTTTCTCTCCAGTATATTTTCTGTTTCAAATTGACTGGCCAGTCTATACGCAGTCTGCCAGCAGGGAGCCCACCGGGTACGGAAATGAACACGAAACCTTTTTTAAGTCCGAGTTACACTCATTGTTTCTGCAAAAAATAACACTTTTCACCTTCTGTTCACGCGTCAGCCTCCCTTTGTCCGCCATGCTGTATAACTGAAAGCCGGTACGTATGCGCGACATGTGCTGCTGTCAGTCGAATCACGCATGAAATAAGGTTTCTGTTCACGAAAGGACATGGTTGTGAGCCCAGATTTACACATTTTATAAACCATTTTCGATGTATGACATTTCGTGCGCCACCCTGTAGATGGCACTAGCAAAGGGGACCTCAAAATCATGATTCATATCGCCGCCATCTTAACGAAAACTAATTGGCGGCCACCTAAATGTTTAATGCTTAAGTCAAATTACAACTAAACTAATCATCAGATTTCTACCAAATTTTGGAAAAACGTACCTTCATGAGAGAATAGTCTTGGACCCATACTAAAAGGTCATCAGCCCAATAATTACAAGATGGCAGCCATGCGAATCATGCAAGCATTATAATCCATAAATTATAATAATCCAATGAATCAATACCCTCAATACTTGGCATTCAGATAGTCCCATATAAGGACTCTCTGTAACCTACGTAACGACTATATGGGAGTAAACATTACGCACAGCCACCATCTTGAAAATATAAAAATAAATAACTCTCAACATTTATGAGCTGTAGTAACAGTAACGAAGATGACAAGATATGACCGTATATGTGGCCTAGTATGGCCTAAGGAAAAGAACGGAAATCCATATAACTTACGTTAATCAAGATACCGGCGGCGCGAACTATTATAGCATTAAAATCAACAACTCAGAATAAAATTGGGTAATTAAGACGAATCGTGCGGAAATGTGAGTATCATATCAGAGCTTTCACTTGCGCTAGTCAAAAGACTATCACACTGAATATAGCGCTCAATGACCATCTTGAAATTTAAAAATAAATTAATAACTTTCGATACTGTATCTTAGAGCTACACTGTATAATAACGAAATTTAGTAATGAGGTAGACCTTATAAGTCGCTTCGTAAACTCAACGAAAAATAACAGTGACTTATAGATTCAAGATGGCGTCTAAGCGTACTATTAAAATACACAAATTAGTAACTCAGGATGTTATTGTACAATTTTTCGAAACTTGGTAGAAGAGGATTAGAGTTAGTGATAAATTTAATACACTGAATATAGGGCCCAGTGGCCATCCTGAAATTTCATAATTTAGAAACCTAACTGCAGGAGTATCGTGTGCCCAAAGCAAACTAACATCGACTCTAAATTTTCAAGATGGCGGTTGGGTTTGATGTGAATTATTCACATGTAATTGCGTTATTAAAACGAAACTTAGGTGAAAGCAGTAGCATATATGGAACCTTGCTGAAATTCGCCATAAAAATAACACACTGAATACAACGGCGGCCATCTTGAAAATAGAATATGATAACGAATAAATCAACGAATTTTGAAGCTACGAATACGAAAATTAGCAGTAATATAGAACCTTATAAGTGGCATCATATGGCAAATTAAAAAGGCATACATTCACGATAGCGGCTGGGCGTATTATTAAGACTTGAATTTATTTAACTCACGATATAATAGCACAATGAATGTGAAATTTAGTGAGAGAGGAGTACCATACAAAAGACCTCTCTACCATTGTTCATACGAATACCACACTGGATATAGCGCGCAGCGGCTATCCTTAAATTATCAAATTATGTATTGCATTTATTTATTGTATTTATTTCTCTGTCAAATTGATCATAATCTAATTAAATCAAGTCTCATATCAACGGAGAATATCTCTACAAATAAGCTAAAATAAATGTTAAAATTTTCTGTCATCAAGATGACTTAACAGTTAATTGTGGCTAGTTCCACAGTCGATAAGACCAAGAGGTAAAAACCTTGAAGAGCAAGGAGAAATAATTGAGCACAGACCACGTTGCAAAGTTACAGTTCTGAATAACCTGTAACTGCAAATTAGATCTTCTTCTTCATGTGCCGTCTCCGCTAAGAAGGTTGGCGATCATCACAGCAATCTGGTTTTTGGATCTAACAGCACTGAAAAGTTCACTGGAACTACACTTGAATCATGTTTTTAGGTTGTCCAACCAAGAGATCCTTCTTCTTCCTCGACTCCTCCTGCCCCTCAACTTTCCCTTGAATAATTTCTTGTAGAAGACGATACCTGTCTCCTCTCATTATATGGCCCAAGTATTGTAACTTCCCAATTTTGGCACATGTAATTATCTCCATCCTATCCTATCCTACGCAATATCTCAATAATTGTGATTCTATCCATCCAGCTTATTCTTAAGATCCTTCGATATGTCCACATCTCAAACGCCTCTAGTCTGTTAATCATCTTGTTTGAGTGTCCAGGCTTCCATACCGAAGAAGAGTACCGAGAAAACACAACATTTTAGCAACCATAGTTTTAAGTTTATACTCAAGTCTCTATTGCACAATAAATTTCTAATTTGATTGCACTTCTGGCTTGTCCTATCCTTGCCTTAATTTCTTGAGAGCAATCATTGATATCATTAACTATGGTTCCTAAATATCTGTATTTCTGAACTCTTTGAACTGCTTCACCTTTGATTATCAAATTTCCTGGATTATTCTCTTTCGAAATTACTGTAAAACTGGTTTTCTGAACATTTAGAGTTAAACCACTTTTCTCACTGGCTTCAACCACTCGATCCGTCAACTGTTGTAGATATTCAAGGCATCCAGCGATTAGTAGAGTATCGTCCGCAAATCTTAAATTATTTACAAGTTTGCCATTCACCTTAATCCCTGATGTAACACCCAAAAGGGCAGTTTGAATTACGTCTTCAGCGTCTTCAGAGTAAGCGTTGAATAATAATAGATACAGTACACATCCTTGTCCTACCCCTCTTTCAATTTTTATTTCATTTGAAACCATGCTGGCTTCTCTTATTACTGCGATCTGATTATAGTAAAGTTGGGTAATAATTTTCATATCCCTTCTGTCTACATTTTTTCTTCTGAGCAACTGAATCAGTTGATCATGTCGAACTTAGTCAAAGGCTTTATTATAATCCAGAAAACAAACATATATTGGCTGATTCATTTCCAGGCATCTTTGTGTGAGTGCATTAAAGGCAAATAATGCTTCTCGTGTTCCCAGGGCATTCCTGAAACCAAACTGAGTTTAATCTATATCTTGTTCTAGTTAACTATATATTGATGGATGATCTTCAAAAATATTGTCATCATGTGACTCATTAAACTAATTGTCCTAAGGTCATTACATTCTTTTGCATTATTTTTGGTATAGCTATGAATGTAGATTGAAGCCAGTCTTGAGGAATAATATCGGTTTTATAAACTGTATTAAATATATCTACCAACAACCCTAAATTTTCTTGATTAATTAGTTTTATTAATTCAGATGGTATTGAATCTGGACCTGGTGATTTGTTGTCTTTTGCATTTTGAACTGCGTGAAGTATTTCTTCCTCTGTAATGCCTGGGCCACAGTAATTCTGCTGTTCTTCATACGCCGGATCAATTTGTCCTTCATCTGCATACAAATCGTGTATGTATTCCGTCCATCTGTTTATTTTTTCCTTCCGCACCACAAAGAATATCACCATTTTTGTCCCACAATATGTTTGTCTTCCTAATTATATTCGTACCAGTTAATTCTTTAACTTTCTTATGAAGATTGAAACTATCATGTTTTAAGGCCAATCTTTCAATATCAGTACACTTCTCATTGTACCATTCTTCTTTTGTATTTCGTTTTTGCTTCTTATTATTATTCTCGTATCAGAAACATACATTTTAAACATATAACACAGTTATTATATTATCTTTGCTCAAAACTTGGCCACTTCCAGTGCACTCTGTGCTCCCCGACGAAGATCTTCTTCCGTGCAGGATGCTGGGCACAGTCGACACTCAGTCATATGCTGAACAGTCTGCTCTTCTCCACAATCACATTGCATATCATCCTGGTCAATGTATCCCCATCTTGCCATATTAACCCTTGATCTGCCTACTCTAGAGCGCAGTCTATTCAGGGACTTCCAAGTCGTCCATTCCTCGTCATAGCCAGGAGGTCGAGTTTCAGAAACATTTTCCCAACCAGGGGGAAGGTTGGTCGTAGCCCTCCACATTTGCAACCTAGCTTTTTCAGCAGTGGTTCTAAGTTCCTTTGATGTTCTAAGGAAACTCTTCCTCGACTTCAGTCGTTGCGGCTGCGGTTCGTGTCCATATAGAGGATGAGTTCTTTCATGCTCCCCTGTATTTCGTTCCTTGTTCGCAGCTATTTCTCTTCGAACAGGGGGTGGTGCTATTCCTACGAGGAGATAAAGCCATTCGACTGGAGTTGATTTCAAGCAGCCTGTTATAATTCTGCAGGTATCGTTGAGAGCTACATCCACCTGTTTGGCATGTGTTGAATTATACCAAACAGGAGAAGCATACTCTGCTGCAGAATAGCATAGTGCCATTGCAGAAGTTCGGATCGTTTCAGGTTGACTACCCCACTGTGATCCAGCCAGTTTGCGTAGGAGATGGCTCCTGGAAGAAACTTTCGACTTGGAGTTCATGCAGTGCTTCTTGGAAGTAAGAGATCTGTCAAGTGTCACTCCTAGATATTTTGGAGTCTCACAGTGTTCCAGTTCGACCCCTGACCATACGATCTTTAACTTGCGAGTAGCTTCCCTATTTCTCAAATGGAAAGCACACACTTGTGTCTTTGAGGGGTTTGGCTTAAGCTGGTTTGTGTTGTAGAATCTGGAAAGATCTTGAAGGGCATTCGTGAGGGTGTTCTCCACTGATTCAAAATCTGCGCTCTGAGTGGCTAGAGCAAGGTCATCAGCATACAGGAAACTTCTGCTGTTCGGGGCTATAGGTTAGTCGTTTGTGTATATATTTAACAGGATTGGAGCCAGTACACTTCCTTGCGGGAGGCCGTTTTTCTGTAGTCTCCATCGACTACGCTGTCCTTGAAAGTCGACGAAGAACCTGCGATTTTGCAAAAGAGTGGCGATGAGCCTGGTTAGGCTAAAATCCTTGGTGAGGTTGTAGACCTTGACTAGTAGTAGCCTGATGGTTGACAGTATCATACGCTGCTGATAAGTCGACAAATACCACTTCTGTCACCTTACGAGCTTCAAACCCATCTTCTATAAACTGTGTGAGATTTAGCAGTTGTCCAGTACAGCTTTTACCAGGGCGAAATCCAGATTGCTGAGGTATAAGAAAAGGGTCAATTACAGGCGATAGGCGATTTAAAATCAATCTTTCCAGCAGTTTGTAGAGGTGACATAGTAGTGCAACTGGTCTAAAATTCTTTGGATTCTTTCCTTCTTAGCTCTGCATTAATGCTATTATATGTATTTATATCCTTATTTTTATTAAACCTTCTCTTGTCCATTAACTGTAATATAGCATCCGTCATCCATCCCTTCTTGCCTGTCATTCTATCTTCTTTTAAAACGTCATTGCTTGTCATTAATAGTACCGTCTTGACCTTTATCCATTTCTCTTCAACATGAATGTTCGATGTATTATGTGTTGTCCTCAACTTGTCATTAATTTGATCATAAAGTTGATTTCTTACAACTGGATTCTTCAATTTAGAAGTCGATACTCTTCCCATTCGCTGTCTTTTAAGTACTATCTTGAACATGACACGAAACTTGTTACATATCATGCTTGCACAAATGGTTTCAGTACAACATAGTGCCCAACTGTAATTACGCCATCATAAATAAGGGACCTATTTTGTTTTGTAATTTATGCCAGCCATAAGCTCCTATAAGCAAGAAGCATGTGGGCCTTGGAATCGCATTAACACAAAGTTCGGGAGATTTCTAAGTTATAAATTCCATAAACTGGAAGATACGTGAGTATCGGCTCTGCCTGAACATCGAGTTTGGGAGATCTGGCTAATCTTGGAGAAAATATTCCCGTGTGTGAGTTACTTTACTACTGTGCTTGTAACTTAGCTACTACGAACAACTGTCATGTGTCTGATGTTGGCACCGTTTCAGACACTTTCATTCTTTGATTGATCGGAGATTGAATCTTTAAACAATGAAACCTGTGTGTTGTATAACCTACTACTGAATAGCACATGACTTGAATAAACGTACAGGCTTTCATTTATTGCACCGTACGCTGTCAAGGAACTAGGGTCAAGGAACTCGGATCTGATGTTCACTCAGGGCGGCGCACAGAAATAATTTACAGGTGAATCGGAAACCGTGCTTTTCCCATGGTCAACTGTGCATCGGTTGTTCAAAACTGAGGGGCGTGGTGGCTCAGCGGTCTAGCTGTATGCCTCTCACCAAGGCGGTCCGGGTTCGATTCCCGGTCAATGCATGTGAGATTTTCGAAGTGAAATGCCATGTCCTGTGGTTCGGATTCCACGTAAAAAGGAAGTCCCGTGGCTCATGATCTCAAGATTAACGGTCACGTAAAACTACAAGCTTCCTTCCTTTCCTTCCTTGTTCAAAACTGAAAACAATGTAGCCTATATATCTTAGCTCGAAATGGATAAAGCACTTAATGTAATTCACCTGGAAAAAAAAACTAGTTTCCTTCCCTTTTTACATTAGTTTACTATTATACGGTAGATTATTATCAAAACCAGCATCCCACCCCTACAATAAAAGGCATACACATTTTTATGTAATACAAATGGGGTGAAGGGTAAGAGGAAGCCTCAAATCCCGACAGTAAGACAATTGAGCAATCTACATTATATCCATCTCTGACCATTATAAGGGCAAGTGTGACAGGGGCTTGGTAACTCACTTCCCTCCGCTAATCTGAGAATATTGCGAGGTGAGAGGAGAACCTTCCTGATGTGAATATGACACAAAACAGTTCTAATACATGTGTCTCAATCAAGCTTGTAAGAAGTCACATTTCCATAAGTTGTTTATCATTCACTTCGCACGAACCATGAATGATTCCATAAGCGCGCAACCTAAACTCTGTCACCGGCCGGGACTATGGATTATCGATAGCCATTTTATTTTATTTGCTATTGTACTGTAGCTCCACTGATTTATTCGCGACAAATTATGTTGTTGTTGCTTATTTTAGAAGCTGCGGCATCGCGGTCTTATAACCCCGTGTTTGTGGAATTTATGTGAAAATCTGTGTTGTTGTTTTGACTGCTAGTAGTGTGTGCATTTGTAAATTGGGGATAGAATTGGGAAGAAGGCAGCCGTGGCCTTAAGTTAGGAACCATCCCATTTGCCTGGAGTAGAAGTGGAAAACCACTTCCAGGATGGTTGACAAGTGAGGTGGGAATCAAACATTCCTCTACTCAGTTTTGCATCACGTGTATCCCGTCCCAGCCCTCACACCAGAATTAATTTTTTTGGCAGAGCCGGGCATCGAACGCAGACCTCCGTAGCGACAGCCAAGTACGCTAGCCGCTACATCACGAGGTGATCTTGATTTTTTGCTAAATATTACAATGTTAGTAAGTTCTGAATTCTCCACAGAACATCGATGTAATGTAATTTACTCCACAATTATCGGTATCGATTTAAAGGTTAACGTCCCCCATTTTTGCCATAGAACTTTCCTCTGTTCATCGATGACGGGGATATGACCTAGACTGCCTTCCTCTACTCTATGCACCCATCATCGATGGGTTATGAAAGCTACCTAGTATATTATTTAAGCAGTAGGTGATAGCACTCGGATTACATTAGTTACACTGTGTCACCGAGCAAAGGCACAAACGCTTCAACATCACACGTCAATCTGATTATACAGGTTGAGGCAAATGTTAACATTCAAAGGGTGTTTAATCACTTTAAATTACAAAGTAGGGATTTGGTTACAGTGTTTCAATTCGGCACCCATTCTTCTCAATGCATAATTGTAGGGGCCCTTTAATTCACAGCCCTCGGTGTATTAATTCAGTGTACAAATGGAGGAACGGAGGTTCAGGGTGGTTAAAACGTAAATCTTTGTATGACAGTTGTGCATACAATGCCAGCTTCTGTTGCTACACTAGCCATTCGAAGCACGATATCGTGATTGACTACTTGGAAGCTACGTTCTCAAACTTTTTGACACACTTCCAGCTACAGCTCTAGGCTTCGTTGTGACATTTAAAAATAACGTTATAAATCGGACGACCGAGTCACTATATGAAAAATTGTTCTATTCTTAATTAAGTCACGTTTTCTTTGTACACAGATGTTCTGGCAACTCGTACGGAATACGCAACTACATTACATAGCAGAAAAGGCAGATTGTGTACTGACAAGGGAAGTATCAGGTAAGACAGGACGAAACCTACCTTGAAACTTTGTGGACGCAATCGTTGTACTATAAGAGGACAACGTGCGAAAAATCAGCAGCCAGATTGAACTGCAAGGCTCCGAAATCATGCGGCGAATCTCTCGTATAAATCATTGGGAATTAGCGCGTACAGTACATGTTGGAAGGGACAGCCCTGACGGCCCAAGCACTCAAGGCCGGTGGGAAGCAGCCGTACGCTCACGTCAGCATATACGCCCCACTGCACCGAATTCGAGAAGGTTGAGGAGCGTTGTTCAATCGTCTACCCATAGGCCTATGGTAACTCAGTAGAGATAGGACCTTCAGTGTTCGGTTTTATGGTAAGCTCTTATTGCTATGTGGGTTCCAAAGAAAAATGCAGTAATACTTTCTAAGGGTCAGAACATTATTGTAGTCTATGGTGAAACACACGTTTCATTTTCGCAGTGCAACATGTGACATGAAGAGAATGTTTGTGTGTGGCATCACCAGCTTACTCACTCCTAACAGAACTGACGCTCAGAAAAGTCACGGAATATGCAACTACATTACGTAGCTGGTGTGTGTTTGTCTGCGGTGTAGCACTAATCTCCATGGGAGTGGGTTTTAAACGTGAACAATACAATAGATTGCGATAGTGACAGAATCTTTCGTAGAAGAGACAAACTGCGATAGTCAGAGAATATGTTGTCGCGGTCTGGGTCTGTCTTATTTTAAAAGCGTTACGTTACGTGCGGTTTGTTGCGTTACTGTCAACATCCATAGTTACAGTATTCCTAAGACGCTGTCTTCCGTTCAGTTGATCATGACATAATTGGATAATACTGCATGCTGATATCGTGCGGTTTCTCTGTGGCCTTTGCTTACACAATCGAGGAATGTGCTTCTAATATGGAACCAGTGCATTCTTTCTGCATGAATGTAATACATTATCGAATTCTCAGGAGTGTACCCAGCAGACTACGTGACTGACGGATAAATAACATTGCAAATTATACAACTCCAGCAGCATAACCTGATAGCCTGCCGCCAAGGCACTTACTTTGTAGTGCAGTTGCTACCATAATACAGGTTGTCAGAAAAAATTCCCACTCACACGAATCAGTGGCGGCTGGTGTGAATTTGTCTGCGGTGCAGCACTACTCTCCGGGGGAGTGAGAATTTAAACGTGAACATTACGATAGATTGCAGGAATTTTAACATTTTAAGTTTTTAGCCCTAAATGTTAAAATTTTCCATTATAGGGTGTTTTTAATATAAATTGTAGTTTTAATGTAGTTTGCCAAATAGGACTATATCTTCATATAGGCTACACTATTGTCCAAAAGTTAAGCATAATCACTCAACGAGGTCATACCGCCTGATAGGAATGTCAGACAGATTGCTGATCAAACGAAAGCTGAATCACACACCGTACGTCACACAACTTGTCCAAAAACTGTGTCAGAAAGGTTCTGATAGCTATGGTACACCTTTGACAACAACTAACAAAATTTGGCAATGCCTTCCACAACAGAATATGCTGTTAATAGGGTGTATGGTTATCCCTAACGGCCACACATGCTTCGCAGCGACGTGGCAGGCTCTCTATCAGATTGTCCAAGAGTTCTTATGGCAGTCGATCCCATTCCTCCAAAACGACAATGCAAAGGTCTTGGAGGGTCCTTGGTGGAGGCTGATGGGATGCAATTCGCCTCCCCCAATGCATTCCAGGCATGTTCTATAGGATTTAGATCCGCAGACCTCGCTGGTCAGTCCATGCGATGAATGTCTTCCTCAGCCAGAAATTCATCCACCAGAGCAGCGCGGTACGGTCGGGCATTATCGTCCATTAAGAGGAAGTCTGGACCAACCGCACCTCTGAAGAGTCGAACATGTGATCTCAGTGCCTCATTCCTGTTCACAGTGTTCCTCGCACCACCAATGAAGATGTGCAGGTCCGTACGGCCATTCAACATGATGCCGCCCCACACCATGACGGCACCACTACCATACCATACTGGTCCCGTTCCACATTGTTCCTGTGATTGTAACGGCTTCCCGGTTCTCTCCAGTTTAATGTGCGACGGGAATCGTTCTGCAAACTGAAGCGGCATTCATCTGTGAAGAGCACATGCCTCCATTCATTCATGGTCCAGTTTCGACGTTGACGGCTCCATAGCAAACGGGCCCGTCTCAGCTTGAGTGAGCGGGACGCACACCGCTGGACGTCTGACAAACAGCCCTGCTGTTCTGAGCCTCCAGTATACAGTTTGCCGGGAAACGGCAACCCCTGAGACGGCTGCAAGCTTCGCCGACAATTGTTTTGCAGGTGCACTCCGATTTCGTCGAGCGGTAAGGCCAGATATAGGTCCTGCTGTGGGGTGGTTACTCTTGACCGACCTGGTACTGGCCTACGACTAACATCTCCTGTCGTCTCCAATGTCTGGAAATGACACTTTGTGGCACATTCAAGGATACGGCTACTTCGATCTGTGTCTGGCCTGCTTCCAGGCGGCCGAGTATTCTACTCTGCAGAACGGGGTCCAAATGGCGTCGTTGTGCCATTATGCTGTCACGTTCACCACGAGGCTACACTCCGCAGGACAAACACGACTGGGGAATATGGGGCACAGGCACTGGCTGTGTTTATCTTGTGGTTACGCTGCTAGCGCTGTCATCGTGCCGCTAGTCGAAGCAGGGGATACTCCTTTCCTATACAGAGCGAACACGTAAGGTTGGTAGGTGCATATGTCGTGCGATTGGCGGTCTATTTCCTGTTGCCCTGCTTATTCGTAACTGATGCTTAACTTTTGAACACTAGTGTAGGGTGATGATGATGTACGTTAAGGGCTCTCACTCTAGAACGGGGCTTTCCAAAGGCCGTGCCGCCGATAAGTCACAATGACTCACTGCCACATTTATGGCATGTGCCGATTACAACAGCGCATCGTGAAGCCCTGGATGTTGTCATAGCATTTAGTACATACGCAGCTGGCAAGATACCTTAGTTGTGATAATTAAGACTTTCTGTGAAGTACTGCAGCCTACCTCGTATCACGTGAACATGGTTAGGTATAGAACAAAACATCGAATTTTCCTAGTGGAAACTTATCTTCTCAAGAAGAAGAATTTGTTTGCAATTTTCAGCGCCGTGCGATTTTTACTTGTGGAGGAACCTCAAACAAAAGGTATACAAATACAATCTATTCTTATTACGTCACAGGAGGGGATCGGTAGTATTCGTATAAGTTCGGATATTTTCGCTAGGCGCACCTTGAGCCTTGTTGCATCCGCCATGTAACGACCCGAGGAGTTAACTAATGGGGAAGGGAATAAGTTACTGGATCTAGCATCTGCGCCATACTAGTCACTGTAGAAATCGTCAGAGCTCGAGCCGCGCAGCGACTACTTGGCGAATGCTCCTATGTTTTGACGCGCTTCACTTTCCTTGTGCAGGTCACCGTATTACTGGAGTTCCAGGGTTATTATAATACAAAACTGTAGTTTTTAAGCCCATAAACTTAAAATATATAATCGCTGAAAAAAATCTGGTTGTGGAGCAACGTTGCAACCTCATCGTGGCCCGCCACTGACACAAATACACCACTTGACGATCAAAGATGCAGTGAGACAACAACAGCAATGTTTCACCCATAAATCACAAACCTGAAATATTTTTAATAACGGATCTGATACAAATGCTGAACAACAAGTAGGCCTACCTAGGGAACCGATTTAATTCATATTGTGAGCGAGAATGTTCTTTATGGGTGAATCAACAAAGAAATCAGAATAGTGATCTGTCATGAGTTAGATTGAAATTAGGTAAAATGTTCACATTTAGATTGGGAAGAAGTTCAAAATCTATGATGCACATCATTGCATTCATCCAGCTCCGTAGCTGAATGCTATAAGGTCTGGGCAACTATACTTTCGGAGATATTCTGAGTGTGGTAATCGTACACGCACTCCAGGTAGAAATTGGGATGGCACGTTGAGTCCCGAGGCACTTATCTAAATCATGCTCTTGTCTGAGTCTTCATTCCTTATAATGCAAACCCTCTATATCCTTTGCCCTGAGCTAATCGTTCATCTCTACATAGGTAATGCAACTACTGTACATCCGGGGCAATCTGTTTAACATATTCCAAACTTTGGTCTTCCTCTACAGTCCTTGTCCTCCGCCTTACCTTCCAAATCTTAGACCCTAATAATAACAATTTCACACACCATCGGCGGTTATCAGTCTCATTTAATTCATACATACACAAGTAAAATGAAAGAAAGGAGCCGACAAAAGTGGAAGCAATCCCGTGGTCTCCCACTAGTTGTGAGCCCCTGGGGGGACTAGCGACTGTCTGACTGACAGTTCCTTAATAAATAGCATGGGTCATCACTAGGGTTCGGAAATTTAAGACCTAAAGAAGTACAAAATATGCAAGCAAATATGCCCTAAAAACTATAAAATATGACCTAAAAAACATGGCATTTCCTAGTTTGCTACTTGCTTCTGAGCTAAATATATCTAATGGAGTGGCATTCTATTGAAAGGTGGAAGCACACTATCGTCATGTTCCGTGATCTCATGCGTACCGTGTCGCAATCTAACTTGTCCAGAAAGATGTGCTAAAAGAGCATTTTCCGGGAAAAGAAAGAAAAATATTTCTACTACACTATTCGGGAATCCTGAGTTTGAAACTCGACGTAGATAACACGTACCTTGTTAACGACGCCTCAATTTAAACAAAAATGCTGAAATTATAACCAAATATGACCTTATATCACTAAAATATGACCAAATATGACCAAAACAATAAAAATGGCCGAAATATGCATTTATAGGCAACATCAAATTGCTTTAAACGTGATCAGGGACCCGTCATTCAAACTTATTTTTCAGATTTCTTGTAAAATGAGCTCAGGAAAAAAATACGACTTTTCCTTAACATCCGAACCTTACTCATCACTGAATTCAACCAGTCAGACACGAAATTTCCTTATTTCCCTAGGGCATTAACAGAATTTTGCAGAAGTAACCTATGGAGCCAAACTACTCAACTGTGGCGCTCCAGTTCACCACTCTTCATGCAACACTTACACACGTGTTTACAGAATTGGTGGCTATACCCGAATACGATCTAAAGCGGGCGTTCTCAACCTTCTTGAGGCAGTGAGCACCACCATTGTACCATACCAAGTACCCGAGCAACATTAATAATAATAATATTTTTTTTAGCGTATGGCTTTTAATGCCGGGAGTGTCCGAGGACATGCTCGGCTCGCCAGTTTTGTAGCTGCTTCGAGACGGACACCCAATGGGTGAGCTACAAGTACCGTTGGGGAGGAAAGTTGGAAGGGAAGGGCGAGGAATTGGAAGGTAGCGGCTGTGGCCTATAGTGAGGGACCAACCCCGGCATTTGCCTGGAAGGAAGATGGGAAACCACAGAAGACCATCTTCAAGGTTGCCGGCGGGGGGATTCGAACCTCCTCGCCTCCCGGATGTGAGCGACTGCTATTAGTCATGCCGTAACCACCACGGCTAACTCACCCGGTAATCATAATAATAATAATAATAATAATAATAATAATATCGCAACAAGCATGTGCTCTCTCTTCTTTTCCTAGCGACGGCTTCGATGGCGTATTGGTAGCATGCTGAGCTTCTATGCCCAAGGTCCCGGGTTCAAACCCGGCCGAAGTGATAAGATTTTTTAAGAGAGTTAAAAATCCCTCAGTAAAGCCGGCGGTTCCATGTAAAAGATTTATAGCATGTATAAAAACCTTCCACTAATTACACTTGTGTGAAGCTAAATTATAGGTTAGATTTGACTAACGCTCTTAGGTTCCAACGTTCGTCGCCAGGAGCCGACTGCAGTGACATCTAGTAACCAAGTTCAGAACTAGTTGTCGTTGACGGTGGCGTTTGGTAGCAAAAGTAGGAACTACTTGAATATTGAATGTTCAGTCCTTACTTGAGTTAAAAACAGTTAACACACACTAATACAGCCGTCACAATTAACACCGGTTATCAGTGACCCCGTAGTAAAGTAAAGGCCTTGGGAGGGAAGGTACTGGACCATAGTGAATTCATACTCAGAGGGCAATTGTCTGAGACCATCTTCGAACCCCGGAACCCAGAAATAATACTAAGGTGATCGGGTAAAATCATAATATATTCACAATAAACATGCATACAAATTAACAAAACACTTACTAATCAAGATGTGGATTCTGACATCAAATATTTGTTCCTTCCAGTTGACTGTAATACATATTTTAGCAATCCAGCCAAGTTGTTATGATGAAGTAAATAAGTGTTGCTTTCAAACTATCATCTGTTGTCATTATGAGAATCCAAGCCAAATAATTAAGAGGATGACGAATTAAATATTCAATAGTTTCATAATGCACCTGCATAATGCATCATACAGTATTTCATGCATTTCCACACAAATATATAATTAATTAATTCTCGAGACAGTACATGTCACAAAGTTAGGCCTACGCTTGTTATAATATCCAATGTAATACGTTGCCTAAAACTGAAGAATTAATGTCTTCAAAACACAAAATATACGGAGCTAATCCAATTTACGTGTTTTCACCTCAATGGCTATCAGAAAATCTCTTTTTTATTAACAACAGATGATCGCACATAGTTAAAAACAATACGACAGTAGCCATCATGAAAAACAGAAGAAAAACGATCACCGTACTAGGGCTATCGACATCAAAATAAATCCTACATTAATAAATTTTCCACAGACCATAAGGCATACTACTTGTAATTAAAATGCATTTTACAATTAACTGAAAACAGAAAACAAATCATTAATTACACAAAGAAAATATGAGTGTCAGTTAGCCTACCTGAGTGAATACTCGAGGATGACATTAAGTTTGAATGTATAACCTTGAAAGGCCCTGTCATGCAACGTAGGAAAATACAAAATAAATACATTTACCTTGCCAGTCGATACAGTCACAAGTACTTACGATGACAAAATAGCCTACCTTAATTCCACAATATACGAAGCATATCCAGACGTTTATCTCCAGTAAGGTTACAATAGGTAACCAGTCAATAACTTGACGAAGAGGGATAATATCATTCAATATTTTCACATACAGTAGAACTTCAGTTTACTTCTTATGTATTTATAAAACCACGTAGATCCATGATGACTGGCCTAACAAGCTCATTACGAGAATCATACATGTCTCGAAAATCCCAGCCTTCCAAAACCATTAAAGTCAACATCGAGATAGAGAAATACTTGTCGCTAGAACATAGCTCTTCCTATCGGACAGAGGGAGAAACTACAATCCCAGTCCAAGGCAGCACCGACAAGATATGCTACCTATCGAGGCCAGCCACAACTAACTCCGCCGCTCGATTCAAAAGTTTATGCCAAAGTAAAAATTGTACGTTCAATCAGAGATTAGTGCCAAAGTAACGGCACAGACTCCCGGGCCCCAAACTTGTCGATGGTTCGCAGAACAGAGACGACGTAAATGGTACAAGTGTATCAACATGCATAATCAAGCAAATCTTAAAGCATAGAAAAGTTTTTGCCAATTATCACAAACACAGTAGCTTCCGAATGTGAAATACTTAATTAAAAGTTCATTTCAGTTTTCATCAGCACCATAACCACCAAAATATGTCATGCCAAGAACATAAACAAATACTTAAGTGTAGAATACATCGAGTGGGTTTTCTTTGTACAATTTCCACAACATTATTACAAATGGCATCTTGAATAAACGATGGCAGGAACAGTTTCATCCGAAGGTTACATAGATTGGTCCAATATCCTGGCCAGAGACATCTTCTCGCACTGCATAACACTCCAAACGCAGAATAAGACCTCGAAGAAAATTAGCTGAAAACAAATTTCGACTGCGACAGTAATGTGTAAAGGAAAGCTTAATATCTAACGTTGACACTCATTTACAAAGAACAAATTACAATAAAATATTATATGATGGCATCAGATTTTATAACAATAACCCAGTACTATCAAGAATCCACATCTTTACAGGTGAAAGGTATAACAATGACCCTCAATTAACACAGAAAATTGCATGCATGTTTTAGAAAATTACAATATCCCGAAAATATTACAATAATAACAGTATTTTCCGAAAATAAGTTCCAGTAATAATACTGAATGGCACGTGAGCTCTCATATTCACAAATAAAAAACCTTATTATCCCAAAAGACGAAGGCAATTGTCTCACATTGCATATCTGTTCAACCCATTTGTCCAAAATACAGAAAGAGAAAATGCCCAAAGAAACACCCAAAGTAGGAAAACACAAGAAAATTCCAAGAAGAACAATAGAAAGACCCAATTATCAAGCAAAAAACAGGACACACGTGCATACCAAAGCAGAATCACACCACAACCTTACACCATGACACATAACCTTAAAATCCCCAGAAAAAATTTACAATTAAACCATCAAATAATTAATAAACAACAACCAGAATATGAATTAGCACTTGTCAACACATCCACACAAAACACAAATACATAAATACCCTATCATATACAGACCCAGACCAAACCGAAACTAGTAAACGAGGGAAGCACGTATTTCATGAGGCCTATAGTGAGCCGCCGTATATTGACCAAATACCACAACTCAATTCATCATATCACATCACATTACTTAACCTAAAGTATTTATTTCTCAGTCAGACAGCAAAAAAAATTGAGCCCACTCAATCAACTGAAGACTTAGGAGAATTGTTTATAAATACTTACCAACATATTCAACTCAAATCTAAGCAAATGAACCCCCATAACATTCATCTGGTAGACTTAAGTTGACAGATGCGTCAACAAAATGCTAATTTACATCCACGATCCCAAAGTAACATACAATGACCTTTTACCCCTTAAATTAATATACATCCACACATATCTGGACAACCACAAAACAACAACAAGAAAACTAACCCAATTACCAAAATAAAACATATCACACCACATTTATACTTTCTGAATGTCCAACTTTGGAAATGCACAATTTAGACAATAACATAAACAATACAATTATTCACTCTTGACATAGCCTAGTATATCAAACTAAGTAAACAGTATAGCGAACAAGATCAAAACAAGAACAAACTCGACAGAAATCCCTCAATAAATGACCAACAGAAGACCCTAAATGAAAGAAGATCAACAGACTACTCGTGCAGATCACCAAGCTACAAACGTACCCAAACATTCATTGAAATCACACGACCTTACAAACTCCCAAAATTAATAAAACCATTTACTACCCACAAAATCCCCATAATTTTCCAGAATATAAATTGACACACCGTTAGGACATCGACATACACAAAATAAATAATAACCCTTAAATAAAACACACTGAAATCAACATGTCATACTAGCCGCATTTTACCCTGGCATAGCATGATTTTCCATCACCAAAACACATTTCGGCAAGTAGTTACCTTCATAAATCAACAAGCAGATAAATGACTAAGTCATCACTCGGAGAACAGAAGAGGTTTGTAATTACTTACCTATGATATCCCAACATAGTATCATTTTATACGTACGGCGTATTTAATTAAATTCAATTATAAATTAAGCAAAAACAAACCCTAACCTTAATTTACCTTAAGAAATAACCAAGAGACCCACCCGATTACAAAACAAAACTAATAACAATCACCCACACTCATGCACTCAAATACATTTACCCAAGTTTGTCACTTCAGACCTAACACAATTTAGACAATTACAAACAAGAAGAACCTTTATAGATTTGCACAATCAAGCAGAATGAGCACCACACGTGTAGACAAATACAAGCATCAATAACATCCACAATACATACATGTCCTGATGACCAGAATTCATCTACACAATTTTGACAATAACAAACAAGAAGAACCTTTTATGGATTTGCACTATCTAGCAGAATGTGCACCATACGTGTAGACAAATACACACATCAAAAACACATGCACGTCCTAATGACCAGAATTCATCTACACAATTTTGACAATAACATACAAGAAGAACCTTATGGATTTGCACTATCTAGCAGAATGTGCACCACACGTGTAGACAAATACACACATCAAAAACACATGCACGTCCTAATGACCAGAATTCATCTACACAATTTTGACAATAACATACAAGAAGAACCTTATGGATTTGCACTATCTAGCAGAATGTGCACCATACGTGTAGACAAATAAACACATCAATAACACACATAACACATGCATGTACTGATGACCAGAATTCGTCTACACAATTTTGACAATAACACATGCATGTACTGATGACCAGAATTCGTCTACACAATTTTGACAATAACATACACCACATCGAATATCAACTTAAATTATCAAAATCTGCATCGCACCATCGACTAATGTGGTCATACGAGCCACAAAAATCACATCTCTTGCCTTTGCTGGCTCTACTCCCATTAAACCTCTGGTCAGCACGCCCCTGAAATACATGGCTTTGAACATTTGTAGGCATGAACTCACGCCTTCCCTGAAATTTTTATAAGGAACAAGACTACTACAATTATCCACAAGCTGCATCTCTCCACGTGGCTGAAAATAATTTATACCAGAACCATCCCCTAATTCCACTAATTTCTTCAAACATTTCACAAATAAATTAATATCAGTGCCATAGCACACATGAAAATCTTTCAAAATTAGAGTTAATGGGTTAGGAAGGGAAGCAAAATTAACCTGACCATCAGTCATAAGTTTATTTAGAGAAACAACGTTAGTCGAGGCTCGATTATCAGAAAGATTAAGCCTATTTACTCTATCTATCACATCACATTCACCAAGTAAGCTATCAACAGTTTGTACTTCCTTATCAGTCCAAGTACGGTGAGATCCTAACCTATTCCCAGCACTACCAACGTCATGGCAAGAAACTGAACTAGAAAAATCGTTACATCTCTTATCAGAACGTGAATTACCAACAGCATTCAAATTACTAGGGCTCGACATGACCTCAGGTGTATTTCTTGAAGATCCTATTTGTTTATTTACCTCAGTAGTATTATTAGTTTGCAAAGCGCCTAACATATTTTCATTATTCTCCATCGACACTGATACAAAATTACCAAAATAATTACTATTATTCACAACGCCATCACAAGAATCACTAACATATGAACAAACGCTTTCAGAACATACAACAGGTTCACTAATATTCTCAGAAATATCACTCGAGGACAACCGATTAAAACTATCTAACAGCTTGTCACGAAGCCCAACTAACTTGCTTGAAAAAACAATATCACACTTGGACCAATATTCAATTAAACTCACTAAACGATTAATCCAGTGTATAGAACGAAATTTTAATTTGTTCACACGATATGCCGAAGGATTGGCAACTTGCTTTAACTCGTCACAGGACACTAATAGGTTTGAAACAGATATCACAACATCAGACCTACCTTTTGTCCCATAAGAATGTTGATCAGTCAGACTAACAACAGGAGCTGACTTTAAGGTTTTGAGAAGAATTATATCCAGTTCACGATGAAAATTAGGGTTGCCATTCCTTATTTGAATTTCATAAGCCAGTTCCTCTTTGGATAAATATGGTACAGCTTTTAAAATGCTCTCGTCCATTCAGTATATTATCACATGAAACATAAATAACAAGAAAATTATACAAAGATAAAACAATAACAACAAACATTAAAAATATCACACTTTAGGCCCAATCATACTTCCAAGCCCCAAGATCCAAAGACTAGCCCCAAACAACTACTGAATGTGGTACAAATCTAACCACGCTCTGCTACCACATTTGACCCCGTAGTAAAGTAAAGGCCTTGGGAGGGAAGGTACTGGACCATAGTGAATTCATACTCAGAGGGCAATTGTCTGAGACCATCTTCGAACCCCGGAACCCAGAAATAATACTAAGGTGATCGGGTAAAATCATAATATATTCACAATAAACATGCATACAAATTAACAAAACACTTACTAATCAAGATGTGGATTCTGACATCAAATATTTGTTCCTTCCAGTTGACTGTAATACATATTTTAGCAATCCAGCCAAGTTGTTATGATGAAGTAAATAAGTGTTGCTTTCAAACTATCATCTGTTGTCATTATGAGAATCCAAGCCAAATAATTAAGAGGATGACGAATTAAATATTCAATAGTTTCATAATGCACCTGCATAATGCATCATACAGTATTTCATGCATTTCCACACAAATATATAATTAATTAATTCTCGAGACAGTACATGTCACAAAGTTAGGCCTACGCTTGTTATAATATCCAATGTAATACGTTGCCTAAAACTGAAGAATTAATGTCTTCAAAACACAAAATATACGGAGCTAATCCAATTTACGTGTTTTCACCTCAATGGCTATCAGAAAATCTCTTTTTTATTAACAACAGATGATCGCACATAGTTAAAAACAATACGACAGTAGCCATCATGAAAAACAGAAGAAAAACGATCACCGTACTAGGGCTATCGACATCAAAATAAATCCTACATTAATAAATTTTCCACAGACCATAAGGCATACTACTTGTAATTAAAATGCATTTTACAATTAACTGAAAACAGAAAACAAATCATTAATTACACAAAGAAAATATGAGTGTCAGTTAGCCTACCTGAGTGAATACTCGAGGATGACATTAAGTTTGAATGTATAACCTTGAAAGGCCCTGTCATGCAACGTAGGAAAATACAAAATAAATACATTTACCTTGCCAGTCGATACAGTCACAAGTACTTACGATGACAAAATAGCCTACCTTAATTCCACAATATACGAAGCATATCCAGACGTTTATCTCCAGTAAGGTTACAATAGGTAACCAGTCAATAACTTGACGAAGAGGGATAATATCATTCAATATTTTCACATACAGTAGAACTTCAGTTTACTTCTTATGTATTTATAAAACCACGTAGATCCATGATGACTGGCCTAACAAGCTCATTACGAGAATCATACATGTCTCGAAAATCCCAGCCTTCCAAAACCATTAAAGTCAACATCGAGATAGAGAAATACTTGTCGCTAGAACATAGCTCTTCCTATCGGACAGAGGGAGAAACTACAATCCCAGTCCAAGGCAGCACCGACAAGATATGCTACCTATCGAGGCCAGCCACAACTAACTCCGCCGCTCGATTCAAAAGTTTATGCCAAAGTAAAAATTGTACGTTCAATCAGAGATTAGTGCCAAAGTAACGGCACAATCAGACAGATTCTACACACACCCAAAGTACACGGGGCTACGTGACCGCGTTTTCCATCCCCTAAACAAAGGAACCAACCAACCATCCTATCTTTCTCTCCCTCGGAAGTGCTAAAGCAGCTAGGGAATCACCACTCACCAGACATGCTGCAACTGCTTACATGACTCCTGCAGATAAATTCATTTGCGTGTGGACAGTCGAGTTGAATTAGCATCTTTCACATTACTCATACAACAGGGATGTCCAATTATTTTTACTGTAGATTAAAAAAAAACTATATCACAAAATGATAAAATTTCAGACTGTCAAATCTTGCAATTAAAACACTATTATTCCGATTCTTGCAGCAGATTTTGAATTGAAAAATAGATTTCAGGGGAGCTTGAGCTCGCGAGCACTTTGGCTCGTATGATGAGAGCACTAAAGAGCACCGTAGTGCTAGCGATCACCAGGTTGAGAACGCCTGGTCTAAAAGTAAGCGTGGTCGGTATGAAATGCGACCGTCAGATATTTTACGGCACTGGGACTAGTGAACTGCTGGGAATAAAAACCGAGAAAGCATGGACAGGCTTAATGTCGCGTTGAGTGACTTGACTCTTTATCTCTGAAGTAGTATTCCGTTTTATGTTTCCGTTCTCTCAGTTTTATTGTATGGCCATTGAAAAATTAATAGTTTAAATGGTAAAACCAGTCAGACTGGTTTAAGCTCATATCTCTTAGGCTGGATCAATATATTAAATAGTTGCAAGTTGCAAGGACAACATGGTAATATTTCAACGTTGAAGAGGTGGGTGGCTTAGAAATCTATCATAAACAACAAATTGTTCCCAGGAAATGTCACCTGATAGTGTCATTGTCACAGTGAAATTTCACATAAAAATGCAACTGAATGTTAGCCACCGGGAAACACAAGGTACCGGTAATTGGCATGTATCCGGCTTCTGCGCCAGACAGAAAGCTCTGGTGTTCCATTTCCACTCATCTCGCATCTTTTGATACTTCGCCGCGCTGCAATATTTCCCTAAATAAAAGAGAATTATTTCTGGACTATAGGCAGTGGCGGATCCAGGCCTTGCTGGGCCCTGGGTGATATAAGATGGGGCCCAGAACAATAGGACCCCACAGGGTTACTTTTTAAAATTCTTGTAATATCGTTAAACTATAGCATGTAGTCATATTTTTATTTTACTTATTTTTTTATCGTATGGCTTTTAGTGCCGGGAGTGTCCAAGCACATGTTCAGCTCGCCAGAGGCTATAGCTGCTTCAAGCGGACACCATGGGGTGAGCTACAAGTTCCGTTCAATTTCAAGTAGTTCCAACTTTCGCCACCAGATGTCACTGATACCTAGTGGTGAACGTTGGAACTCTAACATAGCGTTCCAACGAAATCTAACCTAGAAATTTAGCTTTACACAAGTTTAGTCTGTGGAAGGATCTTTTACATGCCATAAATATATGACATGGAACCGCCGGCTTTAACTTCCCTCCGAAGGAAGACATACTGAAATATGTCAACGCTCTTAAAAAATCCGACGACTTCGGCCGGGTTTGAACCCGCTATCTTGGGCACAGCAGTTCATCATGCTACCAACTACGCCACCGAAGCCGCTCAAGTAGTCACATACTAGTTATTAATAACACTTGACTAATGATAAAGTTGTAAGTCGATTAAAATTAAATGTTCAATTTTACAACAAAAAAATACACGTCTCGCCTTCATGATCGTATTCAAGGTGGGATTACTGTTGGTGCAGTTTTCAAATATAGAAAATAGCTAACTTGTGATTTGTTTGTGAGAACTAGATTTGCCAACGCGAGTAGCATTCTCCCTGATTTGTTATAACTTTGATATTTTCAGGCATCCACTACGCAGGCAGCAAGAGAAAATAAAATGTGTCCAGATAGGAATTTCAGAAGACTCGGCACCACAAATGGAGAAGATACAGTTTGTTTGCATAAAGAAACACTTGGATAGCAACTATTATCAAATGCGAATAACTCAAAGAAGGTGCTATCTACTGAGTAAAACAAAATCCACGGACGTTGGATAACGACTTTCTATTAGTTTTATATACAGACCAGAATAGCTAAAACAAATTCTTAACTAAGTTCTATCAAAAGCACAACATAACTTAATATTATTTTTCTCTAGAACAGGGTGTTTCAAAAATAAAATATAGCCTTTTCAAACGTGTTCCGGGGGAATTTACAGGCATGGCATCAAACATTTCTTTAACTTTTCATCATACCACTCAGTGAGGGGGCTATGAGACCCCCCCCCCCATTTATAAAGTAAGCTTTTAGACGCGAAACAAAAATCCATGTTTGAAAGATCCCGGAAGAGATAAGTTTTAAAAACGTAGATATTTAGACCATACTGTAGGCCTACTCGCATTGGAAAACATCACATTCTTTAAACATGAGCGGTGAGACGCACTTTCGATTACATTCGCTACGACGTCAAACGTGCCTGCTATAGCATTGCTTTATCTAGGGGCTGATGACTGCATTCAGTTTCGCTGGGAATTATCTCGCCCTGAAGAAACGATCAACAAAAATGTTCGTGTCTGGCCGCAACCATAACAATACACACTTCAGAGATTACTTTTCACTTGCAGTTTGTCTATATAAAATACTATTCTCAAACTTCTTTTTCATAGGGGCAGATGACCTCGTAATTCCGCCCCTTAAAACAACAATGACTAACTTCTTTTTCATGGACATGGACTGAAGATACATTTTCATGGACTAAGATACATTTTTATGGTCATTGATTGAAGACATTTTCATGGATTGAAGAGACATTTTCATGGATATGGAGTGAAGAGATATTTTCATGGACATGGATTGAAGAGACATTTTCATGGACATGGATTGAAGAGACATTTTCATGGACAGAGTCTGTAGTAGAGGCTCGCGATCGGAAACTTTTTGCGATGTCCTGATTAAACGTTTAAAACCGTCTCATAGAAATAGTTATCATAATTACAAAGTAAACGTTTTGAGTTTCTTTTTAATGTTGACTCTCTTAAACGTTTTTGCATTTAACTTTAATAAATGTTTCTGACGTCTGACGTTTTTACTGATACTAAGGGAAGTGGTACGAAGGTTTCTCAGTTCACAAGTCTAGTGCAGTCGAGCGGTATACTGGTATTTTGCAGTATTTAATTCCGCCATCCGGTATGAGAAATACCGTTCAGGCTTAAAAGACGATGAAAGGAACACCTGTCAATATCATTACGTTTTTTTTTGTTTGTCGTGTGACCTCCTGAGAGGCCGAGTGCAGGTCTTTCTAGTCGACGCCCGTGGGCGACCTGCACGTCGGGACGAGAGATGGAATAGATGAAAATGAATGAATGAAACTGGGCAAGGATGTGGAAGGAAGCGGCCGTGGCCTGTCAGAAGGTACCGTCCCAGCTTTTGCCTGGTGTTGAAAATGGGAAACCACGGAAAACCATTTCAAGGACGGCCGACGGAGGGGCTCAAACCCACGCGTCCACCGAGTCAGCAGAGGGCTTGGCCCCATGGCCCAACACTGCGCTTTAGCCAGCGTAGCCACTACTGTCGGTATCATTACGGTGAGTATATTAAATTAAGAAACAAAAATGGAACACATTTCAGCGAAAATTGGTATAAAAATCGATTTATCATCAAAATTATAAAACGGTTTTTAAAAAACAATTAATTAAGAAATTATTTGTTGAAAAGCGTTGTTCATTTTTTATTCGGTAGCGTAGTTGGTAGCATGCTGAACTGCTGAGACCAAGATAGCGGGTTCAAACCCGGCCGAGGTCGTCGGATATTTTAAGAGCGTTAAAATCCTTCAGTATGCCTTCCTTCGGAGGGGAAGAAAAGCCGGCGGTCCCATGTCATATATTTATGGCATGTAAAAGATCCTTCCACAGACTAAACTTGTGTGAAGCTAAATTTCTAGGTTAGATTTCGTTGGAACGCACTATCAAAGTTCCAACGTTCACCTCTAGGTATCAGTGACATCTGGTAGCGAAAGTTGGAACTACTTGAAATTGAACGGTACTTGTAGCTCACCCTTGAAGCAGCTACAGCCTCTGGCGAGCCGAACATGTTCTCGGACACTCCCGACACTAAAAGCCATACGTTAAATAAAATAAATATTTACTAAAAAGCGTTTAAACGTTTCTCAAATGGGGGAGGAGAGATTACAATAAGAGGTTAATGAGTTCGGCTGTAGAGGGTAAAAGAAGCAGAGGTAGACCTAGAGGCGATGGTTAGATTCAGTGTTGATCGATTTCAAAGTGAGAGGTGTAAAAGCAAAGCAAAGTAGGCCGCAGTGCTAACTGCTAATAGGGGAACATGGAGGAGACTAGTTCGTAAACAGAGGCTTGCAGACTAGACAGGACTCTGAAAGGCAAAACAGGCTCAAATGAAAACGGTTACAATGCTTGGAATATTGAGTTACGAGACAGCAGTTTTAATTGTTGCCTTACATTTTACCACAGTGTAAGCCATAAACCTAATGCTATTAAATCTATCACATGGATACACACGGGGAGTTTAGTGGTGTGATAGATTGGTAGAAAATAGGCTAGTTATTCACGGAACTACAGTACCTGTTATTTTTGTTTTGCTGAATAAGAGTAGATGCACCCTTTAGTTGAACAAGTGCCCCCCCCCCCGCTCCTCTGCAATTCCCAACATTGCTTAAGGACAGACAAAGCTCAACTTCAATGATTGATTAGTTATGACGCGGAATCCAGAAGTGTATGATTACGCAAAGGTGGCTGAGTACATGATATCACAACCACTCAATGTCAAGATAAGACGATTTCCTTACATTCTATAATCTAACTTCCAGTAGCCAACCCAAGTACTCAGTTTCCAGTAGCACTCGAATGAAACGGAACCAACCGGCCAGAGCGAGATAAAATAATACAAACGTTCGCCAAAGAGGACCATTTCGCCGCGATTATTCGGCTCAAAGTGTGTACACGGGGAAGCGGGGGAAGAGGGGGTTCAAAACGAGGCTGCAGTTACCGTTATTAAGTGGTTTTCAAAGAGCCATTCCACGTAAAAAAGACAGATATAGCCGTTCTCCTGTTGATTATGGTGGTTATATTTTGAAGGGGTGGGACGACAAAGTCATCTGTCCCGTGACAACTTCCCCCTACACAGATTACTGATGAGGGAAAACGTCTCTTCTGTGACAGAGCGATGTTCAGTTAAAATGTACTTCTGACTCGGTAGAAATCAATGTTTTGTTGGGGCGAACAGCACAGTATGCCTTTGCGAATTTCCTGATGTTTTAATCAAAGTATCTATTTACAAGGCTCATGTCTATAAAAGGTTTGCTATTACTGCGATGAACTTTTCAGTTACAACCTTGGAAGTAATTTTTTATCATTTATTTGGGCTGTTGTTGTTTGAGTCTTCAGTCTTTTGACTGGTTTGATGCAGCTCTCCATGCCTCCCTGTCCTGAGCTACCATACACAAAATGCAGAATCATTCTTTCAAACTGTCTGTAGGTTTATTGAATATTGATATAATTATTATATACTTACTAGTGCAAGCCTGTAAGAATGACACAGAACTACCCAAGTCAGCATCTTGTAGCGTACTAGTCGACTCCGGAAACTTCGGCTTTATAGACTGAATTTACTATTTTAAATTTTCTATCTACAAACATAACGCCTGTGTCTCTATTAAACCACCCCCGTTGTGACTTAACTACATTATTCCAGTGCTTCTTCCACTCCCAATCAAAATGGTCCATTAACTGCTTCGTCGCAGTCTTCTTCAGCTGAAGTTTAATCCAAGAGATCACTTTGAGCGACAGGGACACCGGTTAACTCCGTACGAGAGTATATACTAGGAGAGTATGATTGTTCTAGGTCAACTACTGTATTTTGCAGTACGTATAGCAAGCTACCCACTTACCAAACATGGATCATTATCTTTGACGATAATGTGTAACTAACAGCTGCCCACGGGTCATGTACCGGTACGTAGCACCGACAACACTCACCTACAAGAAAGAAAAACACAACATTAGCATAAAGTGCACAAAATAGTAGGCTAAGTGTATTTCATTTTAACAAGTGATGCACTTCCCTTAAATTAACAGTATTTTATTATCTTTGTCATCTGTACTCGCGAACACTCCGTACAACGCGGTTATCAGTAGCTTGTACAGCCGGCGAGGAAACAGGCAAGCTACCACTATATTTAAAAAAAACTAACGTCTGTTGACCATTTGATTTTTGGTACCAACTCTAATTCTCGTACTTCCAACAGAATTTTTTTTGTTGGTCGGTTCCTCAGTTTAGGGGCTGCGACAACGCGGTCATGTAGCCCCGTGTACTTTGGGTGTGTGTAGAATTTGTCTGATAACCGGTGTAAATTGTGATGGCTGTATTAGTGTGTGTTATCTGTTTTAATTCAAGTAAGTTAAGGACTGCAGACGATAATTTCAAGTAGTTCCTACTTTTGCTACCAAATGCTACCGTCCACGACACCTAGCTTGCGGACTTGGCTACTAGATGCCATCGCAGTCAGCACCTGGCGGCGAACGTTGGAACTAATATAGCGTTATCAAATCTAACCTACACATTTTGGCTTCACACAAGTGTAGCTAGCTGGCTAGCTAGAACAGCGAGGTCATCTGCCCCTCAAGTGTAGTTAGTGGAAGGATCTTTTTCAGGCCATAAATCTATGACATGGGACCACCAGCTTTACTTCCCCTCCGAAGGAAGGCATACTGAGGATTTTAACGCTCTTAAAATATCCGACGACTTTGGCCGCGATCTTGGGCATAGAAGCTCAGCATGCTACCAACTACAACACCGAAACCACTAAAAAAAAAAGTTCCCCACAACGCAAGAGCCACAGAATATAATTCTATGAAACTTTATAATTAGACTAAACCCGACTGCCGTTAGAATGCATTTTGTTTCCGAATTCAAATATGATCACAAGTTAAGTAAGCACTATACGAATACATGTTGAGCAAAAAACTCGGCTTAGAATTGAGTTTTAATCTCTTTTTCATTCCAAATTTCGATACGATAAAGTTTTACAGATTTCCTTGATATGGAATAGACGCGATTAGACCAATCTATTGAAATGTGTCTATAAGGTAAAGAGCAGGAATAGAGTCCAAAAGATCACGTGTGCGCCAATGTGCTAGGGGTGGAGGTTAGTCGAGAGGTTGCCAGTGATGGAAGTGTTCGAATTATGATAACTCTTCAAAAGATATTAATGGGGCATTGAATCAAAATTAGGCGATGAATTGTTTATAGGGCCATTTGAGTTTCGTCTAGCCTTCTGCAGAGCAATGCGCGCCAATAAGAGGCGAAAGGAAGATGCGCGAACCGAGCTTAGAGCAGGTCTTTTACCTTGAGTTCGTACTACAACGTGTCTGTTAATCTATTACTTTGACGTTGTTGTTGGTTAATTTAGGGGCTTTGTGATATCGTTAAGGGGCGTCAGGGCGCAGCGATCAAACTGTTGGCCTCTCACCAAGGTGGACCGGGTTCGATTCCTGGTCAATGCATGCGAGATTTTCGAAGTGAAATTCCATGTCCTGTGGTTTGGATTCCACGTAAAACGGAGGTCCCGTGGCTCATGATCGCAAGATTAACGGTCACGTAAAACTAAAAGCTTCCTTCCTTTTCTTTTGTGACATCGTGGTCATGTAGCCCAGCAAATATTACGAGTATTTGTGTGTTTTACGTCATTTAGGTTGTTAGTTACCCCACTTCGTTAAAACGAGCGATCCGATATAGATAACATTTCATACGTAGACTATACTTATAACAATTCAACTTCCGTAGTATAGTCATTGCAAACTACATTGCCAATAGTTTGAGTTATAGTGGTGAAAAGAAATGTCTAATATTCTGGAGCTAGGATGAAGGAAAATGCCAAGTACATAAAGTACCTCCGAAGCATTTATGAAAGTAGCCGTGGCTCAAAACGAATAATCTAAAACGTAGATGCCCAAACGTTATTCACCAACCTCAGTAGCACGTTTACCTCTACTCATGACGGCACCGCCCTAAAGTTTCATAGGAACTGAAATTTAAATTAACTTTTGTGGCTCAAAAAGCGAGGTGATATTCGTTCGTTTAGCTTTTCATCGATTACGGGATACGCTATAGGAAATATTTGTACACTTTTCGCTCTTTTGCTTAAGTCAATGACGCTAGCTGGCGTCCATCCAGCAATATAACGTCATATTTCACCCACGACGGCTTCCGTTTACCTCGGCAGTTTGCCCTGTCTGGATTCTCTAAAACGGCTGCTTTCTCTTTCCGGCTTGCTATCTTATCATTGCAGCGATTACGCGTCGTTAGACATGGGTGAGAGAACCGTGTCGGTAGATTTACTGACTCATTGAAGATCCCTTTAGGGCCAAATTCTGGCACCCTGGCGCGGCGGCGTCTATAAAAGCCGCAGTGGTTAAAAGAAGCGTAAAACCTTACTAAGACAGCACTACTTTGTGAAAAGGAAATACGTTGGATGAGGTTTCGTAGGACGCTTTGTTGGCAAACTGAACATATGAATGGACAATAGAGCGGTGATGAATGTCCTACGGGGCGGAACATCCAAGGTCATCTGCTCCAGACAGTAGAGTAGCCTATACCTTGTCTGATGAATAGTAATAATAAATAATACTATCGAGTAACCTTCGTCCCAAAATAGACTAAGCCACAGATGAGGTTCGTGTTAAGTGTTCATATGTTCTGTGACAACTCCCAACCAGATAATGGCAATTATTACGCATACTTGTCATTATAAAATATTTCGAATTAACAAATTTGTGCTCCTTTTATTTATTTTAATTTCTACGGAAACCATAGTTTCTGGAGTAAGGCCTACTCCTTCAATGGTTCGCCAGGGCTTCACTCATTGGATACACATTCCCTGGCTCGCTCGAGTCTAGGAGTGAGATTCTGAGGGAAAAAGATGGCTGTTTTGCTTTACCTTCAATGGTTCGCCAGGGGCTCACTTTCTGGCTCACTCGAGTCTAGCCGCGAGATTCTGAGGGGACAAGATGGCTGTATTACTTTACCTTCAATGGTTCGCCAGGGGCTCACTCCCTGGCTCGCTCGAGTCTAGCTGCGAGATTCTGAGGGGACAAGATGGCTGTATTGCTTTACCTTCAATGGTTCGCCAGGGGCTCACTCCCTGGCTCGCTCGAGTCTAGCCGCGAGATTCTGAGGGGACAAGATGGCTGTATTACTTTACCTTCAATGGTTCGCCAGGGGCTCACTCCCTGGCTCGCTCGAGTCTAGCTGCGAGATTCTGAGGGGACAAGATGGCCGTATTGCTTTCCCTTCAATGGTTCGCCAGGGACTCTCTTCCTGGCTCACTCGAGTTTTCACGCGAGATTCTGAGGGGACAAGATGGCTGTATTGCTTTACCTTCAATGGTTCGCCAGGGGTCACTCCCAGGCTCGCTCGAATCTAGCTGCGAGATTCTGAGGGGACAAGATGGCTGTATTGCTTTCCCTTCAAAGGTTCGCCAGGGGCTCACTCACTCGTTCGCCCAAGTTTAGAAGCGAGATTCTGAGTGGACAAGATGGTTGTATCGCTTTACCTTCAATGGTTCGCCAGGGGTTCACTTCCTGGCTCGTTCTAGTCTAGCAGAGAGTCTGAGTAGACAACATGGATGTATTGCTTTACCTTCAAAGGTTCGCCACGCACTCACTCACGCGTTCGCCCGAGTCTAGAGAGCGAGATTCTGAGGGGACAAGATGGTTGTATTGCTTCACTTTATAGGACACAAACCTATAACTAGAAATGTATTAACAGAAAAGGTTTTGTGTCAGTCAACACGATCGTGTCCAATTGAGATTGGGCGGGTAGCAACAATTATTTTAACACCGTAATACCAAAATGAAATATTACATGATTTATTTATACACTTATATCTCAAACAAATGGAGTGGTGAGGGGGAGATTAATTGAAAGACATGTTTCGTTCACCAGGCAAACATCATCATCGGATATGGTATACTTAGGTTTAAATCTGACAGACTGTTTGACAGAGCCCTATCCTGTCTTACTACGACTCGCTTCACGAGAGACTACATGATACGCGCCCTTCAAGCACCAGTATCATGGCCACGCCCAACATATTCCTAGTGTTCGTATAATATGCATACAAAGAGGTTACACACAGCTCGCCTACACGGAGCAGAGAGCAAACAAGAAGAAAGAAATCATCGCGCCTTTTTATTCGCTTTTAGTTCACTGTCGACAGAACAAAAGAGGTTCATTGTAGGACAAGACCGTTATTTCACGGGTTGCTGTAACAAATATCCTTTCATCACAACCAACTCACTAAACGGCTTGTCATACCAACATTCCACGCAAATAAAAGTAAACACACGAAATAGTCATTGGTTTGACATGGCAATTTCTTTTTACAAGTTTAAGTTAATACCAACATTTTTAAGTAGTCTAAAAAAATCAGTATGGTGTAGTCGCTAGCGTTTATGACTGTCACCTTGGAGATCCAGGTTCCATTCCCGGCTCTGACAAGACATTTTAATTCTGGTGTGAGGGCTGGAACGGGGTACACTCAGTCTCATGAGGTAAAACTGAAAATATGAGGGTTCGATTCCCACCTCAGCCATCCTGTATGTTGTTTTCCGTGGTGTCTCCCCACTTTTACTCCAGGCAAACGCTGGTATGGTTCCGGCGCGTGCGCACACACACATACTGTACACGATGTCGCGGCCCCTAAAATAAGCAACATCAACAACAAAAAATATCTACAGAAAGGCTGTGAGGGGTAATTTTCATATTTTTACAATTGCAAAACACAGCGCAAACCAGACCAGGCACTCATCATGAGGTTCTTATGGAATGCGCAGTAAACTCCGTGATCTAGCGGCTAGCATTCTTGGCTGTCACCCCGGGGGTTCGGATTCGATTTTTGTCTCTGCCAAGAAATTTAATTCTGAGGGCTGGAAAGGGGTACATCCCGGCATTTTCCTGGAGTAAAAGTGGGAAACCCACACTGAAACAAAAAGGTATTCTAAATGACTTACATCACTGTGCAAGCCAGTGAGCGAGTATCATGGTACCTGTTGTTCTTTCATTTGAGGGGCTTGGACCTTCAGTTGGCGGTATTTATACGCATTGTGTACGCACGAATCGAGTTATGTTACTGAAATAAGGTCATTGTATTACGATGGTATACTGTCGCGTGCCGTTTTGTAAACAAGGCTCTAGAAATAATGTTAGTGGAACTAGTTTTCATGAATTTCCTTGTCGAGAGCCAACTAGGAAATTATGGATTAAAGCAATAAGCAGACAATGTAGCCTACGCTGACCATGCGACTGAAAATTAGGTGATCTTGTATTATTGCTCCAGTTCTGATGATGATAATCTCCTGACCACCTCGTCGTGTAGTGGCTAGCACTCTTGGCTGTCGCTCCCAGAGATCCATGTTCGAATCCAGGCTCTGCCAAGGAATTTCATTCTGGTCTGAGGGCTGGAACGGGGTACACTCAGCTTCATGAGGTAAAACTGCGAAGAGGTGGGTTACATTCCCATATCATCCTTCTTGGAAATGGTTTTCCGGGGTTTCCCACTTAAGGTCACCTTCCTAATCATCACCGGAATTACAAATGCACACGCCGCGCCGCAATGACACTGGGTAGCAGACACGGGCATAATGACCAAATTTCTATGACGAGAGCTGCAATGGCCTATATTGGAGGGTATTTGGTACGAGCTGTCGAATCCTCCTCGTTGCGCAGTGGCTAGCATTCTTAGCTGACACTGTGGAGGCCCGGGTTCGATCCCTGGTTCTGAGGGCACATCGTGGTCATTTATCCCAATGTACTTGGGTGTGTGTAGAATTTGCCTGATAACTCTTGTTATTGTGATATTTGTAATTACAGTGAGGATTGAGAAGGAGGCGGCCGTGGTTAGAAAATAAAGCTAGAAAATAAAAAAATAAAGTTAGAAAACATCCCGGTACTTGCCTGGAGTAAAATTGGTAAACTACGGAAAACTATTTACAAGATGGCGGAGGTGGGAATCGAACCCACCTCTTCTCAGTTAGCCTCGTGAGCCAAAACTAAGAAACCACGGAAAACCATTTCCAAGATGGCCGAGGTGAGAAAAGAACCCACCTCTTCTCAGTTAGCCTCGTGAGCCTAAACTGAGTCACCTCAGCCATCTTGGAAACGGTTTTCCGTGGTTTCTTAGAAATGTACAAGGGTGTCCCGTAGGCGAACAAGAGAGTCGCGACTCTTCCTGCTGTCGCTTTATTGGTGTGAAGGACCAATTTTGGACTGTCAGACAAGTAAGCAAATTACGCACAATACTAATTTAAAAAAATACTTTATTGCGAACAATGTGCATGAACGTGGTTCTTACGAACAATCATTAATTCAAAATTTTGTCCTTGTCACTGTAAATGCCTCTTTCCGAGGGGTGTCCATATATTTTCTAATTTTCACAAAATTTCGTCCGAAACACCTCTCTGCACTTGCACTTCCTCACGTGGTATCTGTCACAAGGACCCTTACAAATCTTGCACACGCATAGTTCGTCTGGTTGGTGATAGACGTCTCTCATGCAGATCCGGTGGTGGAAACCATGGACCGCAAAGCGCGTCAAGATATGTCTCAGCTCGTAGGATCCTTGCATCCAGTCCTGTGTAGTAATAGCGTCCGTCGTATAAAATTCATGCCAAATGTCATTTCTCATTGCTGTCATGAGACGTAAATACTCCCCATATCCCGGTGTGTGCGGCAGAAGCATCTATAATCTGACTTCTTCCATAAAGGGTAGTTCCCCTGTCATGACATACACAAGCCGCGAGGGCGTGAACTTGGATAGGCATAAGGCTCCTTTTAGATACATTGCCTTGATCCTTTCCAGCGTTGCCAGATGTCTGTGCCTAAGATGTTTCCAAATAATTTCCAATCCATACATCGCGACTGGTGCTATTTTTAACCAACTAATTTGAGACTGATGGCCTCGCCTTTCCACCCATTAAAATAATAATACGGCAATAAGCATCATGATACTACAGTAGTATACGCCATTTAGGCATTTGGCTTTATTTTACCAGACGTTGTTTCTTTTTCCCAAATACGAGTAGCGAGATAAAACCTCGAAGCGATGGATTAGATCATGATAAATGCACGACGTAAACCCAAACCGTTTACCGTACACAGGCAATATACAGGGTCTTTCATACAGTATAAAGTAAGAACGGCAAGCGGCAGTTTTGTTATTCGCTGCTGAGGTGGCCTTGGCCGAGCTTGTGACGCGCCATGCCCCCCTGCTGTACTATTGAAAGAGCGCGCATAGTACATACGAGGGCTGTTTTTATTTTTCAAGTTCCGATGGACTGTATAAAAATAACAGATTGACATACCAAACTGATTTTACTACTAAATGTTTGCTTGTTTTATTCTTATGTCTCTACATAATCGCCAAAACGATTGAAACATTTGTCGTATCGTTACACCAGCTTTCCAATGCCCTCGGCAAAATATTCTGCCGCCACTGAGCTGGGTACGTCTGGACAGTCTCCTTAAGTTTTTCCTTTTCGGCTAGGCGTTGCCGCCCAACCATACCTTCAATTCTCGAAAAAGGTGAAAATGATTCACGACCACACTGTACCAACGTTACGATGTACTTTTACAAAGAATTCAAGTGTGACGTTTTGGACCATTTGCCGTTTAGTCCAAACCAGCATTGAATGATTTTCACCTTTTTCGAGAATTGAAGGTATGCGCGCGCTTTCAATAGTACAGCAGGGGGCCATGGCGCGCCACAAGCTCGGCCAAGGCCACCGTACCAGCGAATAACAAAACTGCCGCTTGCCGTTCTTACTTTACTGTATATGAATGACCCTGTACTTTCCACAGTCGGTGGCTATTCTATTTCTTGACATACGAAACGTGCCAAGTTTTCAGAACCGGCCCGATCATTAAGAAAAACACAACCAACTCATTTAATCACAACTGGTTAGTTACCAGAACACAGCATAAGGTATCCATTTTCGGCTTAATCCAATATGAACGTGGATCATTAAATGGACATGTTTGTTTATTAAGCAGGCCACTAAGCAGAAAAAAGGACATTTAATAATATACCGGTACACAAGATCATATTGCTACTGTGCTAATAGCAACCAGTAGGCATAGCCTTATTGAACAGAGTTATCTCCCGCTGTCTGTTCCTCACACTAGTTTAAACACATTTCTCATTTTCGTGTTTATACAGGGGATAAAGAATCTTTTAGTTTTGCGTGACCGTTAATGTCGCGACCAAGAGCTATGGGACATCCTTTCCAAGTAGAATCAGAACCACAGGACATAGCTTGACCGATGCGCCACCACGCCCTCTCTATACCGGGAAGTATCTGGGTTGTACTAATTAGATGAATATAAAGGAAGTCCGAGCTTCACCGGGAAACACGGATAGGCTAGCCAAGCTTGATACATCCCTTTCTGAGAACTAAAATGCACATGAGAGCCGATCGCTTACCAGCTAGAAAACCGGGTGAGTTAGCCGTGGTCGTTACGGCATGACTGCTGGCAGTCACTCACATCCGGGAGGCGAGGAGTTTCGAATCCCCCCGCTGGCAACCTTGAAGATGGTCTTCTGTGGTTTCCCATCTTCCTTCCAGACAAATGCCGGGGTTGGTCCCTAACTACAGGCCACAGCCGCTACCTTGCAACTCCTCGTCCTTACATTCCAACTTTCCTCCCCAACGGTACTTGTAGCTCTCCCATTGGGTGTCCGTCTCGAAGCAGCTACAAACCTGGCGAGCCGAACATGTCCTCGGACACTCCCCGCACTAAAAGACAATAAAATATAAAAAAAATAAAAATAACCCCAGCTAGAAACCAAATTACGGAGAGGAGAGCTGGCGAGAGCTACACCGGTATCTACGTCACTGCATAGCCAAGGTGAAGTGAGTGGAGCTTACAACAGAGGACAAGTGGCTAGGGGCTGACGATGACAAGCAAGCCAGCGAATGGATAAGTTGATACATTTAATCGGGCACATTAACGTGTTGACCAACTGAAAAGCAATTCTTCAAGTAGACACACGCCCGCCAATTTTGACTGGAATAAGCCTTCATAACCAGTGTCTTGTGAAAAGACACACAGGGCTGGCGTTAGCTAGAAGTCAGGAGTTGACATACATTGGATGTGAACATTGCAATGAGCCTATTGATAGCAATAATGACGTCTATAAACAAGTGCTGTTGATTCATTTCTTGAGTGTGACATCTTCATGCTGTTTTAGGGCATGGAATATAGTGGTCATCAGCCCCGTAAAATCATTTTCGTTTTTTCAATCTCCGCTTCTTAAAAGAGCATCTAGAGAGAGTGGTCGCTTTCAACTCAGATTTCCTACACGAAATATTCGCCCACAAATACTGTCGTAAGTACAGTAGTTCGAACAAGGATGATTATACGACTATTACGTTGTAGGGAAAAATTCACCGTCGCACTACGAATGTCCAAACGTATAAGCTCTTCAGTATTACCATGGTCGGGGTGGAGCGATGTGTGTATATGTAGGCATATTCTAAAAAAATTAAAAACACATTAATTAATGAGCATTTCCAGACATCCTAGAAACATGAAACTTTGCAACAGAAAAAAAAAGTCTAAAGTTAGTTAGTTATTGAGGTTTCAAGGGGCGAAACTACGACGTCATCTGCCCCAAAATATCATACATTTTTTTAGGGGACGAGCTGGAGGAGTTTGAAATTGGGGCCGAGGAGAAAATCGATGTAATCACCCAAGTACAATCATTTATTCAACCATAGATAACTTTTTTCTTGGACTCAAATGTTTCTTGAATGTCCAAATTAACTTTTAATATTCAGTCCCGAGAAAGTGTTGAGGAAAATTTCCGAGATATTAAGGAGGTAACGATGTACAATAAGGATAAAAAATGAACCACTTCCAGGTATCCTGGAAACTTAAAAATAGGCACCAAGGAAGCTAATGACCCCAAGATCCCGAGAAAAATATAAATATCAAAAGGTTTTGCCAGGGCGCCGAGCTGGTGATTTCTGGAATTGGAGTACAGAAGCAGTTCCGCGAAAGTACATAAACATATTTTCACCCATTGGTTAGCTTTTATTCATATAAAGTGATGCCCTATAGTTTTCGTGACCTCAAACGTTGCCTGAAAGTCCAAATTAACTTTTAACATCAATGCCCTTGAGGAACACTTTATATAATAATGAATAAAGGCTCACACGTTTTCAATGTAATCTTCTGTATGTGGGCTATATCAATCAGCTGATCCCGTCATCTGCAACAGCTTCTCAGAACGACAGCTGGCAGCAGTATAGCAATATACGCATAGAGCCAATAGCAGCAGCAATAATAATAATAATAATAATAATAATAATCCACAGCCTGTTAGCGGCGAGGATATGTACTGTCTGTGCCGGTTGCCGAAGCCTGTCGCACTCCTCTGGGGCAATGATTAAATGAATGACAGATGAAATGAAATTAAAGTGGACAGTGTTGCTGGAATGAAATACTGACATGGAAAACCGGAGTACCCAGAGTAAAACCTGTCTGCCTCCGCTTTATCCAGCACAAATCTCACATGGAGTGACCGGGATTTGAACCACGGACCCTAGAGTGAGAGGCCAGCGTGCTGCCGCCTAAAGCCACGGAGGCACTAATAATAATAATAATAATAATAATAATAATAATAATAATAATAATAATAATAGACGGGTCGAGAAGTTTTAAAATCTCGGTGAGGTAATCCACCAAAATGGACTAGAACAAGAAGCATTCAATGACAGGATCTGGAAAATAGACCGGGCGTTCCATCTGACGCAAAACATCTATAACAAAATTACGTTGAGTATAGGTGACACTACAGCACGGTACTTAAACCAGAAGGGCTGTACGCTTCCGAGACTTTAACTTTGTGCAGACAAGGACAAGTCTACAAATTATTAAAACGAGAACGAAGGTATTAGGCTACGGAAGATTTTAGGCAACAGACGGGTTAACGGCCAGGTACGATTGAAATCCAATGAAGAACTACGCACCAAGATAGAACCAATAATGCCACCCATCAGAAAGAAAAGATTGCTGTTCTACTGACACATCTTCCGTATGACTGATAACTAGAGTCCCGGATTTTTGGTTTTAACGATATCCGCGAAATATTTCAGCAAACACATATGTATGTTATCACAACGATATATTTACTCTAAATAAGCCATTATTTAAAATTATTGTAGCCACGAAATATCGTGAAATAAATTTATTTTGCGAAATATGTCATTTTCACCCTAAAATGCTAAATGCTCACGAAACGCTGGTAATTAAACATTTTTTTTAAATATTTGCTTTAAAATTAATTGAAATAGTCCCTCCATAGAAAATAAGAAACCTTAAAAATATAAACGTTTCAGAAGATGCGGGATAACGAAGTCCCTTCTCAGACTTGATTGGTTAAGTCCTGAAAACATGGAAACAATGCTCTGCATGATTTTGGGGACAACATACGTTTCACGAGTTAGTGAGGTAGTCATGGAGAAGTAAATGTTAGGTTAGGTTAGGTATTGAACACAAATTCATTTAATAATAATTTTATTAATGCAGCCAATGGCCATGTACTTTTCTTTTCAGGACGGGTCAGGGAAGGGATAACACAAATTCATTTATGTTTAAGTTCTTTCGAAAAAAAAAAAGGAACTAGAATAAATTATTTGTTACTCCTCCAAATGTTTATATAGTGTTCATTATTTAACCAAATCCGTGCACCGTACCCATGGGTATCGAGCACACTCACACCTAGCTTTTCTTATTTCACCGCTATGGATATTTTATTTCACAATTTTGAACAATTCATTTCACCGCTTTGAACCATTTTATATTACCATAAATCAGGGTCCCTACTGATAACCGACTGACTAAGAATATCTGGAATTTCACAAAGCCAAAGGCAACGAAATGGAGATGGTTCCAAGAATGTCAGAATGACCTGATGCAAATTGGTATTCCAGAAACGAAAATCAACGACTGATTTGAATTTCGACAAAGGGTTAAAATTTTAAAATTTACAGTGGAATCTGAGCCCAGAGGTGGAGAGGGCCACTACCAGAAGCATGAAAGAAGTCACTGATCGATGGACTCTAGAAATACTGAGAGGATGTCAAGGCCGGTAGAAGAACAAGATCTGGACACCAAATGAAATTGATTGTTAATATGCAGTCCATAGAGGGTCAATTCAAATGTAATAATAATAATGATAATAACAATAATAATAAATGTCTACATTATTAAATTAGCACTGTTCAACACTAAAATAGGCTCAAAGGTCGAGGACTTTGATCGCCCGTTTGATTTTGGATCGTGAAAATAAAAGCTTATGAGCTCATAGGATAGGACAAGGAAAAATATGGCACACAATGTTATTAGACAAAGGGTATTAGATCAAAAGTAAATGAAGATTGCCCAAAAATCACGAAAATAAACAACCTACAACACCGAGAAACTATGGAACACACACAACTAAATTTCCAAGGAAAGATCAGCAGTATGTTATTTTAAGAAATAGGCTGCATGACCATCCGACTTCCCGAAACTGGCCTATAAAAACTCCAGAAATAATTTGCGAACAAGCGCTTTCCTTCGACTAAAGGATTGGGAAACTGGTGACATGCGATGGCGTACAGTATTAGCCAAACGTCAGGGGAATTCTAATTACTGTAATGATTATTATTATTATTATTATTATTATTATTGTTTTAAGGGCGGAACACTGAGGTCATCTGCCGCAGTATCTTCCGTCAGTTTTCATCTACTACAGCGACCATTGTAGTATTACGTGGCCTTTAACCTTGAAACCATAAGCCACAGAGCGCTCTTATTACTGGGCGTGGTTTCTCATTTAGAAAATCCAATGCATTGGCCGGGAATCGAACCCACGTGACCACTTCAATATGCGTCTCAAATGGCATTCCATTGTGCCGCCTCCGAAATGTCCTCTTTGGCCTAAGCTAAATGACTTCGCCCACTCGATGAACGTGAAGACATGTCCCTGGGGACGTACGACTAGGAATTTAATTCCAAGCGATTCATCACAATTCCACGACAGCTCGAGGTGAACCTAAATTAGAGATGTAGGAGCTCGTGTCACATTCCAGTCGTGGGCACAATTCTCAAATATTCATAAGGACTCCTACTAGGTGAGTGGGGAAAATTACTGCTGTTCTCCATTCCCTTTTGTCGTCATTAGAATGAGATCTCCATCTTGCCAAACATCTACTTCAAATATACACCCTCTGTCTGAAAAGTTCGGTGAATGGGTCTATATTACGAACGGATTGTTGGCTTACCTGAAACAGCCATTACTGTCTTCGAAGTAATCCCCGTGGTTGGTTATGCGCTTCTTAGAACGGCTGTACAAGTCCTGACATAGTCTTCCTGAGGGATAGCCTTCAGTTGGGTCGTCACATTACGTTAGATGTCCGACCTCTGGCCCTTCAGGGCTTTTCGGCGACCCTGGACCGCGATACTCCATACTTTGACGCTTGCCTTCGAGGTCGTACTTCAGGCACCAGGTCTCTTCACCCGTGACGATAGTTTTCAAGACCATTCCATTCCACGGAACATTCACCCTTCTCACTGCCACCCGTCGAACAGGTGTGCACGTTTGGTTGCATAATTCACCCTTCTCACTGCCGCCAGTCTAACAGGTGTGCAAGGCAGGTTGCATAAATTCACGCTTTTCTAATTGCTTTCTTTTAGTTTTGACGACCCAAACTGAAGGCTATTCCTAAAGAAGACTATGTCAGGAGTTTCCAGGACTTGTTCAGTCGTTCTCAGAAGTGCATAACCTTAGCAACATTTCACTCTTTCGAAAAAGGCCCCCTTATTTCCACATACCCCCGTTCGATTTTGCCCTTTAACGAACTAGACCGAGATTTTAAACGGTTGTATTTTAAGTGAAAATTCTAACGTGATTGGTGCAAAATGACGGTACGGTAGTTATCGTGTCCACAAGAAAGTGATAGATATATAAACTTTTGAACTAACATTGGTTTTGGGGGTCTCGGGGATGTGAAACGCGAAAATGTTCCGGAAGTCGCAACATCTTATACGAAATTCCGAATTGCTCCATCCCATACAACAAGGTAGGTGATATTAAATCATATAAAGTAGATTTTATCAGTTTCATATGCTGGCTAATTATGTTTCGTTTATTTATACACTGTACAATTATTCTGGCATGTATTATTTTCCTATCTGTTAGGTTAATTCATGTCATCGTAATAATGGTTGGCACCTATTCAAAATTGTTAATAAACTCCGTACTGAAGAGGATTCAACTTATTTAAACAAGCGTCGAACTGAATTATTTTATTGATTTTAGAACTTTATTTTTCTAAATTAATTTGTTTGTATAGTTTGATAACACATTTTAAAGCTTAACATTTTTACACTCACCGTTAATAGTTCTTATTTTCTAACTTCTTCTTCTTTCCGATGAGGCCAGCTAGGGACCACGTGCCAATTTCAATTCTTCACACTTTGTTGTTTTCTCTTCCGTTCCCTCCAGTACTCCTTCATCCGTTCACTATGCTGCTTCTTTCTGTCCTCGGACCACTTCGCACCAGGTTTCTTTGGCAATCTTCCTTGGAATCCTTTCATACTTAATACCCTTTTTCTAAAGATCTCTCTCTCTGTTCACCGTTTCTTCTTCACTTATATTATTTCTTTCTAAATCTTTCTTTACTTCTTGAATCCAGCTAGTTGTTGCCCTTTTCTCCCAAAGGTACTTGAATATCTTTTTTGTTAATCTGGAATCATCCATTCTGTAAATATGTCCAAAAAATTGCAATCTCCTTTTTCTTATCGTTCCTGTTATATTTTCTATGTTCATGTATATTTCATCATTAGATCTTAATTTCCATACTTCTGCTGTTTACACTGGGCCTAAAATTCTCCTCATGATTCTCCTTTCTAGTACTTCAAGTTTATCTAATCTATAGTTTAGTACCAGACATTCACTTATTTTCTAACTACTTTTTCTAAAATTATTGTAAAAAGAACAATCTTATATTTATTTAATTAATACTGCATTTTTAAGGATATCCATTTAATTACTATATTTTATTTATTAAAATTATCATTAATTTTTCATTTCTAATTTAGTTTTAAGTCATATATGCTATTTTAGTTTTCAATTCTTAATTGACTTTCTGTTTAAGCTGAAGATGACCTCATTGAGGTCGAAACATGTCCAAATATATAAAATATATAGTTGTTTATGTATTGATTTGGCGTATAATTTTAAACGTTTAATAGGTACCAATTGCAATACATAGCTTTCTCATGAAATCTACCTAAATATCTAGTGGTGTCTGTTTGTTACTCTTTGACGCAAAAGCTACCCACCAGAAGCTGAAATTTTGCATGAACATAATGTTGATTCCCAGATCAAACATAGGACTATGTCCGTTTCGAAATATAGCATATTCTTCTGATTTTCGCCATTTTTGGCGCTCGGGCCGGCTAAAATAGGCAAGATATGGAGGTTTTCATAGACGGACCAGATACATCTCTTTTTATACCTAGCATTGTTAGAAACTATTTTATCTATTTTTTAGACTGTTCTTATGCAAGATTTCGACACTGATGTTTAACTATCCAACGGTCTATTACTTCTTCACGCAAAATTTTATCTTCCACGGTGACAGATGGAAATCTGAATGTGACTTCATGAGCTGGCTCTTCCCTTATCAATTTCGCATCTTCTTATAATTCCATAGGGGCAGATAACCTCGTAGTTCCACCCCTTAAAACCTCAATAACTAACTATAATTCCAAACACATGGCGTAAATGTGGGTCATATCAAAAATTGTTTCCGACAAACGTTTTAGGTAATTTTCAGGGGATTATTGGCCATTTTAAACAGTTTTTATTTGTGCCTATTTTTTCCCTAAGATCTACATTTTCTCCACCCATTTGGTCAATGGTTGGTGCTATCAAAAAACATTACGGACATAAGTTCGAATCCATAAAATATATAACATCTCTACTTAGTATAAAACTAAGTCCTCGATTCTTGGTTGTTACGGGTAAACTCGAGAATCACTGGATGGATTTTCATGCGGTTTTCACCATTCTGTTAAGGATATCTCGAGGATGATTTCTTTAGAAAATAATTTATTTATGATCAAAGGAAGACGAGCAGTAACGATTTCAGAGGAAAAGTCGAAACAAAGCAAGGCGTCCGAGCGCTTTGTAAGCTTACGCTGGGCAAACCATTAAAAATATCTAAATACTTTGAGTATAAGAATTGTTCAGCATGAAATGTTCTACAAAAAAAGTCCGCGAGAGCATATGTCTATCTTCAATACATCACCCACTATAAGTGTTTTTACGTCTTAATTTCTTCCAACCGCCATTCAACTACTGAGGCGACAGTTTACGAGCTAGCTAAGGGGGAGTCTATCATCCCTGTTACAGCCTAGCTAGCAGGCGAACCTATTGCCCCAGATACAGCCAGCAGCAAACCGTTGAGTCGTGTTGAGTTAAGACTTCTGAGAAGGGTGGTTGTGTTTGGAGATTCCCTGGAAGTGCAACTCGGGTTTTCTTCATTTCGCCTGTGAAAGACAGTCAAGTTAAGATAGGACGGAAGGGGGATTTGAGTTTCATTCACCTCGCCATTCCCTGGAAGTGCAACTCTCATTTCGCCTGTGAACTTTTCGTTCCGCAAAATACAGTCAATTTAAGATTGGATTAAATTATACTGATTGGCATATAATCCCTACTTAGTATAAAACAAAGTCCCCGATTCTTGGATGTCACGGGTAATCTCCAGAACCACTGTATGGATTTTGGTGCGGTTTTCACCATTCTGTAAAGAATATCTCGAGGAAGGTTTCTGTAGAAAATAATTTATTTATGACCTAAGGAACTCAAGCACTAACGATTTCAGTGAAAGGTCGAAAAGAAACCGGCGTCCGTGCGCTTTTTAAGCTTACGCTGGGCAAACCGTAAAAAATATCTAAATACTATGAGTGTAAGAATTGTTCAGCATGAACAGTTCTACAAAAAAGCCCGGGAGAGCATATCTCTATACTCAATACATCACCTACTGTAAGTGTTTATACGTTTTCATTTCTTCCAACAATCTCCATTCAGTTACTGAGGCGACAGTTTACGAGTTAGCAAGGGGTGAGTCTATCACCCCAGTTACAGCTTAGCTAGCGGACGAGCTAATTGCCCCAGATACAGCCAGCAGCAAACTGTCGAGTCGTGTTGAGTTAATAACTTTAGAGAAGAGTGATTGTGTTAGGAGTTTCCCTGGAAGTGCAACTCGGCTTTTCTTAACTTCGTCTGTGAACTTTTCGTTCCGCAAAATTCACAGTTAAGTTAAGATTGGACGGAAGGGGGATTTGTGTTTCATGCACCTTGCCATTCTGGTTGGTTGGTTGGTTCTTAAGTTTAGGGGCTGCGACAACGCGGTCATGTAGCCCCGTGTTCTTTGGGTGTGTGTAGAATCTGTTTGATAACCGGTGTTAATTGTGATGACTGTATTAGAGTGTGTTATCTGTTTTTTTAATTTAAGTACTGCAACTTAGAATTTTTCAAATAGTTCCTACTTTTGCCGCCAAGCGCCACCGTCAACGACTACTAGGCCAAGTTCAGAACTTAACTACTAGACGCCACCGCAGTCGGCTGTTGGCAACGAACGTAGAAACCTAAGAGAGTTGTTTACATTCTTAACCTATCCAATTTAGCTTCACACAGGTGCAATTATTGGAAGGTTCTTTAACATGTCATAAATCTATGACATGGGACCGCCGGCTTTACTTCCCCTCCGAAGGAAGGCATACTGAGGGATTTTTAACGCTCTTAAAAAATCCGACGGCTTCGGCCGGATTTGAACCCGCTATCTTGCCATTCTTAAATTACGCCTGACAAGAATTTGTTGCACATGCATCTCCATGATAATATAATTAATAGTCCATTCAGTGATTTTAACCCATCATGCCGAGAGGTAAAACGGATATTGGTCGTTGTTCATTGACATTGAAAAAAAAAGCGCTTATCACGTAAAGCATTCATAACTGTTCCCGGGCGAAGCCGGGTCGGGTTGCTAGTACAGTATATAACGCAACGATTCGAATCACGCTTGTCATGGATGCATGTAGCCTATCCCTACCGTTCTCAAGTGAAAAGCGAGCTAAGAGAGAGGAGCGGTGCGGTCTGTGAGATTACTGCTGTCGGAGGTTCGGTCTAGATTAAAATAAACACAGTTACGTAATTGTTCTACATTCACGACTGGGTGCACGTTGAGTTCATTCATCGTCTTCACGAACACTTTGACGCGTTCACTTTACAGGACATGCGTGAGTAGGAGAACTAGACTGAGCAGCTTACCCTAAAAATAGACTACTGTCGACCAAAGTATTATGTGTACTCGAGTTTGAAGGTTGTTTGCTAAGTAACCAATAGACCTACATAAAATCCAATACCATCAACATTTTCGTCGTTCTATTTACGTTAGTTCATGTAGGTTTGGACTCTTTAATTGATATTTTAATATTTTTTATCGCAGTTGGAACACAAAAAGTGCACGTTTTTAAGCGTGTTTCAACCATGCGTCACATTTAAGAATTATTATCTCAAAAGCCCGTCATCAGATCGAATCCAAGCTTTAACACAATATACATTGGAATGTTGTATAACTGGTTTATTAATTTCACAATTTTGTGTGTCCAAGAAACAAAGTTGTTGTCATTGTTGTAAGGTAACTTTTTCTCGGCTCGGGGTGGTTGGAAAATATAGTTCTTGGTTGCGTTGTAATCGTTATACATCAAAAAGTTATGCTGTATGACTGTGAAATACGTAAATTAATTCACTTATTTTATAACGGTTTGTATTTGTACGAGGAAATAACACATGGTTCAACAGCTAGCCGCTCCAGCAACCCCCAAACAAGACTGCTGTTAAATCTATTCCTCAAGCAATAGCTCTAAGGCCTACGGGCTGAGAGAGGCTTATCAAAACGCGACTTTACGCCGCGGGTCATGTCACGATTTAACTTAGTGCTGAAACAAGGCTTTACCTCAGTGGAATACCACATATTCATTAAAAACGAATGATGATGATGATGATAATTGTTGTTTTAAGGAGCTAACATCTAAGTTATAGGCCCCTAATGGGTTGGGTGTTCGTTAAGATGATATTGAAGTGTAAACTATAACTAATAACTTATATACTAGAAGAAGAAATGGAAAACAAAAGGAGAATAAGGCAAATAAAAGACAGGAGGAAAAGAAATGCCCTCAACCCTCGAAGAATGCGGATTGAGGGACTTGGAAGGAAGGAGAGCCATAAAAGGCAGATAGGAAAGTGAAAGAGGGAGGGTCCGCCCCACAGGTAATGGATAAAGGGGGGGGGGGGGGAACCAGACCCAGCTCGGGAATTCCTCGGGGTCGCCAACTCCCGAACTCACCAGCCGTGAGCTCCTGAGGGTGTAGCAATATCGAGGGTGCACAAGAAGTGGTGGGGCTACATACACCCTTCCTCCTTGAGGGCCTTGAGCAGAAAGCAGGAGATAACATGAAAAGAAAAAGAAGGCTGACCCCTCGCAGAAGGACGGTATCAGAAAAGATGAGACAAGGGCCAATTAAGGCGCGAAAGGAAGAGAATCCCTAGGCCTCGGATACCCTAATACCGTGGGGGTCGGAAGAGAACAAGAGTTGACCAAGTGAGGTCGACAGGAAAGATGACGGAGAGGAGCCTGGAACAAGTGGAAGCAATGCCAGACTCAACTGAGGCCCCGTCCCACTAGAAGTGAGCCCCCGGGGGGCATTAAAAAAGAACTTCGAGCATTTGTAGTATAAGGCAAGGCAATGATGATTATTGGTGATAGTGATAGATGTTTTAAGGGAGTGAAACATCGAAGTCATTGTCTCAATGATGAATAAGATGATGATGATGCGAGCTTTACCCCAATGGAATGACACATAGCCTAATCATTAAAAAATAACTTGGAATATTTTTAGTGCTGGATAATGAGTAATGAATCGTGGTGGTGATAGTTGTTTTAACTGTCATTTGTTAACTCTTCAGTCGGTCAACACGAATTTGTCCAATGACTGAGCGGGGAACAATGTATACAATGTAGCCTAATTAAATACAGTACAACAAATAAAACCCTCCTGGAAAAAATACTTGTACCGTATTAGTTATGATCTCTACTAGGCCTATATAATGAGGCAATAGTAGTAATCATAATAGCCTACATGTAATTATTTCCAGGAGTGGTTTACTACAGAGGTGTGCAAATTACTAGGGGCAGATAACCTCGTAGTTCCGCCCGTTAAAACAACAATAACTAACTATTAGACTCGAAGGCAGTTTTCCAACAGTTACTATGTACGTTTTGTGACTTAATACAGTAGAAATGAGTAGCATGCTGAGCTTCTATGCCCAAGATCGCGGGTTCAAACCCGGCCGAAGTCGTCGGATTTTTAAGAGCGTTAAAAATCCCTCAGTATGCCTTCCTTCGGAGGGGAAGTAAAACATGTCATAGATTTATGGCAGAAGCTAAATTAGGTTAAAAATGTAAACAACGCTCAGGTTCCTACGTTGGTCGCCAGGAGCCGACTGCGGTGGCGTCTAGTAGCCAAGTTCTGAACTAGTAGTTGTTGACGGTGGCGTTTGGCGGCAAAAGTTCGAACTACTTGAAAAATTCAAAGTATGCAGTCCTTACTTGAATTAAGAAACAGAAACACGCACTAATACAGTCATCACAATTAGCACCGGTTACCAGACAGATTCTAGACACACCCAAAGTACACGGGGCTACATCACCGCGTTGTCACAGCACCTAAACTGAGGAACCAACCACAGTAGAAATGTTTTTGCAAGGCACTGAAATTATTTCAAATGTTTAACCAATAGTCTTAATAACATTCTTTAAAAGAATCTGACAGTAAACTAATTGTTTACAGTTTCCACTAAAAGGGCAGAATGTAACACGTTTTGTTTTATTACTTCATTCGAGTTTCGTCTGAATTTAGACCAGAGAGATTGGCTTTTTTTTATTATTGATTGTCTTCTCTTGAACTATTCAAATCTTCGTGGACAATGGATTCAAATCACTCGATTTAGAGGATACATTCCAAAGTCTACGTAAAAAAGGAAAAATGGACCCAGCTCAGGTGTCCCTCAGAATCTCCAAATTCAAATATTTCCAGATCCAGTTCCTCACGGGAAAAGTTGTAAGTCCACAGGATAGAAAACATTACTAAACAGGGTAATACAAATAAAATAAAATGATTTTGAATAAAAAAGTGTGACCGATTTTAATTCTTCATTTGAGTCTAACAATTTGCACACCCCTGTATTTCATATATTACATACATTGTACTCAGCTATTGAGAAAATTCGTGCTGACCGCCTGAAGAGTTACAAATATCCGTTACTATAAGCAGTACTGAAACAATGGCTTAAAAATTAACATGCCGGTAGTTGTTTTTAAGAGCGCAACATCGAAGTCATCTGTCCATTGAAGATGATGATCAGTTTGATCACGTCCAGAAAGTAAGTTCCATTTTTATACATAGCCTCGGCATCGCTGCAATCGCAGTTCGACGCATGCTCGGTAATTCCTCTGAGTCAACGAGAAGGAGATGACACCATTTTGAGAACGCTGTCCGTTGTTTAAACTTGATAGTGCTTGGTTAAATTGGTGAAGTTGACGAAAGTCCCGCCGCTTGTGAGATTAGATCTGTCAATTGTTTCCTGAATACAACGATCACTAAACCAGTCGAATTTCATCGACAGATTTGAGAAATGTGCGGAAAAAATGCGATGAGTGATTCATTGGTCCGGTTCAACGAAGGACGTGAATAAGTGTACAGACGAGGTGGGCGTCCATCGTTGATTAATGAAGACTTGGTTCGTGTAGTTGAAGAACGTGTCAAGGAATACCGTAGGTTTATACAGTACTATCAGATCTTTCTACGAACTTTCTGCAAATTTTATTGTTGACAACATAGGCGGCAACATTTTATGAAGAAGGCATACAAAAACTTGTGCCTCGCTATGACAAGTGTCTCCAAAATGGTGGGAGTTGTGTGAGAAGATAGTTTACAATTTGTAGTTTGTGTTGCAATAAATATACTGTATAGAGATTTGAAGCCATTCTTTGAGTGTTGTCTGTACAAAATTGTCATTTGTAGCTCTTCAGTCAGTCAACCCACACGATTATGCCCAATGAATGGGCAGCTACACTATATAAATATGATTCCAGGAAAAAATTACATGTGCAGTTCTAGTTAATTATAACTATTAAATGGGGCAATAGAAATAATTAACTGATAACTTACACGTATTTTTTCCAGGAGTGTATTTAACTTACATATTTATATCTTGTACCGTACCCCGGCCATTCATTGGGTATAATCATGTTGACCGACTGAATGACAATTTTGCAATAAATACAGGGCGCCCGAGAATGTTCTCCGCAGTGGGTACGTGCAGCTGTGAGTGGTTGAGTCATGAGTTTAGTTAGCTGCACTGCGTCTTTGAAAGCGGGACTCCCCCGTGTGGGCTGTCAGTGTGTATTGCGATAAGAGAGCGAGCCTGCATGTCTTCAGTGTATTACAGTCAGCGAGCGTTCAGGTAGATTATTGGAAGAGTGCAACAGTATACAGGCGGTAATGTTTACTACTGAAGAGAGAGTTTTTTTTTTGGTGGAATACGTTTTTCGCGAAGGCGATTGGTTTACAGAAAATGTAAAATTAACATTTCAGGCGCGGTTTCCTAATTCAAAGTGTCCAACCCGTGATACCGTTCGGGATTTGATAAGTAAATTTCGTGTGACTGGCTCAGTTCACGATGTACCGGTAACAGGCAGGCCTACGCTTTTAACGGACGAAAAACTTGATGAAATCTCCGATATAATGCTGCGTAGTCCAAGTAAATCACCACGAAAATTAGCTGAACAAACAGGAATCTCTAAGTCGACAGCACATAAAGCTGTAAGAGACAAGCTTCAGTTGTTCCCTTATAAAGTTACCGTGGTTCATGAATTAAAACAAACTGATTACGGAAAAAGAGTGATGTATTACCCATTTAAGATTTGATTGCAGCTGAGCCTGGCTGCTCCAGTGTTTGTTGTTGATTGTAGCAGCTGCTCCGCGGGACGAAGCGGGGAACACAGCGATGACAAGAGTTCATTCTGCACATAAGACAAGCAGCATTGCGCGTCACAGAAGCTCATGTCGCTACGGACAGTCAAACGATAAGTGAGGCTATTAGAGGTGAGTCATATCATACTCGCGCAACTGTACCTGTCAACGAAGCAGGCTGACGTGTGACACAAGTAAACAAGGAATAGTTCCCATCTCGACCGCCGGCAATCAATTCGTGAATGGGTAATACTGTGAATGGTTCCAGCATCTGTTATGAATGGCTGTGGTGAGTACGAAGTTTACTGTTTATTTGTTATGATGCAAGCGGCAGCCGTGCTACCAACATAACTGCTGTAGCTAGCTCTCGCAGACGCATGTAGGCGCTGCGGAGAACATTCCCGGACTCACTGTAGTTTGTATCTGTACTCGTTTTGTTTTTAATACCAAACGGAACTTACTTTCTGGACGTAGACTACAATTAACTTTCCACTCATTTGTTAGCTACCACCACTTCAATATAGCCCGAACAATGAATGCGATGTTTTGGATTGAATATAATGTTCGATACCTACGAGAAAACTGCTTGAGTGGTGGCAATTTACTGCCATCTCCTTATTACAGGGTACGTGCAAAATGCGTTAACGCTTGATATAGGAACAGTGAAACGCGGCATCTCCTATGTAGTCATGGTGAACTGATCGTTATTTTAAATCATTTATAGCCAACGTGCTGATAAAATATGGGTACCCATAGTCAATTCTAAAATGTCCAGTTTCCAAGTTTTTATAGCTGTTCCCGGGTTGTTCTTTACATCATTTATGCTTCCTACGATTAAAATAACAATAGTTGATCAATACTAGCTTATGTGGACAAAAAATATGTAAGTAGCAAAAACTACATATTCTTCGACTATTATCGAGGCGAATGTCACAGTCGGTTAAGCATTGGTCTTTTATTAAACCCAAGATATTATGTTGAATTCAGCTCAGTCCGATGGCATTACAATGTGTTTAAACGAGACAACTAGTCTCCGCAGGCTTAATGGCATTATTAAATTCCTTTCTTCCCGAGCAAAATTCCAGGATTCTTGTGTCTCCAAAGCCACAGCAGTTAAAAGAGACATAGTTGATTCAACTGGAGCTAGGAATTGGGTAGGAGCTGCTGTGGCATTCGCCTGAAATAGAGGTGGGAAACAACGGAAAACCACTTCTGGGATGGCTGAAGTAGGAATTGAACCCACCTTCTCTCAGTTCTGCCTCAAGAAGCTGAATTGAACCCCGCTCCAACCCTTAGACTAGAATTACATTTCTTGGCAGAGCAGGGAAACGAACCCGGATCTCCTAGGCCATCAACCCCTCTTATTGAGTATGATTACTACTACGATAATACAGAGAACTTGCTAGAAGAAAATCAAGAGAAAAGAAACGGGAGACCAAAAGGATAAATAATAGAAGATTCGACCAAAATTCACTTAAAAAAAGAGAGATATACTGTATCGTACCTCACTGCGCAATGTAATAATAATAATAATAATAATAATATCGTATGGCCTCGGGTGCCGGGTGCAAGCTTTGTTATTCCTTGTTGTTCCTTGACTATGAAAGTCAAGGAGGTTAGATGTTAGATATCTAAGCTCCTTGAATACTATAGCGCTTTCTAGTGGAGAAATGAGGAACTTTGTGTTGGCGGAAACTCCCGAGATTAATTTTGCCATTATGAACTCGGCCTACTGAATTCAAATGGGTTCGTGGACATGCCAACATCGTATAACATGCCATACCTGCCAACTTTTGAAAAGGGCTATCAGTAAAACTCACGCGCGACAAAAAATCGAACGATTTTCGATATACCCCCGGCTTGACGAAAATAATAATACTTCTGGGCTACAAAATACAATAATTCATGCTTTAAACAGGATACTTCAATGAAATCATATCTACTTACATGATTTGTAGATGAACATAACAATCCAGAATAAATCCATGTTAATCAGCAGCAGGCGTGGTGAATATTGGTTTGGAGCACACATAACAGGACTTCCTTGATAGATTAAGCTGATATACGATAATTGAAAAAGGCTTTACACAATAAAACTTGTTTAACGTAACACAGGCAAGAAATAATATAATACACACTGCAAATCACATGCTAGTTCGACTTTAAAGTCATGGTTGTGGTCTTTTTAGCTTCCTGCAAAAAGTCATGAGAAAATGTTTTGTCATAACAGCGACCAGAACTCCTGGTCTTCAAAATAGAAATAGACTCCAGAGATTCATTGGACATGGATGACCTGAACTGTGTTCTATTTTTCTTCACACGGCTAAAAACACGTTGACATTCTGCATTGCTATGGGGTATGGTGAGAACAGAGAGCATTACTCTAGAAATTCGGTTATACTTAAGAAGTCTATCGGCTCCACGAATTCTTGATATTTGTGCCCAACTGGAATCACTTGCAGCATCTTGATGTGCAGCCGAAGTGTCATCTACCTGAAGAGCTGTGAACTGCCTCTGAAGCTCATTCACCACCTCATCTGTAGTTTCATTCTCTTCCTTGCATAACATGATAGGAAACTTTTCCAAGAAAAAACGAATGGAAGAAAACTGTGCATCTTCAATTTTGTCTAACCTAGCAACTTGAGCATTCTTTAACACGTCATCCTTGAGTGGAAACTTGTTGATGATGTAGTCACAGGCAGTACAAAAGTAGTTTCTCACTGATGGAAAGAAAAGGGATTTATCTGTATCCGGTCCGTTCTGAAGGCACTTAACAACTTCAGATGATGCATTTTTTGCCATTTTATTTACAAAGCATGTCGTTTTCGTGCGACCACAACTATATTTCTTTGCAACTTCTGATATAAAGCACCAGCATGATCAGCCGCACTTAAGGGCACATTGTGTTCCACCAAAAAGGAAGTAAACAGACACTCGGCCCTAATTACGTCACTGTCAACGTGAAGAAAGAATATGCATATGGTAGAAATAAAAAACACACACACACGTGGAACGAATGTAATTAGTCCAAGGAATACAGGAAACTACGAAGTTATAGCACAAAAACTCGAACGCTTCATTAAAATATGCCATAACCTTAAAAGACGAAAACATTCAAGGAACGCCAACTTCGCGAACAATGAACAACTCACGTGGTCAAAGAATATGGTTTAAATCGCAACGAGCGAACGGAGCGGAACAAAGAATATGCGAAGAACATGGAAGAACGGTTATCCCGGCTTCAAATTCAATTACAATGAAGACACTAACATCACACGGTTAAAAGTACGAATCATATCAAAGAACGAGTTATCGACTATCGTGGACTTGCCTTCGACCCACGCAAACAATCGATTGTACGGAAGTGGGCGGTATTATCGAATGTAAATTATCTTTTCAAATTTTTGTCCGCGAAATCGTAAAATGACACCGTTTATCCGTAAAACCGTAAAATGCTGCAATTTCCGTAAATTTTACGGATAAACCGTAAAAGTTGGCAGGTATGACATGCGTATCGTATTTTGCCGCCTTTCAAAAATCACTTACCACGGCCAGAAGCGAACCTGCAATCTTGGGGTTAGTAGACCGACACGATATCCACTCTCCCACCGTGGCAAGCGCAATGTAAGAAGTAATAATAAAGTTACTGGTTTAAGTCCCATTTAACAACTGTGGCTTTTAGAGCCGCCCAATGTAAGAAACAATGACAAGACTTTCATAACTTACGATTTCTAGTCAGTCTGTCAACATCTGAACTGCCAAAACCCACCACTATCAGAGCAACTGCTACTATTATAAACACTGTGTAGTAGTTAACCGCACATAAGTCAGGCGAAGGCTTTGTTGATAAAGCATGTCGAATGACAGGTGAAACAAGGCCCTAGTGAACTAATGGAAGAAAGCTAGTCCATGCCAGAGCAATAACCCCTCCAAGGCTACCAAAGCGCACTGCTTTCCCAGCAGTCTCATGATTCGAAACGCAAGCCACAAAGCGAGAGATTACCGGTAGCAAGAAACGAGACAGATAACGCTCGTGTTCACAAAGTATTTCACACGACTGAAATGCCCCATATGTTAATTCTAGAGAGATAGATGCTCAATAGTCTACATACAGCCGATAAAATAAATGAATAAATAAATACATAAATTAAATAAAGGATTGCTGCTACTACTAATAACAATCAATCGACGATTGATAGTTCTTTCATAATAAATGTACTGGTGTAGGCTTTCATGCCAGGGTAAAGAATCTTCAGAACGGCTTTACGGCGCAAAAGTGTAAAGTCGCGGCGATAATCGCTGCGCCAGCTGAATCTGATTGGCGCTAAAAGGCACGTAAAACACGTCGGACACCCTTCGACCGGCATTTTCTCGGAAACGGTCGAGTGTCTACGGATAAGCCGAAACATGTGTTCGCTTACTTGGACCCCTATTTCACTGAGCGAATTTTCAGGTAAATCGGGTTGTTAAATACGTCGGTGGGTTTCCCTAGTAAGCCTAAGTGAGCAAGATCTGATGATGATCGCTTGACGATCGCAATATGTCATCCTCCCTTTTTTGTATATAAAATCGTGTTATTTTTGTAATAAATACTTCAAGTAACATTTATTTCAGGTTAAGGTGTTTAAATACAGGGTCATTATCTATTGGTTGGTTCTTAAGTTTAGGGGCTGCGACAACAAGGTCATGTAGCCCCGTGTACTTAGGGTGTGTGTAGAATCTGTCTGATAACCGGTGTTAATTGTGATGACTGTATTAGTGTGTGTTATCTGTTTTTTTAATTTAAGTACTGCAACTTAGAATTTTTCAAATAGTTCCTACTTTTGCCGCCAAGCGCCACCGTCAACGACTACTAGGCCAAGTTCAGAACTTAGCTACTAGACGCCACCGCAGTCGGCTCTTGGCAACGAACGTAGAAACCTAAGAGCGTTGTTTACATTCTTAACCTATCCAATTTAGCTTCACACAGGTGCATTTAGTGGAAGGTTCTTTAACATGCCATAAATCTATGACATGGGACCGCCGGCTTTACTTCCCCTCCGAAGGAAGGCATACTGAGGGATTTTTAACGCACTTAAAAAATCCGACGGCTTCGGCCGGGTTTGAACCCGCTATCTTGGGCATAGGAGCTCAGCATGCTACCGACTACGCCACCGAAGCGGTCTCATTATCTATGTGCGCCCCGATAAACACGGCAAGCTAAGCCGGCTGTGACTGGCGCAGATCGCGGGCACACGTACGCGGTTCAGCCGGTGGTAGGCGCGCTCCACAGATTCATATCTCATATCATTAGTTCGCATGTGATTTGTCATTCATATGGAAGTGTATCTGCAAAGCTTAGACGTTAGTGTTGCACGTTTAGTGAGTATTGTGATTAATGTGATTGTTGGTCATGCCTAGACACCAATTCACATTGCGCGAACGTGTGTATATCCATAATTCGTATATGAAAAGCAGAAAATCTTGTTCTGAAACGAGACGAACATTTCGAATCAAGTTTCCAAGAAGACCTGTGCCTAATGCCAGTACAATTAGAAGGCTCACGAAACGATTCAAGGAAACAGGCTCCTTAAGTAATAAAAGAGTTGACAGACATTCTTTCATTAGAAGTTGGCAGGTGTGTGCTATAAGAGAGCGAGGACTTTTACAGCATCGCCTATGAGCACTGTAAATACACACTATTGAACATGTTTGGTAAAAGTGTGAAAGTGCGCGCCCACCACCGGCTGAACCGGATACGCGCGCCCGCGATCCGCGCCTGTCACAACAGGCTTAGCTTGCCGTTTTTATCGGGGCGCACATAGATAATGACCCTGTACTTGCTTTTCCGCCTAATGTAACTGGGCACAATTTGTATTGCCCGACTGGAAAGCTTTCTATAATAAAACTAGGCCACACTGAAAAATGGCTTCTAATACTTCAAGATAATTATAGTGTTCACATTCATATGAAAGCGAGATATCATCAGGTAAGGATTCAAATGTAGGCCTATATGTTTCTAGCTAGTCTACCCACACGTTCTTTTCAAAACGCCAAGTAAAAATAACACTAACTTATTGAGATTTAAACTGTCTTATATTTCTTTTGGTAAATTTCTTCGGCTTTCTCAATTATTTGATATCGACGCAGTCAACCTGGCTCGTTTAGATTTAGGCCGACAATGTAAGGTTAGAAATCCTTCCTATTACAATGCGATATCTAAGGTAAACAATTCAACCTAACAGTCACTAGGATCAAACGTCGGCCGTTGTGTTGAAAGAACAGCAACTATACAACTGAACCTTCTCACGTTACCATGTTAATTTCCTTTTGATACTGAACTTGACCATCTCGCGGTGTAGTGGATAGTACTATGGACTACTGAGGTAGATTCCCGACTCTGCCAAAAATTGAAGAAGTATTGATCTGGTTTGTTGTGGGGCCTCCCAGCCTCGTGATGCTAAATGGGAACATGTCAGATGATATGGCAGGATGAGTCGCGGAAAGGAACTGGTCACCCCACCGCACGTAAACTCCGGCTCGGATTTCCTGTTTAGTGATCCCAGTCACAGCTAAGGAACTCTGATCGGGTCGTCTACGTCCCTTGTGGTTATGTGGCACTCAGGTTGCTGTGTATTAAACTTACAGGTTTTCTTTACGCATAAAAAAATAGTCCTCACGATAGACAGATCTCCAACAAACTAGCTATAATTTAAGTATTTTTAAAAATATATACAAATTGTACTATTAATATTTTGGGGTGGAAAGGACACATGAAACATAAATAAGACCTGATCAAAACATTTGGAAAATATTCTTTTCCCCTCCTCCTCTGAAAGATCGTCTGTTCGAAAGAGATTACGCAAATGCCGGCAATGCCAGACGAGTCCTTATGCTAGTCACCAAGCTCAAGAGTAAGGCAGTGAATTTCAACTCGTCTAAATCGTGATTCACTGCATTCAAAATTCAGCAGTGCAACTGCATTATTCTACTTACGATCGTACTAACAAGCTTGAAGAACCTGGATTCTTCTGTCGCTGTACATGTGTTCCCACGACCCCTTTACAAGTTCATTTTAGCCACATGATAAGATAATCGTTAGTTTCATGGAAAGTGACAACGGTAACACGCTTTATCTTCTGGTTATCAATGTAACAAAATAAACCCCAGACGTTATGGAATGCGAACACTTTTGAATTCATATCTGAGAAAGCGGATGATGATGCTGGTAATACAAAGGAAGCTTGTAGTTTAACGTGACCGTTAATCTCGAGATCATGAGCCACGGGACCTCCTTTTACGTGGAATCCGAACCACATGACATGGCATTTCACTTCGAAAATCTCACATGCAATGACCGGGAATCGAACCCGGACCGCCTTGGTGAGAGGCATACAGCTAGACCGCTGAGCCACCACGCCCCTCCTGGTAATACAGTATATACCTTTATGTTCGACCCTGACTATTATAATTATGTCAGAAAACTCTATCATAATGATGGTCATTATAACATTATTTTTCATTATGAAATAGTTTCTCCCACCAATCAGAGCTCAAGAAACAGTTGTTTGACCAATTAGATAAGGATAGCATCGCACCTGCACTGAGTTCCAAGGCCTTCTAATTTCAATTTCACTGCAGGCCTAGTGTCATAGTGGGGTAATCGAGGAGGCCATGGTCAAATACAAGGCATTCTCTGCGTCCCATGCGCTCTGTCAGTACACAAAACTGGCGAAATCTTGACAGATATTTATGAATATTTATGTTCGAACATAAAATAGTTATAATAATTATCGTCGAACATAAACAGTCGTATACAACTCGCCCATAATGGTAATTAAGACACTCGTATGGAAATTATAAAACTCGCATACGCTCGTTTTATAAACATACTCGTGTCTTAATTATTGCCATTATAGACTCGTTGCATAATGTAGTCTACTGTTATCACAGTGTGTGTCGCGCTTTGCAGGGTCATCTCTCCCGCATATTCTCCTTCATACAGTCTAGCCATCATCACTTTCCCCAAGGGGCTCACAACTAGTGGCTCCTCACTTTCATCTTTCCTGTCTGCCTACCTAGGTCAACTCATGTTCTCTTCTGACCCGGACGATATCTCTTCCGACCCGGACGATATTAGGGTATTAGAGTTGTACGGTGTCCTTTGTATTAATAGAATTCCCTTTCGGTCGGTCAACACGAGCGTACCTTAATTTAAACACCTAGTGCCTGAAATAAATACAGGAATTATTTATACACTTCTCACACAAAAATTAATTATTCTCCTTAATTGGCCCTTGTGTTTTCTTTTCTGTTGCGCTCAATGTTCGAGAAGTATTTTCATGGCCCTTAATTGGAAAGGGTGCATTGTCTGTAGCCCCACCCAGCTTGGTGAACCCTGGATAGCGCTATACCCTCAAGAGCTCACGGCTGGTGAGCTAGGGAGTTGGCGACCTCCAAAGATTCCTGAGCTGGGTCCATTTTTTTTTGTTTTTTCAGTGATTTTGGGTGCGGACCCTTTACACTTTACCTTTCGTATCTCCTTTCATGACTATATTTCTTTCCAAGTCGGGGGCATATATAAGTTATTCTCTGTCCTTGTACCCTTACTTCTTCTCGTATATGAGTTTTAAGTCATATGACCAACATAATAAAATAAAATAAATTTACCACTACCAAACGTGTAGGTCGCTCACGTTCAGACTGAGGCGTAAGGCCGTCTTGGCAATCGACTGCTCATCACTGCCCACGACGCGACGCGACGTGGCTGTACCTGTGGAAACAGCTCAGGTCTCCAATATTTTCTCTTCCTTGGGCGCCACTCCCATGAGTCTCCAGGTATCATCAAACCTGATATGGTCTAAACGAGTGAGACCCAGCGCTCATTGGGGCATGCGCATCTCGATGATGATGATGAAAAGAACAACACCGAAGACGAATGCGGGAACACTGGGCGGTAGTTAGAGCTCGGAAGAAGAGACAGTTGAACTGACGTGGTCCCTAGTTGGCCGAATCGAAGAAAGAATCATAATAATAATAATAATATCGTATGGCTTCGGGTATCGGGTGCAAGCTTTGTAATACCCAGAGGGTAGCTTGCATGTCGAATGTCGTTGTTCCTCGAATCACAATGAAAGTCAAGGATGTTAGATATCTACGCTCCTTGAACACCATAGCGCTTTCTAGTAGAGAAATGAGGAACTTTGTGCTGGCGGAAACTCCCACTATGAACACGGCCTACTGAATTCAAATGGGTTCTTTGACATGCCAACATCGTATGACATGAGTGTCGTATTTTTGCCGCCTTTCAAAAATCACTTAACACGGCCTGGAGCGAACCTGCAAGCTTGGGGTTAGTAGACCGACACGCTATCCACTCACCCACCGTGGATCTCGACGATGATTATAATCATAAAATATGGTTTCCTTTAACGGCTGTGGTTTCTATAGACGCTAAAATGTTGGAAACTTCCCCTAGAAAAACATCTTTTGAAGAACACGCCAGGAAATCTACTGATACAAGTCGGCCCTAAATGGCAACCGACTGTACCAGAAAACTACCTGTCTTTTATTTTGCCAGTGATCGATTAGGCCTACAGTTTACGTAACGTCTTGAAACAGACACGGGTGGTTGGTTGCTTGCTTCCTTAGTTAGGGGCAGCGACAACGCTGTCTTGTAGCCCCGTGTACTTTGGGTGTGTGTAGAATCTGTCTGATAACCGGTGTTAATTGTGATGACTGTATTAGTGTGTGTTATCTGTTCTTTTAATTCAAGCAAAGACTGCAGACAATAATTTCAAGTAGTTCCTACTTTTGCTACCAAATGCTACCGTTCATGCTAACTAGTTGCGGACATGGCTAAGATGGCATCGCAGTCAGCAACTGGCGGCGAACGTTTGAACTAATAGAGCGTTATCAATTCTAACCAACACATTTTGGCTTCACACAAGTATAGTTAGTGAATGGTTCTTTTTCATGCCATAATTCTATGACATGGGTCCGCCGGCTTTACTTCCCCTCTGAAGGAAGGCATACTGAGGGACTTTTAACTCTCTTAAAAATCCGACGACTTCGGCCTGGTTTGAACCCGCGACCTTGGGCATAGAAGCTCAACATGTTACCAACTACGCCACCGAAGCCGCAAAACAGACACGGTTAGGGAGCTAATGGAAACAAAAAATATCTACAAGATCCACCACACAAAATAGGGATTAAGTAGATGAAACGATATCACTGAACGAAAATCCGGAAGTGGGAAGAATAGAAAAATATAATATACTAGCAGTAGTACCCGGCTTCGCCCGGTGGAATGATGATAATGTTTTAAGATCTCCTTAGAAATATAATGGACTTAAAATCTAAGTCATTTGCCCCCAAAGACAATGAGGGAGTAGGCTAATATCAAGGTCATTTGCCCTTTTGATAAGGATGATAATAAAAACTACTGTTGAATTGACACGTCAAACTTACAAACTACCGTAATAGAAATACATATTTCAAAATTCACAGGCGAGGAAGACTTATTGTGTGTGGTGATTAATGGTGTAATGGGCGTAACATCTACTGTAGGTCATTTGCTCTTATGATGAGGATGATAAGGGAAACTACTACCGGTATTGAATTGACACTTCAACGTATAATGTACCCAATGTACTGTAATAAAAATAACTATATGGCGGCTTCTGTGGCGTATTTGGTAGCATGCTGAGCTTCTATGCCCAAGATAGCGGGTTCAAACCCGGCCGAAGCCGTCGGATATTTTAAGAGCGTTAAAAATCCGTCAGTATGCCTTTCTTCGGAGGGGAAGTAAAGCCGGCGGTCCCATGTCAGATTTATGGCATGTTAAAGAACCTTCCACTAATTACACCTGTGTGAAGCTAAATTGGATAGGTAAACAACGCTCATAGATGTCTACGTCCGTTGCCAAGAGCCGACTGCAGTGGCGTCTAGTAGCTAAGTTCCGAACTTGGCCTAGTAGTCGTTGACGGTGGCGCTTGGCGGCAAAAGTACGAACTATTTGAAGAATTCTAAGTTGCAGTTTGTACTTAAATTAAAAAACAGATAACACACACTAATACAGTCATCACAATTAACACCGGTTATCAGACAGATTCTACACACACCCAAAGTACACGGGGCTACATGACCGCGTTGTCGCAGCCCCTAAACTTAAGAACCAACCAACCAAAAATAAATATTTTAAAAATCACAGTCGAGAAATACTTTATGCGGCGGTGATTATTGGTATGATGCGCGTAACATCTAGGTCATTTGCACTTATGATGATAATAATAAGGTAATGAAAAAATGACTACTAAACGAACATGGTGTTATTTTAAAACTGATATAGGTAATACAGGTGTCTAGCTTCGATGTCTTCCAAAGTCTCAACCTTATTTACTGGCTTAGGCCTGTACTGGATGCGTCTAGTGAAAGAGCGTACTGCTCGGCAAAGACAAAGAATATAGGTCCAAGCTGCACGAACCTGAGATGATCGCAGATGATGACGAAATATGATGACACACGTTCGGGGTCCCCGTCCTATACAGATTGACCGGGAATCACTCACTGTTTCGCAACGGCCCTGTGTTGGCATCAGCATAGACAGCAGGAGATAACACGGCGGGCTCTGGAAAGTACTCTCAAGTCACTTCGCGATGAATCAGCAAGCTATTCTCACAACTGACCCCCCCCCCAGGGTCTCACAACTTGTGGGACGTGGGTTGGCGACCACGGAACCCCAGCTGAGTCTGGCATCGCTTCTACTTCCTGGTGCCGGGCTCATTTCAGTTCTCTTTCCTGTCGGCCTCCCTTGGTCAACTCTTGTTCTCTTCCGACCCAGACTGTATTAGGGTATCCGAGGGCTAGGGAGTCTTTCAATTTCCCGCCTTAATTGGCTTTGTCTCATCATTCCTGATACCCTCATTCTTCGAGGGGTCTGCCTTCTTTTCCTTTTCATAATATCTCCTGTCTTCTGCTCAAGGCCCTCAAAGAGGCAGGGTGTGTGTAGACCCACCACTTCTGGTACACCCTCAGGGGCTCATGACTGGTGAGTTAGGAAGCTGGCAACCCCGAGGAATTCCTGAGCTACATGCAGGGAATGGAGTGGTATGTCAGAAATTTCAAGTGGACAGTGTTACGCATCGGGTTCCAAAGGGTAAGTATACACATTTTGTTTTCGATCGCTGAATGATGTAGATTTGTACCAAAGGGCCTTAATGCGGGAAATGGAGTGGTCTGTTCGAAATTTCGAGTGGACAGTGTTACTCGTCGAGTTCCAAACGGTAATTATGTAAAATCTGGTTGAGATCGGTGAAACGGTGTAGTTTTGTGCCAAGGGCCAAAATGCAGGGAATGGAGTGGCCTGTCCAAATTTTAAAGTGGACAGTGTTACTCATCGGGTTCCAAAGGGTAAGTATAAACATTTTGTTTTCGATCGGTGAACGATGTAGATTTGTGCCAAAGGGCCTAAATGCGTGGAATGGAGTGGTCTGTCCGAAATTTCGAGTGGACAGTGTTACTCGTCGAGTTCCAAAGGGTAATTATGTAAAATCTGGTTGAGATCGGTGAAACGGTGTAGCTTTATGCCAAAGGGCCAAAAAGCGGGGAATAGTGTGGTCTGTCCGAAATTTAAAGTGAACAGTGTTACTTGTCGGGTTCTACGGGTAAATATATAAAATTGGGGTCAGATCGGTGAAACGGTGTAGATTTGTGCCAAACAGCCTAAATGCAAGGGATGGAGTGGCCTCGCCGCAATTTCAAGCAGACAGTGTTACTCGCTGGGTACCAAAGGGTAAGTTTCCGAATATTGGTTCTGATCGGTAAAACGGTGTAGATTTGTGCCAAAGTACCTAAATGCAGGGAATGAGTTGGTCTGTCCGAAATTTTAAGTGGACAGTGTTACTCGCAGGGTTCCAAAGGGTAAGTATACAAAGTTTGGTTCAGATCGGTGAAACGGTGTAGATTTGTGCCAAAGGGCCTAAATGCAGGGGATGGAGTAGCCTCTCCGCAATTTCAAGCAGACAGTGTTACTCGCAGGGTTCCAAAGGGTAAGTATACACATTTTGGTTGAGATCGGTGAAACGGTGTAGATTTGGGCCAAAGGGCCTAAATGCAGGGAATAGAGTGGTCTGTCCGCAATTTCAAGCAGACAGTGTTACTCGCAGGGTTCCAAAGGGTAAGTATACACATTTTGGTTGAGATCGGTGAAACGGTGTAGATTTGGGCCAAAGGGCCTAAATGCAGGGAATAGAGTGGTCTGTCCGCAATTTCAAGCAGACAGTGTTACTCGCAGGGCACCAAAGGGTAAGAATACGAATTTTGGTTCTGATCGGTGAAACGGTGTAGATTTGGACCAAAGGGCCTAAATGCAGGGAATGGGGTGGTCTGTCCGAAATTTTAAGTGGTCAGTGTTACTCGCAGGGTTCCAAAGGGTAAATATACAAATTTTGGTTGAGATCGGTGAAACGGTGTGGATTTGGACCAAAGGGCCTAAATGCAGGGAATGGGGTGGTCTGTCCGAAATTTCAAGTGGACAGTGTTACTCGCAGGGTTCCAAAGGTTAAATATACAACTTTTGGTTGAGATCGGTGAAACGGTGTAGATTTGTGCAAAAGGGCCTAAATGCAGGGCATGGGGTGGTCTGTCCGAAATTTCAAGTGGACAGTGTTACTCGCAGGGTTCCAAAGGTTAAGTATACAAATGTTGGTTGAGATCGGTGAAACGGTGTAGATTTGTATACATAACCGACAGACAGACAGACAGACAGACAAACTTTGTGCTTTATATATATAGATAGATAGATAGATAGATAGATTAATAGATTAATGTTATTGATTTTTCATCCCTTTTAACCACTGCAGTTTTTAGAGACGCCGGGTTGATGGATTTTGCCTCGAGGGGGATCTTTAATGTGTCAGTAATTCTACTGACACGGCTTCCTCGTATTTGCGCACTCTTAAATGCAAATTAACTGCACCAGGATTCGATCCTGCAACCTAGGGCATAGTATTACCCTTTCACGAATTGATTGCCGGCGGTCGAGATGGGAACTATTCTTTGTTTACTTGTGTCACACGTCAGCCTGCTTCGTTGGCAGGTACAGTTGCGCGAATAGGATATGACTCAGCTCCGATAGCTTCAGTCATCGTTTAACTGTCCGTGGTGACTGACATGAGCTCCTGTGACGCTTATCTGACGCAATGCTGCTTGATTTACCAGTATGTGCAGACTGCACTCTGTCATCGCTGTGTCCTCCGCTTCGCCCCACGGGTCCCATGCTACAATAAAGAACAAACGCTGGCGTAGCCACGCTCAGCGGCAATCGAATGTTGAATGGGTAGTAGACGAGAACGTTACCGCTGCGCCACGCAGTCAGTCAAAATAAAAAGAGTGTTAAAGAAAGTGGCACATGCAATTATAGGTTAACTTCTGATAGCACGAAAGCGTGCGTCACATGAAGAGGAGTGTCGTGTAAACTAATGCAAGCTGAAACAACTCGATAACTCATAATTAGAACTTGTCTACATACAATAAATATCGCAGCGTTTGATGGAGAAAGAGCCCTTAGCATTAGCCAACTAGAGCATGAAATATGCACATTATCGTTTTTAACAGTCGCTCCTTCGTTAGCCCGTCATTGTTCTGACATATTGCGGCATAGCCAACACCTGTCGTCCTTCAAGTTTCCAAATGAAGACAATGACCGCACAAGGTATGGTGAACTGCTGCTCGTCAGAAATTAGACATCCATTATTAACCAAGTTGCACTGAAGTATTGCTAAGTTGTATAATATCCAAGCAATTTTGTAAATTATATAAGAATATATTAATGAGAAAATAATATTTATAGTCCAGTGTTTCTCAACCCCTGGCCCTGTCGGACCCATGGATGATCTTGGAACGGATTTGAACTGCAATTTAATACACCATTTTTCTTGTTTTCACACAGAAAGCTACTGACCTTATTGCAAGTCTGATAAATAACTTAGCTGTTTTATCACTTTAAATGATTTTGTCGACTTCGTCACGCTGGGGTCTGGCGTTACGTTACGGTGACGGGACGTAATGTACCCAGATGCACTGAGGTGTGTGACGTCATAGTACCGCTTGGTGCATGTGTACCCCGACAATCTCTACTTCGTTAGTAGCCTGCAAAAATCCCCGATTCTTGGATGTCACAGGTAATCTCGATAACCACTGGATTGATTTTGATGCGGTTTTCACCATTCTGTAAAGGATATCTCGAGGAAAGATTCTGTAGAAAATAATTTATGTATGATCAAAGGAAGCCAAGCAGTAACGATTTCAGTGAAAAAGTCGAAAACAAACTTGGCGTCCGTTCGCTTCTTAAGCTTACGCTGGGCAAACCGTTAAAAATATCAATATACTATGAGCGAAAGAATTGGTCAGCATGAAAAGTTCTACAAAAAAGTCCGCGAGAGCATATATCTATCTTCAATACATCGCCCACTAAGTTACAAGTGTTTTTAGACTGGATGGAAGGGGCAAGTCCCCGCGCGCTATGGTGAGCGTGCGGCATCCCGCGCGCTTCACCTAGCTTTGCCCTTGGTTTGAACTTGCCGTTCGCGAGTAATTTGAAACAAGATAAGTATTATGCAGATAATTTTCTAACATGTCAAGAGTCTTTGGCTTCGAGCTAAGCAAGAAGCCTCCAGCCTTTGTAGCATTTTTCAGCATTTGTAGCATTTAAAATGATACAAAGTCTAGTCTTTCAGACTGACTGTCACTTTTTACCACTACGGAAAGTCCGACAGCCCTTACCAGTCAAAAATTGATTTCTAAAGAGAATGCGGATACACAGTAAACCCTAGATTTAACGGACCATTTAACGGACAGAATTAGACCAACCGAGATTATTATTATGTTTCGCGTGTCCACGTACGTACGTTCGCAACAAAACGGAAGTGTTATTTACTTCATGTGCGTCCCAAATTATTCTTATTTTAAAAGTTCAGTAAATACTAATTACAGTAAAACCTCGTCGTTAATTAGTGGCCGACACGATTTACACCAATAAAAACTGGTCTTACTATAAAAGGAATAAGTAAAACGTCCTCTCGGCACGCCGGAAGGCGGAGGTAGATTTCACCGGGCAAACTCGGGGATAGGCGAATATAGGCAGAATATGCAGGTTTACGTAGAAAGATCAGAGCTCATATATTGCGAGAAAGTTTTTTATAATTGGAGCTTAATTAACTTTGTTTTTCATCATTTTATGCCTATTATAAATATTCTATTGTCTTATGGGGACGGTAACCTTCTTGTCATTTGGGGTCCATTTTTAGCCTATTTTCAATTTTGAAAAAATAGGCTTATGAGATCACCTTTTGTCCGTGTGTGTGTGCGTGTGTGTGTGTGTGAGGAGTGTGTGCGTGTGTTCCCAAATGAATTCTAAACGGCTGGAGCGATTTCAATGAAACTCGGTAAGTTCATAGCACTATTCCGGACGACCCCGACCGTGCCCTTTAAATTTTGTTACGTCTCACCAATCCAACATGGCGGCTGTGCGAAATATTTCACCAGCATTCAATATCTCCGAAACTATTCCCGATATCACCCTGGATTTTTTTACGGTGATAAAGGGCACTACTACAAGTTCACCTATGTGACTTCTGAAAACCTGGTAACTACAAAACCAACATGGCGGCCATGCGAATTTTTGACTTTTAAATAGACGTTTCTCGCGATTTAACCAACCAAACGCAATAAAACTTGGTACAGTATATGTTTATACACATTGTAATGCACCGACATCTAACTTGGTTCAATGGTTTACATAACCACAAGATGGCGGATGTGCGAAATATTTAACCGGCATTCTATATCTCTGAAACTATTAGCGGTATCACCCTGAAATTTTGTACGGAGATAAAGGGCACTACTGGAAGTTTATTTATAAGACATTCAAAAACCGGTTAACTATAAAACGAACATGGCGGCCAAACGAATTTGAAAATTTTAAATAGACCTTTCTCGCGATTTAATGTTCCAAACGCAATGAAATCTGGTACAGGAAATGTTTATACACATTGTAATGCACTGGTATCTAATTTAGTTCAATTGTTTACATAACCTCAAGATGGCGGCTATGCGAATTTTAAAATTAAGTTGTTATTTCTTTTGTCGTAATCTTGCGATCAAAGTGAATGTTTGAATAATGAACCTAAGCAATAATTTTCCTTTAATTGTACATGATTCTATGGCCTATACATTTAACAATCCAATATGGCGACCATTTGAAATATTTAGACGGCTCTGAATATCTACGAATCTTATATAGCAATCAAACTGAATTTTTTTTAATGTTCATAGGGGCTATGAACTTAAGTTCACCTATAGGACTTTAAATAACCTGGTGATAAAAATGCAACATGGCGGCGACGCAATGTATAAATATTCACATGGACGTTTATCGCAATTTAACCATCCGAGTGCAGTAAAATTTGGTACAGTAAATCCTTATACGAATGTTAATCCACTGGCATCTAATTTATTTCAATTGCTTCCATAACCACAAGATGGCAGCTGTGCGAAATTTTAAAATCTCCTTGTTACTTCTTGTGTCCTAATCATGCGATTGAAGTTTGAATGCTACACGTACACAATAATCTTCATGTAACAATACATAACTCTAGGACCTACATATATAAAATCCAAAATGGCGACCATCCGAAATATTTAGTCGGTTCTCAATACCTACGAATCTATTACTGCAATCAAACTGAAATTTTGTATGTAGGTAGAGGCAATTAACATAAGTAGGATATATGAAAATAGGCTGTACAGTTCTTCACGGAACTACTTGTTAAACTTGTGGGCACACTGACCTGATGCAAGGTTTCGACACTGATGTGTAACTATCTGTCTGTTACTTCTTCACGCGAAACTTTATCTCCCGCAGAGATTTTGGTTGGTTCCTCAGTTTCGGGGCTGCGACAACGCAGTCATGTAACCCCGTGTACTTTGGGTGTGTGTAGAATCTGTCTGATAAACGGTGTGAATTGTGATGGCTGTATTAGTTGTAATTCAGGTAAGGACTGCAGACGGTCAATTTCAAGCAGTAGTTCCTAATGTTGCTACCAAGTACTACCGTCAACGACACCTAGCTGTGAACTTGGCTACTAGATGCCGTCGCAACCAGCAACTCGCAACGAACGTTGGAACTTCCCCTCCAAAGGAAAGCATACTGAGGGATTTTTAGCGCTCTTACAAAATCCGACGACTTCGGCCGGCTTTGAACCCGCGACCTTGGGCATAGAAGTCCAGCATGCTACCAGTTAAGTCGCCGAAGCCGCTTCACACTTAGTCAGGTGGAAAACTGAATGTGATCTCGTGCGAGTGCGTTGTCATGGCAACGTCTGATGGCTCATCCCTCATCAATTTAGTAGTGTCGCCATGGCAACCTCTGATGGCTCTTGGCATTTTCTTATAATTCCGAAATTATTTTTCTCATCCCTTGGCGTAATGGTGGGTCATATCAAAAATTCTTTCAGACAAAAGTTTTAGGTAATTATTAGGGGAATATTGTCCATTTTGTACGGTTTTGATATTGTGCCTATTAAGATATGATTAATGTTTCCCGAAAAACCCACTTTTTCTCACCCCTTTGGTCAATGGTTGGTGCTATCAAAAAACTTTTCAAACATAAATTTTTCAGCCTTATCCGACACATAAGTTAGTATGAACTTTGAATGGATTCGATATTTCAAATATTAAGAGAGTTATAGCGATATTTCACTTTTTCGAAAAAAGCCCCCCATTTTCACCCCCGTCGACCGATTGTGCCCATTTACGAACTCGACCGAGATTTTATAGAGATACATATTATGTAAAAATTTCAAAGTGATTGGTGCAAAATTGCGGTAGTTATCGTGTCCACAAGAAAGTGATATATATATATATATATATATATATATACACATATAGGCTATACATAAATTATATATAAACTTTTGAACTGACGGTGGTTTTGGGGTCTAGGGGATGTGAAACGCGAAGATATGTCGAAATTTTCCGGAAGTCGAAACATGGTACCCATTGCAATAGTTAGCTTTCTAATGAAATCTACCTAAAAACCGCGTAGAACATTCCTGTTTATTAGCGCAACCAAATGAAACTACGAAATAATTTCCCCAAAAGCATCGTATTATCGGCCATAATCGTGGGTGCCATTTTTGAAATAGAACACATCTAATCGATCGTTCCACGCACAATACAATCGTTCGATAATTTACATATCGATTATTCTTTAGTAAGTCGAAATTAATATCGCTCGAGAGCTGCGCAGTTGAGGACGCGCAACACAAAGCGCGGGCCGATGCATTTTGTAAGATGTTGGTTGGTTGGTTCCTCAGTTTAGGGGCTGCGACAACGCGGTCATATAGCCCCGTGTACTTTGTGTGTGTAGAATCTGTTTGATAACCGGTGTTAATTGTGATGACTGTATGAGTGTGTGTTATCTGTTTTTTTTAATTAAAGAAAGGACTGCAGACATTGAATTTTTCCAAGTAGTTCCTACTTTTGCCGCCAAACGCCACCGTCAACGACTACTTGTTCAGAACTTTGTTACCAGATGCCATCGCAGTCGACTCCTGGCGACGAACGTCGGAACCTAAGAGCGTTTGTCAAACGTTGAACCAAATTTAGCTTCACACAGGTGTAATTAGTGGAATGTTCTTTAACATACCATAAATCTATGACATGGGACCGCCGGCTTTACTTCCCCTCCGAAGGAAGACATACTGAGGGATTTTTAACGCTCTTAAAAAAATCCGACGACTTCGGCCGGGTTTCACCCTTTTGTAAGATGAATCGTGTTGTTATTAAAGAGTTTTTAAAAATATTTCGAATTGAAAGTTCTAATTTCTAAATTGGCGAATCAACGGATTTTCGAACCTCCGCCCCAATTAGGCCACTAAATCGAGGTTTCAAGGTACAAGATGTGCCACAACTCCACCGAAAAACTCTCGGAGGATGCCCAGTAACACTCCCCCCCACCAAGTATATTGATGTGGGGGACCCGTGTCTCCGATGCCTCGTTACAGAGTAATTTTTTAATTATAATTTATTCGGTTTGTTGTCCCAGTCATTCTTGTACTAAGCCTGTACTAAGTTATGTACGGTGATAACCAAAACTTGCAACACAAAGCACAGAGTAATAAATAAGCACATAACAAATGCAGAACTGTAGAGGTAGACGAAGGTCGGAATATGTAAAATAGATCGCCTCGGATGTGAGGTGTGATAGCTATGTAGAGATGAAACGATTAGCTCAGGACAGGGAGACATGGATAGCTACATCAAACCAGTCAAAAGACTGAAGACTCAAAAACACTGCAACAACAAAACAGACTTTCGGAACAGTGAACCCGTGTCAAGAAGCAGATGAAGAAGAAGAAGAGTAACGTCGTGTGGTCTCCTGGATGATAAATGCTGAAGATGTGGAGCCGTAAATGAGAGGAGGGTGCTCGGCTTTAGCTGGAGAAGACTACACTGAGACACAATAACGTAGCAAAAGTTTTACACAAACAATTAGCCGACAAATACAACATACTAAATGGGTTGGTTGGTTCCTCAATTTAGGGGCTGCGACAACGCGGTCATGTAGCCCCGTGTACTTTGGGTGTGTGTAGAATCTGTCTGATAACGGGTGTTAATTGTGATGGCTGTATTAGTGTGTGTTATCTGTTCTTAATTCAAGTAAGGACTTCAGACATTCGATTTTCAAGTAGTTCAAACTTTTGCCACCAAACGCCACAGTCAACCACCAACTAGTACTGAACTTGGTTAGGCTACTACTGTCGACCAAAATATTATGTGTACTCGAGTTTGAAGGTTGTTTGTGAAGTAAGCAATAGACCTACATAAAATCCAATAACATCATCATTTCCGTCGTTCTATTTTACGTTAGTTCATGTAGGTTTGCAATTTTTAATTTATATTTTAATATTTTTTATCGCAGTTGGAACACAAAAAGTGCCCGTTTTTAAGCGTGTTTCAACCATGCGTCACATTTCAGAATTATTATATCACAAACCCGTCATCAGATCGAATCTAAATATTAACACAATATACATTGGAATGTTGTATAACTGGTTTATTAATTTCAAAATTTTGTGTGTTCAAGAACGAAAGTTGTTATCATTTTTGTAAGGTAACTTTTTCTCGGCTCGGGGTCGTTGGAAAATGTAGTTCTTGGTTGCGTTGTAATCCTTATACATCAAAACGTTATGCTGTATGACTGTGAAATACGTAAATTAATTCACTTATTTTATATCGGTTTGTATTTGTACGGGGAATTAAGACATAGTTCACCAGCTAGCCGTTCCGGGAAATGCTGTGCAGCGTTGCTGATATGGAGCCCATCACTTCCGAGCGAGGCGTGCCATGACACGTGTTGGAGCCCATCTTGGCAACGCTGTACAGCTTTCACAGGAGCGGCTAACTGATGAAACATGTCTTAATTCCCCGTACAAATACAAACCGATATAAAATAAGTGAATTAATTTACGTATCCCAGCAGTGGCGTACCGACGGGGGGGGGGGGGGGGGTTCAGGGTTGAAATCCCCCCCAGAGATATTCCGTCTTGAATCTATATATTGACCCATCTATCACCTGTTTTACGGCATCGTTCGTTAGGCGTCTTAACTCCCGCATACACCTTAGGTGTGGTCACGTTCCTTACTTAGTAAATGCCCTGCACTCTACTCGCAGTGTTGGAGCTACCAATTGCTGTTGAAGTGTGCAATCCGTAACTTTTTTCACCTCGCCCTCGGTTTGCTTTAATTGTGTGTGCCCGTTTCCTTAAAGATAATTCAGTAAAAAAGGAGTTTCTGCAATTTATTCCAATTAATGATACAGATAAAATAATCAAGATAGGAAGATTATGAGAGTCAATAGCAATTGCAGTTGGAACACGGAGAGCAAAACATTATTTTTCTCTCACATAATATCAACATTTTAAGCAACAAAGTAACTATGACCATGATGATACCACTGCATCGTTTCAGTCTCAATATTTAGTTACTGTTTTCCATATTTTTTAGAATTTCATTTCATTTTTTATTGTGTCGAAAAAATGAGACCTAAAATATTTTTCATGGAAAGAGAACGGTTATTTAATTGCATTTTAATTATGATGATGACTGTCGTTTTAAAGGGCGGAACAGCAAGGTCATCTGTCTCTTTAATACCGGTAATGTACACAATTACCCTATTATATTAATGAACCCCCCCCCCCAGAAGGAAATCCTGCGTACGCCACTGAGCAAGAGATATCCAATTCCGAAAAATTGAAGGCGTAGTGGGCTAGCTAGAAGAAAAACAGTTGAGATCTCGCGGTTCCTAGTGGCCAGAACGATAAAAGTAAAGTAAGTAAGTAATAATAATAATAATAGAGCGTTTAATCGTTCTCCACGCCGCCGTCGGCGCATGAACAAGGGTTCTTTCATGAATCTCTGTCTGACGTTGGGGCAGAGCATGACATCGAGCACATTCCATACTGGATAGGTCACACCTTGCGTGTGTGTGACTCTCATTTCATGTCATTGTAGATATGAGCCCTCCACCGTCTTGATGGAGTGACGTCCTATTCTTAGAGCAGGTGGGAGTGGTAGTACCGAAATAAACCAACTGTCTTCTCCCTCTCCATTCGCTACTCATCTTGTTTAAACATTTACCCACATTATTGCCTCGATGGACATATACACTCCAATACACTGTAAAACACTTGACAACTGTTACTCGGTTTCCTAAATCATTTTCTTGCAGCGAGATGTGAAAGCATCTGAAGGTAACAGAACAACTTTTTATGGGTCGTATATGAAGTGAGATAACAGAAGATAGAAGAGCTCATAAAAATGAGACTTATTTCGGTCTTAATTTACAGTGTATGTTGTGTTACCTATCGAACTCAGCTCCGGTGGCTCCAAACCTACTCAAGGTCCGCAGATCCCCTTGAAATGTTGTGGCAGAAAGTAATAAACCATATTTTCCTGAACTCTGCTCCTGATGACACCTAGAACGGTACGTTCACAATCATGTATAACTTGTAGCTTACGTGAAAAATAATTAAGACCCCTATCAGCTCCGAAATGACTGTCCGTGAATGAAGAATAAGTGGCGTGTTGTTGGTTCAAAAATATGTACAGTATAATATATCACTACAAACAGGTAGTCTATTTCTCACTTGAATATGTAGACTATATTTTAATTTCATACATACGAGGGCCAATTAAATATGAAATATAACCTTTTGAACTCTTAACTTAATTGAATTAATAAATGTCAAAATAAAAGCATTAAGTCCATTACTTTCATGATTTCCATCGCAAAATGAAAAATTAATGTTTATTCTTTGTTTGTTTGTCTTGTATGAGTTTATATACCATTGCTCCGATTGCGATGAACCATTGGTGAGTTGTTGTGCACCTTCCGCGAAGGAATCTGGATCAGTAAATCAATTTTACAATAGGTGGCGCGCGAGTAGTTTCAACAATGAGTGATGTCGCGCGGTTTGTTTCAAAAAATCCCGTACGCGTACATATACGGTACCATTCATCCGATTGAGATGAAGCTTCGACGAGTTGTTGTGCGCACTCCCGCGAATGTTTCTGAATTAGAAAATCCATTTTACAATAGGTGGCGCGCGAGTCTTTTCAGCAAATGAGTGTTGGCGCGCGAATCGTTTCAACAAACGAACTTTGGGTTAGTTAATGTGTGCACGCCCGCGAAAGTTTCTGAATTAGTCAATCCATTTCACACTAGGTGGCCGCAAGTAATTTTAACAAATGAGTGTTAGCGCGCTAATCGTTTCAACAAATGAACTTTGGTGAGTTGCTGTGCACATTTTACAATACGTGGCTTATGAGTCGTTTCAACAAATGAGCGTATTTCATACAATGACTTAGAAGGCTCTTTATTAGAGTACGTCTCGGAACTCCTGTACTTGTTTTAATGAGTTAACGTCTTGCGAACTGTCTCATGTTGCACTCTGTGTTCTGGAAGGTGGTAACTAAGCCAACAATAATCTGTTCTCGCACTGAATAACCTTTCTATGACAAATTACACTACAAGTAGATATCGTGCGCAATTATGAACAGAACGTGTTGCTGGAACTCGCATAGCATTTCAGAGTGCCTACAAAGAGTCCACTCGAGTTGAAGAAAATACCAAAAGAGTAGGCTTATGCGCTGACTCTGAAAACCAAAGACTGTGGGTTGATCCCGACACAAGCCTTTGGTTCATTATATTATATTATTATTATTATTTAAACATATCACGGACTAGCTGTCTGTGCTGTCTATTGGTAGAATAGGAAAAACAGACACCTGCCAATCAGAAATTAAAATCGACTTCGAACTAATTAAATCAAATAGTTCTGGGCAGGGAAGGGATTCACGAGAGTAGTACAGTATACTGCCAATCAAACCACGAGAACGAATAGTTTCCTGTTGTCGCTATCTATGACATAATTCCTTAGTAAAAAAAAAAAAAGCAAGCATTGACGCTTTGAAATAGAGGTATCGGGAAAGAAACGAAACGGCCAATCGAAGGCAAGAGCATAAATGGTCCCTAGCCCTCGGATAACTCTTTTAAGATTGAGAGTATCGAGGAAAAGGAAAAATAAAGGGCAATGAAAGGTGGGAAAATTAAGGATAGCCGAATAATACAAAACAATACCAGACTTCTCCTTCACATTTTCCAAGCTAACATCTCTGCCCTGAACATTTTCCGGCCCAAAAAGCTCTTGCGAACCACGCGCAGCTATTTTCTACAAACCAATGTTCTGAGGATCTATGATTAAGTTGGGGGAGGTGGGGGAGGGGGGGGGGGGGCAGAGAGAGAGAGAGTACGCGAATTTCATGAAATACGTTTTAATCCACTAAGTGGATCTATTCAATGTTTTTCACTGCTTTACAATTTTTATCCACGCTCTTCTTTGGTCTGATCATGTTCATCACTGTAAACAATTTCGTGTTGTTAGATATACTGTCTATACAGTAGTTAAATGATTTTTTTCTGATTGCTTGTTGCCTTAGGGCTATGGGAACTCTTAACAACGATTGTCAATAATAATAAATAGGTGCTCCATATTACCCCACTTGACAGGCAACACCGATCAGGGATTATTATTAAAATATTTCCAGAGTGCCTAGAAGCAAGCAAATAATTGTCAACAGAAGGTTAAAGGTAAAAAAAAGTATTCGTACACCATGTTGTTTTTGAATGTTGGTTTAATATATGGCCAGAGAACGTCATGTTTGCATTATATACAACGAAAAGTACTAATTATTCATTAGCCTACCGAAAAACGAAAACCTATCAAACACAATACGTATTACAATAGACAAAAACCATTCTTGGGGTACCATAACAATAAGGTATTCATACACACAACAAAAGAGACTTTCTACAGTAGGTACAAGTGTAATTAATATTTGGTATGGCAACCTTTTGCATTTATAATGGCCTGAAGCGGCCTTGGCATGGATTTAACAAGCTTGTTCGTGATGTCAGGTGTAATTTCAGACCAAAATTTTCACAAATTGTCTACTAGTTGCGTTTCGGAGGAACTCTTTAATGTTCGGATTTTTTTTCGAAATGAACCCATACATTTTCAATGGGGTTAACGTCCGGAGATAGCGGTGGCGTGGGAAATACTTTTCGGACGTTGTACAACAGCCACTCTCACGTTATTCTTGCTGTATGCTTTGGGTCGTCGTCATGTTCAAATAAATACAGTAGGTGACTTGTATGCCTAATTTCAAATTACCCCGGAGCACTTTGATGTAGCCCTGAGCATTCATGTTACCTTCAATTACGTCCAGTTCACCAACTCCTGCAGCCCCATACCATGACGTGGCCTCGTCCATGCTTCACTGTTGGTAGTACATTTTTGCTTTCCAGTTCTGTATTTGGTCTTCTCCAAACGAACTGTTGACCATCAGATCCAAACATGTTAAATTGACTTTCGTCCGAAAATAAAATAGTCTTCCACAAGTCTTGTCCCATGTTTATATATTCCTGAACGAATGCCAACCTCTTCCCTAGGTTATCTCACTTATAAAAGGCTTCTTTTGCGCTGCTCTGCCAGTAATACCTGCTTCATGGAGCCAATTCCGGATAGTTTGAGGTTTAACAATCTTCCCGGAATGTGAAGCAAGCTGTTTCCCCAGTTTAGCTGCACTAATCCTAGGGTTCTCAAATGCTTCACGAACCAATTGGCGAGATTCGCGTTGCGAAATGACCCTTGGTCGTCCCTGTCGTTTTGCATTATAGGTCGATCCCATCTTGAACGTGTTAACAATATACTGGACAGTCGCATGAAATCGTTTCACCAGCTTCCCAATCTTCCGATAGCTGAATCCTTGTTTAAATAATGAAACTATGTGGTCTTTGCAGGCGGAACTCAAATCTTGTGATTCTGACCCATGTTGTACCACTGTCAGACGTAAAGTAGTCTCATCTAAGAACACTAAGGTGAGTCGACCTTCGCTTGTCGTCACACCCTAACAGTACAGTGTTTACAAACATTGGGCGCTATGAAAACTTTCTTTGCCTACGAATATGCATTTTGTCCCGTTATTAACTAATGTGTTCAAGTTACTAGAATATGTTTGTGGCAGTATAAGGTCCTTATGGAATACCATAATGCTGCAAGACAAATTATAGACGCCAACAGGGTAAAATGTAGCGTATGAAAACTTTTTTTTACCCACTGTATGGAATATACTGTATTGCGAACTTCAGGAATATATTATGAATAATGCTAGAAATATCGTAAGAAAACACAAAATATTGGTGGGTGTTGCCCCATTTTACGGTAGCCCTACTCTTACTATACCAGTTATATATTTTAGGAATTGTATGACTCTTTCTTTAAGGGGCGAAACATCGAGGTCATCTGCATATCCCCAAGATGACTCTCACAGAGGGCCATTCGCAAAGTCACATTCTAGCATATATTTTACAGTAAATTGTTCCGTAACTGCTGTCGACCTACAGTATCTATCTACTGAATCTGCACTAACATCCTAGATCCGGCCCTTAAGTTAATTATGGTTCATTATATTGCAGTAGCACGCAAAAAGCACACGACCAGCTTAACACGAACACCTCTCTTCACTGAAGCTATAGTAATTCAGAATAAGAAGGGTTTCTAACACAAACTAAAGCTGCGACCACTTCAAGTTTTGGCACAACTGTTGGTTGGTTCCTCAGTTTCGGGGCTGCGAAGACGCGGTCATGTAGCCCCGTGTACTTTGGGTGTGTGTAGAATCTGTCTGATAACCGGTGTTAATTGTGATGACTGTATTAGTGTGTGTTGTCTGTTTTTAATTCAAGTAAGGACTGCAGACATTGAATTTCAAGTACTTCCTACTTTTGCCACCAAACGCCACCGTCAACCACTACTAGATCAGAAATTGGCTACTAGACGCCACTACAGTCGGCTCCTGGCGACGAACGTAGGAACCTACTTAGAGCGTCGTTTAACCTATAAGTAATTTAGCTTCACATAGGTGTAATTAGTGGAAGGTTCTTTAACATGCCATAAATCTATGACATGGGACCACCGGCTTTACTTCCCCTCCGAAGGAAGGCATACTGAGGGATTTTTAAATCTCTTAAAAAATCCAACGACTTCGGCTGGGTTTGAACCCGCGATGACACAACTGTTGACATTGCTGGTAATTTACTGTACATCGGAAGCGGATATCGATTGTTCAATACGGGGTGAAGAAACGAGGAAGGATGAGAGGAGAGAGAGAAACAAAACCCGCCACACCAGCAATAAAAGATTATTCGGATGTCATTTTTGCTTATTTTAGGGGCTTCGACACGGTGTAGCCTATTTGTGTGTGTGGAATTTGTGTTATTGTGATGGTTGTACTAATGTGTATTTGTAAATTGGGAATAGGTTTGGGAAGGAGGCGGCCGTGGCCTTAAGTTACGAACCATCGCAGCATTTTCCTGGAGTAGAAGTGGAGAAACCACGGAAAACCCCTTTCCAGGATGGCTGAGGTGGGAATCAAGCTCACCTCTTCTCAGTTTTGCCTCACGAGGCTGAGTGCACTCAAATTATCCTCTCTCTCATATCGCTATTTTGACTCTTTTAAGTTACCGTACTTATATTTTTCAATATTTGTCGAGATCTTTCCACTGTGTACAACAATCTGTTGGTTCGGACAGCGCTCCTCCCACCCAACACACACATTTTACAGCCGTCCCTGACCAAAAAAATTCCATCCATAGCATTGAAGAAGGTTGAATGCATACTGATGGTCACTATGGAAATAAACCCATACACAAACATAAAAACATACACATTTTTAAGTTGTTTACGAACAACATCAAATGAGGCCACGTTTCTCAGATATCTCTTGTTACCGGCCAGTGTAGCACAGTACATTATAATGTGCAAGGCATCGGGTTAGGCTGTATTCGCACTTTGTTGACGGGTTCGAAATCCACTGCCAGGCGTCCTTGAAATAATGGTTTACGGTAATTTCCCATTTTCAAATTTACTAATAGGTCATAGTCGACAACTTCGAACTCTTTATCAAATCTCATCCTCCTCTTTCGCTATTTCATGTGCTGAGATTGGTGTCAGGAAGGATGTCCCACCATAAAACGCATGTGCGATATCTTACCTCATTCCCGACCTTGTAGAAATACACACAGTACAAACTGAGATATCTTGCCTATTGCGAACACTTTATTAAAGACACCTTAGTGAGCTGTTATTACGAAGAACATCCACGTTAGTATACTCGTATGCAGGGTGTGCATAAACTGGAATCTGCGATAATCCCAGAACGAAGGTACCGTACCGAGAATGAGATTGCACGGATCCAGGGTTTGGAAGGGGATGAAACAGCCCACAGGTGATTTTCAAACTTAATTACTCTGCTCATCAAGAGGTTAAACAGGCCAGAACCGGGCCTGAAACTAGTTCTACTTGCAGATAATTATTCATCAAGTCGCTCACTTCTCCCGTCCTTATCGCCTTATCCCAGTTAGGCTTGCTTCGTCACTCTTCTTCTCCTCCCCCAGGGGCTCACATCTAGTGGGATGGGGGTTGGCGACCACGGGACCCCAGCTGAGTCCGGCATTGCTTCCACTTACTTGTGCCGTGCTCCTCTGTGTTGTCTTTCCTGTCGACCTCCCTTGGTCAACTCTTGTTCGTTTCCGACCCCGACGGTATTAGGGTATTCTACTGTATCCGAGGCCTAGAGAGTCCTTCACTTTCCCGCCTTAATTGACCCTTGTCTCTTCTTTCCTGATCCCTAATTCGTCGAGGGGTCAGACCTCTTGTTTTATTTTCGTTGTATCTCCTGCCATCTGCTCAAGGCCCTCAAAGGAGTCCGGGTGTGTGTAGCCCCACCACTTATGGTGCACTCTGGATTGTGCTACACCCTCAAGGTCTCACGTCTGATGAGTTCGGGAGTTGGTGACCCCCAGGGCTTTCTGAGCTGGGTCTGTTTTTTCTCCTTTTTCCATTGCCTTTGGGGTGGTCCCACGCCTCTTTACCTTTCCTGGCTCTCCTTTCTTCCAAGTGTCTTAATTCTCATTCTTCGAGGGTTGAGGGCATTTCCTTTCCTCCTGTCTTTTGTTTCCCTTATTCTTATTTTTGTTTTCCATTTCCTCTTCTAGTTCGTAAGTTTGTAGTTAGTTTTGGTTTTTCACGATCACCCAAACCATTAGGGGTCGATAACCCAGATGTTAGACCCCTTAAAACGACAATTATCATCATCATCTTCTTCTTCTTCTCCTTTATGTCGTGAACAAACTCTTGTCTTACAGTATACTGCAGGCTTCCATGCAAGTTACTTTCTCATGTACTCTAGCCAGTTCCTCCTCGGGAGATGTCGATCACTCTACCCTCCTCCCTGGAGATTTGCTACTGTGCATTATTCTTCGGGCCTTCTTAGGACATGCCCAAACCAAAGAAATCTGTATTCTTTACAGATTGCAGTTTGAATGACACAGACTGTATTCTTTACAGATTGCTGTTTGAATGACACAGATTATCTCACAAACTGTTTCTTTTTTTACAATAGATTTCTGTATGCCGTTGATTTTCTCAATAAAAGTGTCGAGTTTTCTGATTCCCTGACCACTTTTCGGTACTTTTCTCTCGAAAATAGACTTGCACCTGCAGTGACTGATGCAACCCTCGCATCAAGACTTGATCCGTAAGTTGTTGTTTCATTTGAGGGGTTTGGACATCGTGCTCATTCAGCCCCGTGTACATGTATAATTTGCCAGATAACCTGTGTTATTGTGATGACTGTATTAGTGTGTGTATTTGTAATTAAGACGACGATTGGGAAGGAGGAGGAGGACGTGGTATTAAGCGAGGAACCATCCCGGCATTTTCCTGGAGTAGAAGTGGGAGAACCACGGAAAATCTCTTCCAGGATGACCGAGGTGGGAAACGAACCCACTTCTTCTCAGTTTTGCCTGACGAGGCTGAATGTACCCCATATGGTACGTGGATAAAACTCTTGTGTTATTGTGGTGATTATAGCAAGTTGGGTAATTGAAATATCTATATTTAAGTGTCTAGAATTGGGGTAGATGTCCCAGGACTTGAAATAATGAACTAATCCGACATTTGCCTGAAGTGAATGTGGTGAAACTCGCAGGAAAACCTCTTGCATTTCCTATAAGGAACTAAAGCCACACACAGATAGTTTATCAACTTGGTCACACAGACATTACTATGAATACGATTTCCCTGTACAGTACGAGTGTTTTCCAGACTAGCAAAAGTAGGCTTAGGGCCTACTTCGTTTTAAGCTCGCCTAAGAGTACATACATCACGTTTGGCAGACAAGGGAGAGCTTGTTGTTATTAATACATTTAGGGTCTTCGCGACATCGTAGTCATTTAGTCCTGCGTACATAATATGTAACTTATATCAGATAGCAAACGTGGTATTGTGGTGTCTATAGTAGTGTGTGTACTTGTAAGTCAGGTGATGTTGAGAAGGAGGCGGCCATGGCCTTTAGGTAGTAACCATCCCGGCATTTGCCTGGAGTAGAAATGGGAAACCATGGAAAACCACTTCGAGGATGGCTGATATAGGAAAGGAAGTTAGATTGTAGTTTTACGTGACAGTGAATCTTGGGATTATGAGCCACGGGGCCTCCTTTTTACATGGAATCCGAACCACAGGACATGGCATTTGATTTTGAAAATCTCGCATGCATCGACCGGGATTCGAACCCTGTCAACCTTGGTGAGAAGCTAACAGCTTGACCGCTGCGCCACCACGCCCCCGGTTGAGATAGGAATCGAACCCATCTCATGTCAGTTCTGCCTCACGAGGCTAAGTGGACCCCAATTCAGCCCTCAGACAAGAATTAAATTTCTTGGCATAGTCGGGAATGGAACCCGGGCCTCCTCGGTCATGCGCAATATTTTCCTATTGGAAACTTACCATCTCAAGAAGGCGTTTGCATTAAATTTGTTCATAAGTTTCATGGCCGTGCAATATTTACTCTTGTTGGTTGGTTGGTTCCTCAGTTTAGGGGATGCGACAACTCGGTCATGTAGACCCGTGTGTTTAGGGTGTGTGTAGAATCTGTCTGATAACCGGTGTTAATTATTGTGATGACTGTATTAGTGTGTGTTATCTGTTTTTTTAATTCAAGTAAGGACTGCAGACTTTGAATTTTTCAAATAGTTCCTACTTTTACCGCCAAACGCCACCGTCAACGACTACTACTACAGAACATAGCTACTAGACGCCACAGCAGTCGTCTCTTGGCAACGAACGTAGAAACGTAAGAGCGTTGTTTACATTTTTAACCTCAAATTTAGCTTCACACAGGTGTGATTAGCGGAAGGTTCTTTAACATGCCATAAATCTATGACATGGGACCGCCGGCTTTACTTCCCCTCCGAAGGAAGGCATAAGGATGGATTTTTTAACGCTCTTAAAAAATCCGACGACATCGGCCGGGTTTGAACCCGCAATCTTGGGCATAGAAGCTAACTACGCCACCGAAGCCGCCAAATAATATTTACTCTTGGAGGAACCTCAAACAATAGATATAGCCTACAGAAACAATTCGGTTAGGCCTACTTTGTAGGCTCTCGAGAACGAAATAACTGCACTGATACGAAATATCAGTGAGGTTGAAGTACAGCGAGTGTACCAAAATTTCCTACGTTGCTGCAACGAGTGTTTAGAAAATGAAGGACAGCATATCCAGAAACTATTCTGAAATTCATGTAAGTAATTAAGCCTATGATCATTAAATACGTTAAAAAGTGTGCGCTAGACTGCTGCTATCGTCAATGCCTTGCTCAACAGGCTGCAATACAGTGTGGCAATGCCGCCACACGGCGCCTGCGATGCTCCGTTCCATAGGGAGGGCCCTCACTGTATTATTAGTAAGAGTCGAAGTTAGTAAGAGAAAAGTAAGAAAAATAAGCTCTAAACTGAGCTACTTTTGACACATCATGAGGAGACATAATTCATTAGAGAATAACCTAAAGCTGAGGAAGATAGAAGGCACAAGGAGAAGAGGGAGGAAAATAATGAGATGAATGGGTGGCATCACAAAAGCACTAAATTCTAGCTTGGAAAATCTTTGGGAGGCAGTGCAGGACAGAAGCAATTGGCGTAGTTTAGTACAGGTCGGACGTTTGTTTTAGACGAGTGAAAAATCTTAATGGAAGCCTGGAGGCGAGTTACTGCAGTACCTGTGTTGTTATCAGCTGCCCCAAGCGGTCCGATGATTGACAAATCTGTTTCACACTTCTGATAGGAGTACAGTCATTGGCAAATATAATGACATTCTGTTCGTAACTATGTAACGTGTACTTCCGCGACACACAATACTTAGATGTGGACTGTACTGTCTGGTCAAGTCTGAAATTCCATTACATCAGATCGGTGGTGACAAGTGTGAAGCGATAGGGTGAGAGAGTGAGTGTGTGTGTAGGCTCACCCACAGGCTTCAAGGTCAAGGGCAATCGTCTAAAACAAACGTCCGGCCTGTACATGGGGTCACGGAGAGTCGGAATCGACTAAACGAATAAAGAGAGAGAGGACACTTGCTTCACATCAGATTACATTTTTCTTCATTTGATACAGCAGATGATTCCACCAAGACCTGAGGCTTGGGACACCTCGGTCATCAGACACGTGCTTTTGTGTGTGTATTGAATTCGTCTGATAACGCGTGTTCCTGTGGTGACTGTAGTAGTGTGTGTAACTCTAATTATTAGGGTCTAGAAGGGAAACAAAACTCTCCTGCATACAAGTTACAGGGAAAATAACAGAGCCAATATCAGTGCTAGCATAGATGACTATTACTGGACACCACGTGCGTGCATTTGGTTGGGCGAAGGAGTTGACCACGCAATTTAACACAGGAAAACCATTTTGAGGTACAATAATGTTATTGGTTTTACGTCCCTTTAAACTACTGCGGAATTTTGCCCCGAAGGTGCCAGTAAATCTACTGACACGGCTCCCTCGCATTTGCACACCCTCTAATGTCAACTGACTGCGTCAGGATTCGGACCTGCAACCTAGGGCACAGCAGGCGAGCACGTCACAGCTGCGCCACGCAACCAGTCGTTTTTGAGGCTGCGTATAAGAGAGGGAAAAACTCTCCTGCATACAAGTTACAGGGAAAATAGCAGAGCCAATATCAAGTAGCAAGGAGTGTACTAAGATGGAAGAAAATCGCATGCATATGTGAGCTTAAAAATAGTAACATTTCTACGGTTGTTGGAAATCAAATCAAATTCATTTTATAGCAAATCAGTATATACACACCGTTGCTGCTGTTTTCGAAATACTATATGTACCTGTTCAATCAACTAACAACTGCTTCCAAGAGAACATAGCAGCCCACCTCGTTGCGCAGTAGCTAGCATTATTGGCTGTCATCCCTGAGGTCCAGGTTCGATTCCCTGCCCTGCCAAGAAATTTATTTCTGACCTGATGACGAACGGGATATACTCAGCCTCGTCTGAGAAGAGGAGAGTTCAATTCCCACCTCAGCCATCTTGGAAGTGTTTTTCCATGGTTTCCCACTTCTACCCAAGACAAATGGTTCCTAACTGAAGGACACAGCCACTTCCTTCCCAATGCTATCCCCAATTTACAAATACACACACTAGTACAGCTATCACAATAACACAGGTTATCACACACAATTATACACAAATACACGGGGCGATATGACCACACAAAAGGCAGGAGGTACCGAGAAATACAAGAGGAGGTCTGAGCTCTCGAAAATTAGGGTGTCCGAAAAGAAAAGGCCTGGAAAATGAAAGACATCCTAGGTCTCGGGTACCGGTAAAACCTGATGACCACAATGTCTCTATCCTTGAACAAAACAATCATCTCCGTACGTTAGGTAACTTAATACGCGAAGAAAATAGGCTAGAGTTAGTTAGTTATTGTTGTTGTTTTAAGGGGCGGAACTACGACATCTGCCGCGTGAAAAAAAAAAGCTGGAATTCCATTTGGTTTGTTAAGAGTCAAACACAAACTGACCCCTCATATTTCGGGCGACCTTCGAACAAATTGTCTGATAATTAACGAATAAGAACTTGTGATTTATCGCTGCTTACAAATAGGAAGTACATCTCTCATATAGGGCTGTAGTTCTTCTTCGTTATGAGCACAACTTTGTTCTAAAAATTCGCACGAATGTTTACAACTACACCCCTCTAAACATCAAAGTCAAAATTCATTCCATGAAGGGTATCGTGCTTTTCTTGACACTATTGACAAGTTGCTTTCCGACGGCCATCAGAGTCACATGGAAATCATATTGATGAAGGACGAATGTATTTGTTTACGTTATCCCAATATTGTAAACAAAGCCTGCAAGACGAATGTATTTGTTTACGTTATAGCAATAATCTAAACAAAGCCCTACGGTACGTAAAGTTTCGTTCGTACCTCGTCACACAATACAGCCGAAAAATGACAGTACTCACAAGCTTGAAATTAAGTTGACATGCCAGGAATAATAAACAAAGGCCGACTACAAAGCAATTACAATCAAAATAGTCGTATTTGAAGATTAAAAATGCATAACAGATGCACATACCTTTCACGGTACGACTGGCATTCGTTTAAGTACCAATAAGGAGTTCGATTCCAAGAAAAGTACACTTAAATCACAATGTTTTTCTTAAACCTACAGCTACGATACAAGTATAAATTTTGAAGCTGATCTATGACAATGGTCTGTCATATTCAGATTAGAATCAAATTAAATTTATTGACAAGAATAATTCACGTATAACAGCGCAAATCACGTACAAATTATTAAACTGGGAGTAGAAATACAGCCTACGGTACCGTACGCTACAAACACTACGGTACGGTACCGTACCTAAGCTACCGAGTTAGGCTACATGCACAAATTCAAATTTCGGTGAAAAATAGTAACTTAATACACTACTCACCTTTCCTTGTAATGTAGCATTGTGGAGTTCATCCAAAGTTGGTCTGTATGCAGCCTGGATGGACATGATGTTTCGGTAGTTGTCAAGACGGGGAAGAGCTTCGCGGGTGAAATGACGGAAGCTTTTGGCATATCTAGTATCGTACCCAGAGGTATCGGATGTATGGGATAGAAGCATAGTTGGCGATGCACCCCGGAGTTCATCCGTTGAACCTCTTCTAGATCCAGTTTCTTCCTGCAAAGGATCGCCCTCGCCGTAATCTTCTCCGTCATCCTTCGATGAACCGGCATCTACACGATTTACCTGAAATCTCGTTCTCTTGTCCATTTCACCTAATTCAACGCCCCAAGAACTACGTCGGCTTCCATCAGATCCTTTATTATCTTTATCTGAAGGCATTTTCGACTCTTTAATTCACTATACTAGATATAAATTAACACGTGCACAACACGCCCGAGCCGCAACCAAACAAACGAGAACACAACCTCGCTAAGCCACGGTTAACGGCCATCTAAACCCCAACCAATGACCGGCTCACTGCCGCGACCAAAGAGTATGGGTAGCCGCGACAACACTTCCAGGACGGGGAATTCGCACAATCGATATGAACCCGTTAGTTCCTTGTCAGTCCGCTGCAGCGGTAGTGACGTACGCTCCTCTGGTGTTGAAGTAAAAATACCGTGGTCATCATCCCCGTGCACTTATATGACAGTCTGATTCCTGTATCTGTTGTGGCTATTGTAGTGCGTGTAACAGTACTGTAATTGTTGAGATATACAATTGGGGGAGATGTCTTGTGCTCAAGCATTTGCCAGGAGTGACTCTCAGGCTGCAGGCAACGTGTTATTGGTGGGCGTGGGTGAGAGACCGCTCATTCATTATGTCCGTCCACTCAGTATTGAATACACGGAATTGATAGTCATTACAATTGAAATTATAGAAGCCATTTTTTCAGTGTTGCCCTAGTTCTATTAAAGAAAACTTTCCAGTCGGTCAACACAAACTGCGCCCAACCACATTATGCGGTAAAACAAGTATTTATATGGGTTTCGAAAAACAGATAAGTTTAAATAACCTTATTCCATTCTAGTGCAGTGTATATTTTGTGTACAACCACATACAATAATAAATAATAATGTTATTGGTTTTACGTCCCTTTTAACATCTGCCGCTTTTAGAGACGCCGCGGCGCGCCGGAGTGCCGGAATTTCGTCCCGAATGGAATCTTTAACGTGCCAGTAAATCTACTGACACGGCTCCCTCGCATTTGCGCACCCTCAAATGCCAACTGGTTGCGCCAGGATTCGATCCTGAAACCTCAGGCCCAGCAAGCGAAAACGTTACCGCTGAGCCGCGCAGCTAGCCACAACCACGTATAATAGGCCACCAGTTTAAATAGGAACGATTACCTAATTTAGAATATAATCAACAGAACATTCCTTAATTTGGTCATAATAATTAGGCCTATTCAATAGAACACAGGCTAACATGCTTAAAATACAGTAGGCTACATTAATAACGCAACAACCATAGAAGTGAACAATAACATCTGTAAATAAGATTTACGAACTTATGCAATCTGAACATTGCATAATTATATATTTGATCACAATTGTAATTCATAAGCATCGTACATTTATTAAGCCTAAGTGAGCAGGATCTAGGGATGATCGCTTTAACGATGGAAACATGTCATCCAATTGAGCACCCCCTATTTGTGTACACAAAAGCGTGTTACTTTGTGCTAAATATCTTATGTGATATTTTTCATTTTGGGGCATATAAATACTTGTTTTCCCCCCTAATGTTGTTGGGCGCAGTTTGTGTTGACCGACTGGAAAGCATTCTTTAATAGCCCTGTATAAGTCGCCCGCCTTCTGGCGTAGTCCGCACGACAAAGCTGGCGGTTGATCGGGTAAACGAATTAATACAAATGCCGGGATAAGCAGGAATGCTTTCGAGTTCTACAGCGCAAGCATACTCGTCATATGAAAATAGTGGCGCCTTGAGAGGCTTTTGACCTGAGCAACTGCGTCTGTGGGCAGGTGTGGGTTAGCTGGAGATGTGGAAAATATCAGGATGAAGGCCCAGGAGATTGAAAATTCCGAAACGTGTTCGATTTTTTATTTTATTTTTTGTACCAGGACCAAAGTAATCGATATATGCCGGGATATCGTTTCAAGTATTTTTGTTGGTCTTGTCAAGACCGACTCCGATTTGAACTATCGCATTTCCATTTGCGATATATGATATCGATGTGGTCATGGCAATAACATTGTGGAATTTATTTGAAGCTTCGCTTTTATGTTTGAATGCTATATGCATTCTTCACGAAGAAAGATTTCTGGTCAAAAGTAAGTTGCCTTTTTAACATGCTGTGCGTGTTATCTGCTCCAAAAGGCTAAATGCAATTTTGTGAGAGACATAGGGAACCTCTAACCTCAAACTTGACAGGTGTTTCTGCTATGCATGGATTTAACCTGTAGTTACTGCAGTATTTTGTGTTTGTTCAGTTTTCAAAAATTATTTTAATCAAAACTGAGTAATGTATAGGCTAGTTGAAAAAAAGAAGTCAAACCTTTTTCGTACCTGCCACGAAACATCTTCTCTGAGACATGAAAGCTCATTGGTTTATTCATCTTGTGGTGGGGATAGAAACACCTTAAAGATTGCAGGTTTATTGGTTGATTGGGAAGGGAACTAAAGGTAGAAATAAAGAATTATTACTAGACAGAAATTTTCTCTCAAGACTACCCACTTTATGGGTCTCTTTTGGTATCTGGTGCAGTGTTGCTTGTGTATGCCCATGCTTAGGAGTTCTGTTGTCAACTTTCTTCTCAGGAATTCAGAGCATTAACTAGGAATCAAGCTATTCTTGTGGTGGTAGGTGATCCATAAGACTACAGTGGGCTACTCTTGATACTGAGCTGGCTGCTTGGTGCAGCGGTAATGTTCCCGCCTGCTGTACCCAAGGTTGCAGGATCGAAGCCTGGCGCAGTCAGTTGGCATTTGAGGTTGTGCAAATGTGAGGGAGCCGTGTCAATAGATTTACTGGGTCGTTAAAGATCCCCTTTGGAGCATAATTCTGGAACCCCAGCTACTCAAGATGCTTCAGTAGTTAAAAGGGCCGTATTATTATCTTGATGCTGCAGCTTAATTCTATCACTGTGATCCCTGCTTGCACCCATTTAAAAAAATCCACCACCAAAAAAAAAAAAAAACTCTCAATAACCTAAATTACTTGTTTCATTGCAGTGGGATGGAGTACCAATCAGAATATACAAGGATTTGGAGAACAACCTACGATAAGATCGCAAATTTTAGCCTTAATGAGGTCCATAAGAATGGTGACAAGAAGTAAGTACTGTTCTGTAATACCTTTCCATCTATGACATGCTCTAAGAACATTTAATTTTCAATGTAATTCATTCCTCAGATCAGTAACCATGAATGTTTCTCTCGTTCCAGTACCTCTTATATTTTTCAACATTTTAACAATTCTGTTCAAACTCATCTTAGGATGATACCAGCTTAAAGAAGAACAGAGTCATAAAGAAACCTGAAGATGCCATGAGAATGTAAATAAAAGTTACTGATGAAAGAACTCTGAATATATCAGGGGAGAAGGGAGTATTTTTTGTATTTTTCTGCGAGTGTTTATAAGAAAAATATATAATACGCACCAGAAGCCTCACTATCTTTACTGTCCTCCTTCGTATTTTGTTGAATTCCTTCAAAGATTAATTTGTCCTCAGACCGTGTGAGCTATGGCAGTGTGTCCAATAAATCATTGATAGTAGCACATTCAAGAAGATGTCAAGTGTTTTTGCTTCCTTTCTCATTATTTTGTTGTGAACAAATTGCTTTTGAAATGAAAATGAACTGTTTGTTTATATAAGCTAATTTTTTGGCTGAATAGATAAAGAGTAAACGATATAGCCTTTGCTATTTTTAAAATTATAGGCTATGCAGTAATTTTCAGGCTAAGGAGTAGGGCTGTACACAGGAGTTGGAATCAGAATACAGTGCTGGGGTAGTGATGTTACTGTACTGTTGATATAGTCGGCGGCGGTGGCGGTTGTAACTCGATTCCGAGTAAACATACTTCTTCCCTCATAGAGCCTTTCAAACCAACTTGTGGACGTGTTTCCGACGACTAAACAGACCAATCCTGGCATAAAACATGCGCCCACATAAATTGCACTGAATGGTTGGGGGAGGGCGGGGTTGTAACTAACGAAGCTTTCTTGCTTGTCGCTTGGCCTCTCCAAGTCTGCGACGTTTTTCTTCAAATAAGTTGACAGCGGTCGATGTAGTGTTCCGCCACAGTAAACGGTCCGCAGCAGATGTTTCCCATGAGTGGATATGCTACCATTAACAAATTCACAATGAAATTTGATAAAATGGTCCGGTTAACTCAAAACAGTTGCCAGCGTTTTGCCCCAGTGTACCATTGGGCTCTTCAGTTGGATATGGTACACCTCTCCAAGACTCGTGGCTAGTACATACTGAGAAGGCCGCTGCAAGGCACAAAATGTCACCACGAGCAGCGCCAATGTACTACGGAAGTTAAAACTTCCTTTCAAAATAATGTTAGCTTACCTTGCTAATCCATATTGGAAATATCTATTCCCGAAGGAAAAGGGATGTTAATTGTCCGATTGAGTTATGTACATTAAAACAAATTCACAATGAAATTTGATGAAATGGTCGGGTTGAGTCAAAACAGTTGCCAGCGTTTCGCTGTTAATTTACATAACTCAATCGGACAATTAAAATCCTGTTCCCTTCAGGAATAGATATTTCCAATATGTATACCAGTCGTCATGATGTGTATCAGCTGGTTTTGAAAATGCTTCAGAGGGGCCTGATGAGGTCTAGTGCCAGCGCAAAGTTCACCAAAAAGGAATTGACGTCGACGCCTGGTATCACGCATACAGTGAACATGGCCTAACCATCTCAGTTGATGAGCGATGATGGTTGCCCCAATGCTATTGAGATGCGCTTTCTCGAGAACTGCAGTGTTGGTCACGTAGTCCTCCCACTTGATATTCAAGATGTATCTCATCTTTTGTGTTGGTGAAAATGCTCAAGTTTCTTGATATCACGGCGATAGAGTAGCGTTGAGATGATGACAGCTTTGTACACCATGAGTTTGGTATGCATCTTTGGTATAGTAATTCAATGGGAACTCGTGCACTAAAAGGAGCCAGTTGCCATTATAATCTGGAAAATCTTCTATAGGAATAGGTAATGTGACTAAGATGCAGGAGTTGACATTTGAACGCTGGAAGGGGTTATTGCATTTTTTAGTGTTTGACGCAGTTTTGCCGGTTAGTTCGAAACATGGAGTTGCAGTCATTGCAGTGGTGAACATGGATGGAATAAGGCTTTACATACAAGCAGAAACCTAACCTGGGGCTTATACTCCAGACCCCCTTGCTTGTAATACAATCAGTAATTTTCGTCCAGACAGTCGTCTAACCTACTAGCAACCAATGGTTTTGCCCAGACCTTCGTTTAACCAATGGCTTTGTGCCACCCATTGTTAGTACAATCAGTAATTTTTTTCCAGACATTCATCTAACCAGTGGTTTTGCCCAGACAGTGTCGAACCTGAAGTGAAGTTGTCAGCTTTGTCTTATTCAACATGGCGATCTGTTTTTTTCATCAGTTTATTACTGCAAAGTTAAAATGTTAATAATTTCCTTATTAAAGTGTGAATGTGGTGATTCCTAAAAGCAGTTAGCCTCAATAACATGGCACCACAAGTACAAACAAGTCTCAAAATGATTGATTATTGAAATGGTGCACCTTACAACGCACGAGAGCCATTCAATGCAACACACTCCCTTATAGACATCCTTTTATCTCAATTTTCCAGTTTTCTTATAATGATCCAATGAACTTCACCTCGGATGCCAAAAGACCCGGTTCAAGTAGTGATTGCGATCGCTTTCAGACAGTAGAATTTTGGTATCCTCGGTGACGTAACGGATGATGTGCGGTCGTTGACGTTTATTTGTTTGATGCTTTGGCTTGAATTGCCGCCATTTTGTCAGCTGTGTGTGGTTTCAAACAGTGTATCGTTAGATGCCGATGTGCGTTGAAGTGCGACGTGAGGTGGTGAGTTACGAATGTTAATGAATTTCTTTTAGTTGTTGAATTTAATTGAAAAGTTGCTCTGTAACTCTTCTAAAGCCATCGTGTGACAAAGCCGTTGGTCTGGACGAAACCATTGGCCGCTACTAGGTTAGATGACTATCTGGACGAAACTTATACTGCTTGTACTACAAGCAAGGAGGTCTGGGGCGTTAGGTTTGCTTTTGTATGTAGAGACTTAAGAAGGTAGAATTTGTGTCCGCTACTACGTTAGGCACTGTCTCGATGAAAATTACCCCCATGTAGTACAAGCAAGGGGGTCTGGGACGTTAGGTTTGTTTTGGTATGTAAAGCCTTATTAACTTGATGACGTTATCCATGACATCAGGAACATAACTAAATATTTATGGGGCAAGCACGGGAATACGCTCGGGGAATAGGGGCTTGTGGGTGGGGAATCCAAAGACGGAACTTGGCATTTAAAATAACACTTGGAAATGAGATGCGTATCGTGTTCTTTATTAGACCTATATAGGTCAAGTAAAGTTGGGGATACATATTTTGTAAATATTAGGTAGAATGCGAAAGTTTTGCCTATATAGGTCAAGTTAAGATGGGGTTTATATTTTGTAAATATTAGGTACAATGCAAAAATTTGGATGTGTATCAGGATCTTTACTAGACCTATAGGGTAAGGTGTGGCAAATAAGGGACAAGAAAATGTTTTTTTTTTAATTTGGTAAACAACAATTTCATATTTTGAATCGCAGACAATTACTAAATTATAAGAAATTTCCAAATCATGAGCATGAAAAATTATAAAAGAACCACACTCATATTTAGCATTTAAAAAAATTCACATGTAGGCTAGGCTGAAAACTTTGTTTGACACAATTATTATAGATGATGCTTACTAAATTTAACTAAAGTTAAAGAAGGCATTAAAGGAATGTTCGTCTTTGACCATGTTATTATAGGATCTTTAGTTAGAAAGCAATTCCCTTCAAAGTTTTGGGGTAATTGTGGGACATTCTTAGGGGTAATTTAGGGACATATGTGGGGAAAATTTGAAGTGGCAAGAAAACAGAAAATCAATGAATATAGGTGTGTAGCCTGTGTGTAATACAAAATATAATTGATGAAGATGGTGCTGAAGTGATGTGTTTGAAGAGTGTGGACCAAATAAATATGATATTCAGACCTGATGGAGATGATGTGACGCTAGTTAACCATGCCAACATACTAAAAAGTCTGCCCCAGGCTAAATTTGTATGTATTGGAGATCGCACCCGTTACAAATTTTCAGAAACCATAAATGTAATAGAGAAAAAATAGCTCAGTAGAATACCATAGTATTATAGTCTTATTTGTGAAAGAAGACTTTTTGTTAGCTGCAACTCATCATCATCATCATCTTGCTCAGTTTCCAGCCACTGGCCAGGTCAATGCATGTGAGATTTTCGATGTGAAATGCCATGTCCTGTGGTTCGGATTCCACGTAAAACGGAGGTCCCGTGGCTTATGATCGCGAGATTAACGGTCACGTTAAACTACAAGCTTCCTTCCTTGGAACACAAGCCTCTCCAACGTCTTCTGTCTTCCCACCATCTCTCAGCCTCCACCCTTGTCCAGTCTTCTCCTCTCTTCTTCACGCTTTCTTCCACCCCATTCAGCCACCTGTCTCTCGGTCCTCCTCTCGGTCTCTTTCCTTCCCACTTCGTCTCGTGTATCCTCCTGGGTATCCTCTTCTCCTCCATTCGTTTTACTTGTCCATACCATCTAAGTCTAGATTTCTCTATACCATCCTGTAATGGTTCCTCCTTCATTAATTCTCTGGTCCTCTCATTTCTTATTCTGTCCATCTTTGTAGCTCCAATACTGCTTCTCAAGAACCTCATCTCACTGGCCTGTATTTTGCTCTTCTCCCTTCCTTTCATAACCCAGGTCTCCGAGGCATACGTCGGGATAGGGACATAGTATGTCCGATATATGATCTTTTTGCTGTTCTGAGGGACATCCTTGCTCCATAACATGCTTCTCACATTCCTCCAGAATGCTTCTGCCTGTCTCCTCCGCTCATTTATTTCTCTAACGTTTTTTCCATTATCTTGTATCAGGCTTCCCAGATACTTGAAACTCTCTACTTTCTTCAGCTGTTCCCCACCAATTGTTAGCTGTAACTAACCACATTTAATAATCAACAAAGTTTAGTAAATATGTTTCCTTAATTTGGGACGTGTTTGAGATGATTTTATATTTTTTCAAGTATCATGGTTATACATGTAGGCATCGAATAATTTGTTATGCTAAGTTTTCAGTCTTTTAATGTTTAATAAAGGTGTTTATTCTTGCATCAAATATTACCTCATAGCCTATTTTTATCGGTGAAGATGCATTTGTTTAGTGCTTGTATATTCAATTAGAGTGCCAAGAAAAATCTGGAAAAAAATCAGTAGACTAATATAATGTGAACATGTTTTGTCCCACTATTGCCTCAGCATGGATCCATTATATTTACTCATTGAGTTATTATAGTGTCCCTCTTTTACCCCATGCCTGTCCCTACATTGCCCCAAACCAAGGGGGTAAATGTGTAACCCATATTTAAAACAAGTAGTTCCGTGAAGAACTATACAGCCTATTTTCATATATCCTACTTATGTTAATTGCCACTATCAACATACACAATTTCAGTTTGATTACTGTAATAGATTCGTAGATATTGAGAACCGACTAAATATTTCGGATGGTCGCCATGTTGGATTTTATATATGTAGGTCCTAGAGTTATGTACTGTTACATGCAGATTATTGTGATCGTGTAGTATTCAAACTTCAATCGCATAATTAGGACACAAGAATTAACAAGGAGATTTTAAAATTTTTCACAGCTGCCATTTTGAGGTTATGGAAACATAAATTACATGCCAGTGGATTAACATTCGTATAAGGATTTACTGTACCAAGTTTTACTGCACGCGGATGGTTAAATTGCGAGAAACGTCCATGTGAATATTTATAATTCGCGTCGCCGCCATGTTGGATTTGTGATCACCAGGTTATTTAAAGTCCTATAGGTGAACTTAAGTTCATAGCCCCTATGAACATTAAAGAATGCAGTTTGATTGCTAAAATAGATTCGTAGATATTCAGTATCGTCTAAATATTTCGGATGGTCGCCATGTTGGATTGTTAAATGTATAGGCCATAGAGTCATGTACCAATAAAGGAAAATTATTGCGCAGGTTCATTATTCAAACTTTCACTTCGATCGCATGACTACATCACAAGAAATAAAAACTTAATTTTAAAATTCGCACTGCCGCCATCTTGAGGTTATGTAAACAATTGAACTAAATTAGATACCAGTGGATTACAATGTGTAAAAATATTTCCTGTACCAGGTTTCAGTGCGCTTGGAACATTACATCGCGAGAAAGGTCTATTTAATATTTTCAAAATCGCTTGGCCGACATGTTCGTTTTGTAGTTAACCGGTTTTTGAAAGTCTTATAGATGGACTTCCAGTAGTGCTCTTTATCTCCGTACAAAATGTTAGGGAGATACCGCTAATAGTTTCAGAGATATAGAATGCCGGTGAAATATTTCGCACATCCGCCATCTTGTGATTATGTAAACAATTGAACGAAGTTAGATGTCGGTGCATTACAATGTGTATGAACATTTACTGTACCAAGTTTCATTGCGTTTGGTTGGTCTAATCGCGAGAAACGTCTATTTAAAAATCGCAAATTCGCTTGGCCGCCATGTTGGTTTTGTAGTTACCAGGTTTTCAAAAGTCACATAAGTGAACTTATAATAGTTCCCTCTATCACCATAGAAAATGTCAGGGTAATATCGGTAATAGTTTCGGAGATATTGAATGCTGGTGAAATATTTCGCACAGCCGCCATGTTGGATTGGTGAGTAGTAACAAAATTTGAAGGGCACGGTCGAGGTCGCCCGGAATAGTGCTATGAACTTTCCGAGTTTCATTGAAATCGCTCCTGCCGTTTAGATTTTATTAGGGGGGGACACACACACGAATCACACACACACGCACACACACACGGACAAAAGGTGATCTCATAAGCCTATTTTTTCAAAATTGAAAATAGGCTAAAAAATTGTGAATCAATTATTGCATTCAAAGAGAATTTTGTTCCTGAAAAGACTTGTCAGTATCAAACTACAATAATATAACACCATGCAAGCTTTCTGAACTAAGATTTGGTGCCTTACATTTTGAAAGTTTAATTTTTGTCCCATATTTGCCCCACGTTACCCTATAGGTCAAGTAAAAAAACATGATATATATCTCATTTCCAAGTGTTATTGTAAATGCCAATTTCTGTCTGTTTCCCTACCCAAAACCCCCTATTCCCCAAGCATATTCCTGTATGCTTGCCAGATAAACATTTAGTGCTGTTGTCGATGTTATCAATGCCGCAATTTTGTTTTCAGGGGATTTTATACGGAAATATCTCGTGTGGCAAATACACAGTTAAAAATATACAAATGCATTGGAAGTAATAATATAATATTATGGTTTTTAGAGCTGATTCTTTTGGTCTGGCTCCGCTGCGTGTCTCCAGCGGACTTTGGACATTGCAATACAATTAGGCCAATAGTTTAAATAGTAATGGTTGATTTATAACAATAATAATGAAATAGACAGATAATTTCAATACTGAGATTATCCGTAATCTTCTTCTGCTTTCCTATCGTGTATACCGCGAAGGTGCAGGGTCCGCTTTTTTGGTTGCTGTTCGCCACTTCTTCCTGTCAAGGGCATCTTCAGGTTTAAGTCCGCACATCACCAAGTCTTCCTTGATTCTGTCCAGCCATCTTTTCTTAGGATGTCCACGGGGTCCATTTCCTCCTGGATCGTATTGGAGAGCTGTACTTGCCAGAGAGCTCTCATCACTTCTAGTGACATGCCCATATCACCGAAGCCGTGCTTCCCTCATTTTATCGGTAATGGCTGCAACTCCCATCTGTTTCCGGATATGTTCATTCCTGACACCATCCAGCCATGTAACACCCATGGACCATCGTAACATTTTCATCTCCATGCCATGTAGGGCTTGTTCATGCTTGGTTGAAGCTGGCCAACATTCTGTGCCGTAAAGTGCCACTGGTCGTATCATGGACATGTAAACTTTCCCTTTCAAAGGGGTAGGTACTTCCTTATCGCACAGCACTCCTGTGACTTGGCGCCACTTCAACCACGCAGTGTTAACTCGTGCTCAAGCATCGAGAAGCGTTTCGCCATTTGAAGTGATAAGGGAACCGAGATATTCTCTTCAATGCTGATGGTACCGTTGGTCTGTGTACTACATTGTAAGTATTCAGTTTTCCCTATGTTGAGTTTCAAGCCATTTTTGCTTAGATATTTCTTCCAGCACAGAGTTCGATTTTCTAGATTTTCGCGATTTTGATCTGCGAGAAACACATCATTAGCACATAAGATCGTCCATGGATGAGGTGTCTGAATGTCAGCTGTCACCGTATCCATGCACAGAATGAACAGAAGCGGCGCGAGTGCTGATCCCTCATGAACTCCAACAGTGATAGGGAAAGCAGGTGAAATTCCAGCTGGACAGCGTACCATACTTGTGATGTTGCAGTAGAGGGACTGAATACATCGGACGTAAACTTCTGGGATTTTGTGAGCTCGAAGTGAGATTATCCATAATAACAATTCAATAGACAACAGGAAACATTCTTAATCCACTACTCGTCTAAAAGATGCCACTGCATACGAATGGGGGAGGGGACGGACGAGGTCATGTGCTCTAAGGGAGGGGATACAGGTTAGCAACTTTTGGTAACACGTTGCAACATAAATCAGCAGCGTTGTTGCCAAAACTAAAAAAGCAACCATCGTATGAGGTAGAATATTGCTAAAGAACAACAAGAGTTCAGGGTGACCTCACATATGCAACACTCCCAAAAATTTGGAAAAAGATCAACAAATTTTGCCAAAGTATATCATGTTTTCTGTCAGAGGTCCCTGGATGACCCAGAATTCTTGTCGTGGATCATCACCAGAGACGAGAGTTGGATCTGTGGGTACGATCCTGAGACCAAGCAACAATCTTTGCAGTGGAAGAGCCCTGAATCTCCAAAATGGAATTAGTGGAGACAGGTCTAGATTGCAACCAAGAACATGGTCTTTTTTTTCTGACATTCGTGGGATTGTGCACCGTTAATTTGTCCCTGTGGTTCATGGAGTGAATGCTGATTTCTTGTGCAATGTTTTGAGACGTCTCGGGGAGGACATTCAATATGATTGTCCTTCCTCATCCCCTGTATTCACTGGATCTGACTCCCTGTGACTTCTTCATGTTTCCAAAGATGAAGGGTTGATGTTTTTCTACGGTGGAGAAGATCCTATGTAAACTGCAGAAGGGGCTTGACAGTCTTCAAGAACGTGACTTCCAAGAGACATTCCAAAAATGGGAAACACTAGGATTGGTGTTTAGCTTCCCAAGGGGACTTCAAAGTCAGGTAATTTTGTTTCAATTATGGGACTAGTTTCGGAATTCAATGATCACACCTTGTACAGGTGTTAGCAGGGGCAAAATATGCAACCCCAGAATGTAGTAACAGAAAAGTCTAAACAGTGGTGGCTGGTATTCAATTCGTGGCATACTAAGCGGGAGTAGAAAATACATAGCCTATCACACCAGCAATCAACTGACAAATAAAGAGAATAAAATGTGGAACTCAATGATGTGCAGTTCCCACACAATCACAGATTAACACCAACAAATGCAAGCATAGACCATTGTGAAAGTAAGTTACAGAGCATTGGACAGATTTATCACCACTTGGTCAGATCCATCTCACCAAGAATGAGAAGTGTATCTTGAAAGACAAACACTATCCAGTAAACACTAGAGAAAAATATGTCCAGCAAACTATAGCAAACTCTTCTTATCCACCATAAGTGATTTTTCAGGAAAAGCGGAAAACCTGTAATTTTTGTAATATATGTCTCGCTTGTTTAAGTGTATTACCACGCGTTCAAGTCCAATGTCATAGGGTCGTCTTACTGAAGAATTATAAATATAATTAGTAGAACGTCATTAAAATAAATTTGTATTTTGGATAAGACGAGTTTTGTAGCATCCAAAAAATCAAAATATGTTGTTTTCTTTGGCTAGCCCGGATTCCAATCCATCGGCTTTCTTGCGTTCCAGTAGAGTTGTGTGAGGTTTCCTGAAGTTCTAGCAGTCACATAAAGTTTGTTGCAATGTAGCAGGTGCCCTTTTATCCATTTTACTTCCAGGTTCGTGACAAAGTGTGCATTCTTCAGATCTCGGGATGTTGATTCGTTTCAGATGAGCTGCAAGGCAGTCATGGCCAGTGTTAAGTCTGAAGAAGGCTACAGCTTCTCTTCTTGGTGTTCATGTATATTGAACCCATTTAGCATCAATGTCCTTCCATAATTTGGTTTCTGCTGTTTTCTTTGCCATTTCTTCATACTATGAAAACAAGAAAAATGAAAGAATTGAGAATATAATGTAATAAATCTCGCTAGTACACTAATACACCTTTTTGTTATCAGTATAATGATATTCACTAATAAATTAACACAGCAGTGTTGTAATGGTTTAGAGAGCTTAGGGTTCTATTAATAATAAGAAAAGCGCTCCGCTAGTTGGGCGTCAACTGTAATGGTTTGTGGGACTTTAATACTTGCCTCACTAGTTGGGCGTTATTTGTAATGGTTTAAAGAACTTAATAAGAAAAATGTTAATAAGAAACTGATTATTTAAATAGTCGCCCACTTTTGGGTGATCAAAATGAAACATTTAATTGTGTATTTGTATTGTTGTCAGCTTCATTAAAAAAATACATAATGTGTAGTATCATATGTATTGCCAGGGCGCCAGATCATTTATATATCATGATCAAAATAATATATTAAAACCTCGGTTAAACAGAGGCCGAGCATCGAAATTCCTATCTCCAGCCGTAGTGAAACTTACGTAATCTAACCTTACGATAATTAGTTCAGGAGTATGGTGTTGCCTTATAGTAATTTCTAGCTACTAAAGGAAACCAGTCAAACATTTGAATTTAAAATGAATTTAATATATAAAAACAACAAGTGCAAAAAGAATAAAATACTAAAGATAATAATAATTGTACCAATTTTGCAAATCGGTACATGTTCATCTTATCTTCGAGACGCAGCAGGAGCTCCAGGTCTGACCAGTTTATCATGAGGGCATACACCAGGGCTCTTCTGAGAATTCCATTCACCAAGCTGGCGCCTGGCTACTGGTGAAATGGGATCGCCTAGCCCTTTCTGCCAGAATTTGTGCCCTTGTGTGTGCTGTCACCTAAAGGTTTATCGTAATTGGAAAAGAGGGATAAGTCAAGCTTTGATCCGTGAACTTTTGAAAGGTGAACATTTCCTGTCAGCTTCATTCGCCAAGCCTTTCTGCCAGGATTTGTGTCTTTGTGTGTCCTGTCACTTATAGGCTTATCGTTGATAGACACTTGTAAAGGGAGATAAATCGAGCTTTGTGTCTGCAAACATTGGAAAAGCGAACATTTACTGTCAGCTACATTCGCCAAGCCCTGTTCTGAGAACAATCTTACAAAGGACATTGTGTAACGCCTCGACTCCTAGAAGGTTTCTACGCAGTAACCTGTATGGGCTGATATTCAATAGTACCCACTCAAAACCTTGGACTCTGGCCTTGAACTCTGGCTTTGTTTTGGCCGGTTGTGCCTCTAGTCGCAGTTGGCATTACTGGAGGGTTGTGGTGGGGGGTACGCTGATATACAAGGGTGTGATCTGTGACGGGGAAGACAGTGTGAGGAGAAGGTTGGTGACGGAAGGACTTAAAGGCGATCGCCTCCGGGGGAACTGAAGCCAGCTCCTCCGGAGGGCTGAAATACAGCAGGTGGTATGAACTCAATTTGTTAGAAGGGGCAACCGTTCGGTGGAACATTAAACTGTGTCATTTTGCTATGTCGTTAAGACCATGTGACGGTGGACCATACTGACATTTTATTTTAGTATATTAGCATGTAATATTTTGGAAGGGTTTGTATGATTTGGTGGTACCTTTATATGTAATTACTGCAGGGTGGGTTATTATTGCCCTATTTCCGGTTAGCTGGATGGGAACCTCGTGGATTTAACTTTGGTCAGATAGGCTTCAGAAGACAGTCAGTGCTGGACTCTGAAGTTTCTCAGACGCTTTCATTCACTAAGGAACGCGTTTGTTGCTTTATGCAATTTGTTTGTGAAACGGCACCAGGCCTAAATTTCATGTTGTTATTTTCCTTGTATCCTTGCGGGTGAAACTACCCTCAATTCTGTAATTCTATTAATCGTATGATGGGGAAAAGTAATTTTGCCAACTGGGCAATGTCTGACTTTATTTTATTCACAGTATTATCCGTAATTTGCATTACCTTTAAACATAAGCCTAAGTTAAGCGGTTTAGGGTTTTAGTTGTAATTTAATCATGATTTAATTGTATCTTTGATTTTCATTATATTTTGTTATTGAGATGTTGTTTTTATTGACGGCAGTCAGTAGGAAGATTGTTTCTCTTCCCTTCACCATGTGTGGCAAGATTAGAATTATCGCCCTTTCTGGGTACGCCCAGCTTTCCATTCAACAAGCTGGTCTTGACACATGCTTCGTCCCGCCTTATTTTTTCTCCTAATTCAAATCGGGGATGTTCTTGAATACCACGAAAATTTGGAACATTCACTCCTAGGTTTTATTTGCTGTGAACTCGGCTGACCTAGTGAGTAATTAAATTAGCCCTTTCATGTGTTTTTCATTATTAATTTTGGATGTGGTAATGTCATGTGATTATTTATCTCGATACGCTGATATTATTATTATTATCACACCTTGGGTAATCAGAAGAGAAAGGGGGGGGGGGGGGATGAGAGCCTGTTACAATAATAATAAATTTAAATGAAAGAATCTACTGAATTTACTTGTTTTATGGGTCTTGATTGGAAATTGGAGTATACTGAGTTAATTGAATAAAATATAGATTGAATTTTATATGGATGAGAGCCTTCTGATTTGACTGGAGTATAACTGTTTACATCGCTCACCGCATTGAAGATCTTTGTAGTTGGATTGTTGCGTAGAGAGTTCCTGATGTTCCTCGAAGTAATTAATTTATATGTGGATGACGGAATAAATTCCAAAAATCATCCCTGTGACAATAGCCTCGTACACAACCATGTCACAGTTTGATGAGACAGAATGTCTTATCAAATTCACATACTTAATAGTCAACTGTCTAGTTTAGAACTGCGTTATAGACTCCATCTCGCTACAAGTTCCTCTGCTCCACTCAGCATCCTTCCCTCTCCTCCAGCAATTCAATAATAATAATCCATTTGGGCGGCCGTCATATATATAACGTTCCCAGGTATGGCACGAGTCTGTCCCCTCTTCAGAAGTCGCTAGGCGATATAAGCCCGCCTTTCACATATCAACAATGACAATACTTCTTTGTAGCAATTCTCGGCAGGTCCAGCCCACCTTTTGTATCAAGTTGCAAAGGACTCATTCATCGGCCCAGCATTGTTATTGGAAAGTCTTCATAGAATCTCTTCTTAGTATGATTTGTATACTGGTAGAATATTTGATGTGACAGACATAAGTGTCTATTTATGTCATTTCCAAGAAGCCGTGAATAAACCGCCCTTCTGTGAACAACCCTCTTCTTCTCTTGTTCGAATTTTCTTCAGAAATAATATTCAGTCAAGCGTCTAAACTTATTTCAAATATAATGTGTATCGCTCCAAGTCCTTTCAATTGCCATAATATTCTACATTACCGCATAATAATAGATATAAACATATTAGTTAACATAATAACTAATAAAAGGTAAAATGTAAAATTAAAAAAATATTGATAGTAATAATAATAATAATAATAAAATATATAAAATTATTTCATTCTGGTCACAAATTGGGACCATCACATATTCGCCCCAGAGAATTATGGTATATGTCAACAATCATATCACCATACTTCTCTGCAACACTTGTACAAATATGAAATATTATACCCTACAAAGAAATTACAAACATCGACAATATTATATCCTTCAAAGCAATTCCCAACATCAAAAAAATTATACCCTTCAAGTTTTATATATATATATTTTTAAATCTCATCATTTCAGTGTTTCGCTGTTCATAATGTCCTTTTCTTTCTTCTTTACATAATTAAAGCGACCTGTAAACAATGTACATCAAAATACCCTTCACTTTTATATTCTTGTTTTGGACATAAGTCATCGTTGCACTTATGTATATTTGGGTGGCATACACCTTTGCTTTATATCTTGAGGACGTAGAATTCAATTTTCAGCCTGGTGTCGAACTGAATACACTATGGCTAGTTGGTGGGACTGCCAACTGATTAATTCACTTTATCACTTCACAACACTTGGTATGTGATGCGAATCACCAGATCTACTCCAGTCTCTCAGGAATTATATGTATCTAGTAACACAGGCATATTATAGAAAAAATGAAACTTTATTAGCTTATATTACCTAAGGCAACATCGTTCAGTGCAAATGCAGTGCGCTAAATTACCCCACATATGTATATATATCACACTCGAATACACAAGCTTATAGCCGACAAAATACGCTTTATATTTCCTCTGTGCTCTTCAAGATACACAATATCATAGGTTGATGCAAACCCTCGCCATTACCCTCTCGTTCAGACCACAATCATTCACTTAATATTAAGCGACTTTCCTTACTTACCATCAGTTTCACTTCTTATTACTCATGATACATATTTCCTTAAGGATCTCACATTGTACGTGCCGTATAATCGTTTTCCTGCATTTTCTGATTACTCACCTTCTTAACCGTATTTACTCACCTTTTTAACCGTAGTTACTCACCTTTTTAACCGTAGTTATTCACATTATTTCTCAAAACTATACTTCTTTCTATTCAGGATTACACCTCTTTATCGCGGAATCCGTATTCACTTCCTTTATTTCTCAAAATTGCACTTCTTTATACTTCAGATTACCATTCTTTCGCTAAATCCGTATGACCGATAAAATTTACTTTCTCCATTACAAAAAATGACTTTCCTTTTAAATCCTTGCATTACCATCCTAGCTACTGAAATATTAACTGTTCACAAAATCTGCCTAATTAAATTACGGGCATCAAAATATAGCTTTATTTTCCTTTCTGACTTGGGAACTACCCTTAACGAATTAATATATGGGCTAATTAATATAGGGTTCTATAATTTTATCTTGCAACATGCTCTCAATCTGCCTACTCACAGCTTCCTGAAATTTGTAAGACACGGGGTAGCGATGACCTACAAAAATACTATGATCATGTACATATAATGAATGTTCGTAGCAATTAGCTAATCCAATACGGTTCTCAAATATATACTAATTCTCTTACAACACCTTCAACACTCGATCCACACGATCAACAATCGATCCACACGATCACACTCTAACGCACTCTGTAATGCAGCCTCACACAAGGAATCCTCTAGATAATCCTTCGTCATCATACTGCCTAAAAATGTAAAAAAACAAGGTTCCCTCTCAAGAGATACCCCAACAATCTCACCACTCACCACCTCACTACAAATATCGACTCCTTGAGTCATTAATACCTCCTCAAGCGTACATCTATTCTTAGAACCACCATATAACTTACTTCAATTATTAAATGACATGATCATATCTCCACCCATTCATCTGAATTTTAACACTACCCTCCTTATAACTTGGCTGTGCAGAATGTTGCGACATCCTGTCCGAACCCATAATTAGTGAATATATCAGATTTGGAATCAAAAAACATACTTGTGTTCCAATCTTACTTTCTTTTAAAATTTCTGCAACCACTTGTTTAGAAATTCTGTGGGATATCTTTCCCATCGCAGTTAACACAATAGTAGTTCTAATTGGAATTTCCTATATTTTTTATACCATTTTCCTTCCTATTATTATAATATGCTGCACTGATGCAGAAAACCTGACAGCCACTATCAAAAAGTGTATCGATACACGCCCCTAACGCTTGTAATTTTAAGACTGAGTTAAAATTAATAACGGTAGGTTCTTTAGATACCTCCATAAATTCATCATTACGGATATTTAGGTCATACGGTTCGCTCAAAATAGTAATACCGACTCACATAACTACTCTATCTGGCATGTTTAAGTTCTTATCACCTTCTTCTTTGCTTCTATATTTATTTATAGTTACACTTTCCTCTTACATCATAACAACAGTTTCTTCCTCCTCCGTATTATATTTATTAATAGTAACACTGTGTTTCGCTTCTCCGCCTATCACTTCCCCTATTCTCCCTTGTATGGCACGCCACTGCACCTGATAATCTTTCTCTTATCTCTTTCATCCCATTTTCCCTTTCCTCTATCACCTTAATCCTTTTCTCTTTCATTTTACTTCTAAAAGTTCTTCCTGCATACCTTCCCTTCATTTCTCCACTATGTCTCCCCACCATTTCCTGTAACATCGTGCTTTGCTTGTGCTTTTTCTTCCTATTCTTGAGATTCCTTATCTCAGTCTTCTGCTTTTCTTGTTCAATAATTATGTCTTTCTGACTATGACTTAACGCACGCTTCTTTATCTCTGTTAATTTCATATTAACTTCCTCTATACAGGCTTTGAATTCTTCCCTGGTCTGCCTAATCTCTTCATATATGATTTTCTGCATTTCTATTTCTTGAGCGCTTAGTACTTTATTTGTTTTACATACTTCTGCTCTTTCTTTCAAATTATTCTCTTTTTCTATTAATCCATATCTTAATATCTTCTTTTTCTCCTCCTTCTTACTACGTTCTATAATCTCTTCTACAGGTATCCAGCTTTCACCTATCATCTCCGCTACCTCAGCTGACTGCTGTTCCTCACCTAAGCTACTTTCACCTATGTCTGTCATACTTTCACCTACACTCGTCTCTAAATACTGCACATCTACTTCACAATCCTCTACCGTCTCTACCAACTCTACTATGCTTTCTCCTACTATCTTCGCTAACTGCTCTTCCCCATTTAAGCTACTTTCACCTATGTCTGGCATACTTTCACCTACACTCGTCTCTAAATACTGCACATCTACTTCACAATCCTCTACCGTCTCTATCAACTCTACTGTGCTTTCTCCTACTATCTTCGCTAACTGCTCTTCCTCATCTAAGCTACTTTCACCTACACTCGTCTCTAAATACTGCACATCTACTTCACAATCCTCTACCGTCTTTACCAACTCTACTATGCTTTCTCCTACTATCTTCGCTAACTGCTCTTCCTCATCTAAGCTATTTTCACCTATGCCTGTCATACTTTCACCTACACTCGTCTCTAAATACTGCACATCTACTTCACAATCCTCTACCGTCTCTACCAACTCTACTATGTTTTCTCCTACTATCTTCGCTAACTGTTCTTCCTCATCTAAGCTACTTTCACCTCTTCTCTCCCTCATCCGCTTCTGACGTTCTCTAACTGAGTTCTCCATCCACTCCTGATGTTCCTTATTGCTATCTTCTATCTTCTTGTATATTGCCTTGATTATCTCCTGATTTCGCTTACTTATTTCCTCTCTCATCTCCCTATTCCTCTCCTGATTTTGCTTACTTATCTCCAGAAACATTCCTATGATCTTATCAAATTTATTTTCCGAAATATCCAGAGGCTTTTGTTTCTCCTTCCCTCCACAAGTCTCTGGATTTATTTCAGGATGTACCTCTATATTCGTCTCAGGGTTAACCTCGGGATTATTCTCAGGATTACTCTCAAGATTTACCTCCGACATCTTGGTATAATCCTCTACGCTCTCAGCCTCAGTACCACTATCAACTTTCGTATAATTAGCTTTCTCGCCTTTACCCCTACTCCTCAATTTCCTTTGTTCCTCATCCGCCATCTCGAAGTACACCGTATAAAGTTTACCGTTCCAAAATTCACCTCACTTTCCCCCAAAATCAATCACTAATAATACACTAATTCACTTCACTTTCCCCCAAAATCACTGACAATTTGCACTGAATTTACACCCACTCCTTCCGTAAATATCGTTAGGTTTTCGTGCCGCACAGTTGGGTGCCATTTGTAATGGTTTTAGTGAATTTTAAACTTGCCCCACGTTGGGCGCCATTTGTAATGGTTTTGAGTATTTAATAAGAAAAATGTTAATAAGAAACTGATTATTTAAATAGTCGCCCACTTTTGGGTGATCAAAATTAAACATTTAATTGTGTATTTGTATTGTTGTCAGCTTCATTAAAAAAATACATAATGTGTAGTATCATATGTATTGCCAGGGCGCCAGATCATTTATATATCATGATCAAAATAATATATTAAAACCTCGGTTAAACAGAGGCCGAGCATCGAAATTCCTATCTCCAGCCGTAGTGAAACTTACGTAATCTAACCTTACGATAATTAGTTCAGGAGTATGGTGTTGCCTTATAGTAATTTCTAGCTACTAAAGGAAACCAGTCAAACATTTGAATTTAAAATGAATTTAATATATAAAAACAACAAGTGCAAAAAGAATAAAATACTAAAGATAATAATAATAATAAATTTAAATGAAAGAATCTACTGAATTTACTTGTATTATGGGTCTTGATTGGAAATTGGAGTATACTGAGTTAATTGAATAAAATATTGATTGAATTTTATATGGATGAGAGCCTTCTGATTTGACTGGAGTATAACTGTTTACATCGCTCACTGCATTGAAGATCTTTGTAGTTGGATTGTTGCGTAGAGAGTTCCTGATGTTCCTCGAAGTAATTAATTTATATGTGGATGACGGAATAAATTCCAAAAATCATCCCTGTGACAATAGCCTCGTACACAACCATGTCACAGTTTGATGAGACAGAATGTCTTATCAAATTCACATACTTAATAGTCAACTGTCTAGTTTAGAACTGCGTTATAGACTCCATCTCGCTACAAGTTCCTCTGCTCCACTCAGCATTCTTCCCTCTCCTCCAGCAATTCAATAATAATAATCCATTTGGGCGGCCGTCATATATATAACGTTCCCAGGTATGGCACGAGTCTGTCCCCTCTTCAGAAGTCGCTAGGCGATATAAGCCCGCCTTTCACATATCAACAATGACAATACTTCTTTGTAGCAATTCTCGGCAGGTCCAGCCCACCTTTTGTATCAAGTTGCAAAGGACTCATTCATCGGCCCAGCATTGTTATTGGAAAGTCTTCATAGAATCTCTTCTTAGTATGATTTGTATACTGGTAGAATATTTGATGTGACAGACATAAGTGTCTATTTATGTCATTTCCAAGAAGCCGTGAATAAACCGCCCTTCTGTGAACAACCCTCTTCTTCTCTTGTTCGAATTTTCTTCAGAAATAATATTCAGTCAAGCGTCTAAACTTATTTCAAATATAATGTGTATCGCTCCAAGTCCTTTCAATTGCCATAATATTCTACATTACCGCATAATAATAGATATAAACATAGTTAACATAATAACTAATAAAAGGTAAAATGTAAAATTAAAAAAATATTGATAGTAATAATAATAATAATAATAAACTATATAAAATTATTTCATTCTGGTCACAAATTGCGACCATCACAGTGTGTTTTATCACATTTACATCCTATCCATAGTATTTGGAGAGAGTTCTTCCTTTATAGGCTACACTGCACTCGTAATAGAAGTAACTTGAACAATAAAACATCACTTTGTTGTTAATCAAGTTAATAATGCACTTAACTCTCAAATCCGTTCCCTCCTCTTGAGATCCATCACAAAGAACATCTGTTTCATCAACAAGATTGTTTTCGTCTACAGAAATATTGTGGTGAACAGATTCTTATAAAAAGAAACAACTCATTCCTTTCCCAATCCATTTCAAAATGCGTTTCAAGCAAACTTTTTACGTCCTTTACTTTGGCGGGATTCAAGTTTACTCCTGGCAATAATTCAGGGGGCATTAACATATCTCGCAGGTGTTTTCCCTTTCTCATTATCGATTTTCCTAAACCGATGTCTGAGTTGTAATGAGGTTTCCCCTAAGGGTGACATTTCCCATTGAGTCTTTGCTAATAACACATAGTTTCACTGAAGAAAATGTAAAGTGCCAAGATGTAGGTTCTTTTTATCATATTTTCAGCAACCGTTTTCCAATTGTTCACCGAGCAGTCTCTGCCAAACTTGAAGACTTCAGCATGTTTGCTAAAGATATCTTCATATTCTGCTGGATTACAGATGATAGGGCATTTCCGTATCTCTCTCTCGACTTGAGCAAATACCCTGTCAGAGGGCAAAAATAAGTGGCCTGTCATAGTAAAGACCAATTCAACACTTTCTATATTAGGTGGAGCTGTGTGTGTCAAGAAATATGAGCACATTGCAATCATTGTAGAATTGCGGCTCTGTCCTCCGCAGCAATCCGCTCAAAGTCTTATAGTTGTGAAGTTTGACAAATCAGTTTGTGATAACCGATGGTAAACTTCAGACGACGTTTCAAAAGACCCCTTCTTGAATTCATGCTCCATCAATGTGTATGTAGAAACATTCTCTTTTGTCAACCTGGCATGTGAGGTACCCCTCACAATGGTAAAATTATAGGTGTACATTTGCCGACTATAATAGGCAATTGGATCTGGAACTTTAGGATTCACAAGATTCTTTTCGCAGTCAAATGAGAATATATAATTTTCAAAAGAAAAATATGTATTGTCCGTTGAGCCATTATATATTTAAACACAAATTGTGCTAAATGTTCCGGCATAACTCAACAAAATGACAGTGTTTCGCCCCGGTGTGCTATTGGGCTCTTCAGTTGGTTTAAAGCACACCTCACCAAGACACTGTCTAGCACACACTGGGAAGGCCATTGCAAGACGTATTTGATACATATGTATCAACGTCACGAGCAATGCCAGTGCACTATGGGAGTCGAAACTCCACTCCAAAGCAATTATAACCTTACCTTGGCATTGAATATATAATTTTCAAAAGAAAAATATGTATTGTCCGTTGAGCCATTATATATTTAAACACAAATTGTGCTAAATGTTCCGGCATAACTCAACAAAATGACAGTGTTTCGCCCCGGTGTGCTATTGGGCTCTTCAGTTGGTTTAAAGCACACCTCACCAAGACACTGTCTAGCACACACTGGGAAGGCCATTGCAAGACGTATTTGATACATATGTATCAACGTCACGAGCAATGCCAGTGCACTATGGGAGTCGAAACTCCACTCCAAAGCAATTATAACCTTACCTTGGCATTGAATATATAATTTTCAAAAGAAAAATATGTATTGTCCGTTGAGCCATTATATATTTAAACACACCGGGGCGAAACACTGTCATTTTGTTGAGTTATGCCGGAACATTTAGCACAATTTGTGTTTAAATAGTCAAATGAGAATATTGCCATGCTGTCTCTTTCTTCTTGGAGCTTTTTAAAAAAAAGCTGCAGCCCTTAGTTTGTGTACTCTACAGTAAGTTCCAAGATTAAATCATTCTTCAGTGATACATTCAAACTTTCAAGTTTAATTTTCTCCTTGAGCTCTATGCACTTTGAGCAAGCATCAGTAATCTCACCGAAGAATCACCGCTTCACCCTGAGTTCTTCAGGTGATTCGTTTTATACATTTTGTAAAGCTTAGCGATGCTCAAATTCCCAGGTAGATACTGTCTGAATTCAGTAAAGTTTATTATATTCCACCCTATTCAATACAATTCATACAGATACTGTCTGACCGGTGACTTTCCGCGGCAATAGGGACTTTCACAACACTGCAACTTTCAATGAAACGTTTCACACAGTGCCTCTTTTCAGTGTACTATGGTTTGATCCTAGCTCCTCCCATCTTTTCTGTTGGAAGTTTCCCTGTCGTGAAGTGATTTCTGGTAATACTCTGAACCTGATTTTTGCTGACATGCAATACATTCAAGAATGTCTTTTGGCAGACCTGAATATGAAACTCCTCTGTATTAGCAAGTTTTATATAGTACCGTACTGAACACTGACACCTTTTCTTGAACTTCCCTCCTTGACAGTTCTTTCCCTTTTGGGCTTCTCTACATTCTGATACTTAAAAAAGGAATGTATCTTGTTGAATCTTATTGTTAGATTCATGAAACTGGTGAATGTCAATCATCTGCAATTGACGACATTTGAAGGTTGGACCATTGTGACTACAATGTGGGTAGTCTGGAAGACTAGTAGGCCCATGCATGCAATGAAAATTATTGATTTCTCATCAAGGTACTGTATATCGCAAAATTGCTGATGTTTAAGATTTCATAATATAACAATATGCTACTTCTCATTACAGTGAAACCTCGTTCCTTCCTCATACGTTTTATTGCTCAGTATGATCACATTTTATGCTGCCTTAAAAGCATTCTGTGTCCATCCCTTGTGGAATGTGAACCTCCCTTGATCTCTTGTCACGGGCGAAGTTTGTGAGATAACAAGCAGGTAGCTTGACCTTGAAGCTCGTTGAGGTTGTACCTTTGTAGCTATGGGTTTGTATATTCAGTGTTCTGACAAGAAAGTTGAGATGTAGAAGAGAAATTGTTAAATCGTTAACTGAAATGAAAATCCACAGCCTGCTTCCAGTCTCCGACCGGGTCAGGAATGGAATGAATGAAGCCCCCATCTAGCGGCGAGGATATGAACTGTGCCGGCTGACGAGGCCTGACGCACTCCTCTGGGGAAATGATTAAATGAATGACAGATGAAATGAAATGATAGTGGAGAGTGTTGCTGGAATGAAATTTTTGACAGGGAAAACCGGAGTACCCGGAGAAAAACCTGTCTGCCTCCGTTTTGTCCAGCACAGATCTCACATGGAGTGACCGGGATTTGAACCACGGACCCAGCGGTGAGAGGCCGGCGTGCTGCCGCCTAAGCCACGGAGGCTTTAAATCGTTAACTAATGAAGACAAAATTAAAATACTTCCAGTAGACAAGATTGTCCCCTGCGGAAACATGTTATGAAGTTTCACTGTATTTTAAAAGTAGCAGCCTCTCAACTTAACTATTAGGATGTAACATTCATAGTATACCTATCTTTTTTTTTTCTTAGTTCTCCTTCATGAATCAGAATCACTCTTCCTTCTTCTCCCTTTAACTTCCGCAGCAAGAACAATATTTTCCATTATCTTAATACACTTTGTTTACAGCACAAAACTGCAGGAAAGACTAACCCAGTTCAAGAACATCTCAAAGAGTGGAAAGACTGGCATAAAATGCGGATAAATTGTAGCGTGAGTCACGTGCTGAAATTATCCCTTCCTATTAGTTGATTGTATAAGACGAGTTTTGGAACGACAAGCGCCATGGATAAGGCAAGTTATGGAACACTAGCCTAAGTTTGGTGACAGATTTCCATGGGAAAATGCGAGTTTTGGTGCTTAATTTTGTGTTAGAACTATCACAAACCTAACCAAGAAGGCAATGCTACCTGTAACTCATTTTTTTGTTTAAATGGGTAAGACGAGTTTTGGAATGGACCGCCTCTTATAACTGTTGCTCACGATGTCCACAGAGAAGGTGAAGTATGTTTTATGTTTTTTTGGCGGTTGATCTCTAGGCCAAAGTAACGACATGCTTTTAACTCTCTATCATTGCAGTAATGAGTGTAGTGCCATCAATATATCTTACATCTGACCACCCACTATTACTCCACTGTTCAATCCCTCCAATGCTGATATCATCGCATATTCTCCATGAATATATAAGGTGCGTTCAAAAAGTAACGAGCTGGAGTCTGGAATGTGCAAACCGGTGACGACATTGGCTAATCGTGGCGCCTGTAACGAAGTGTGGTTCCGACCAAAGTGTGGAAGGTCACAGCCCGTCACTAGGGGGCACGCGTGCAAGTCACGTGATGATACAAAGCGAGCAGAAGCGTGAATCGATCGTCCAATGGGTGCACCACAGTCTTTAACCACATTAGGAAGCATGTCGAATGGCCCACTGTCTTGGTCATCTGCAGCGCTACGCGAGGGAAGGGAATGGGTTCCTGGCACGAGTGGTGGCTGGAGATGAGTCATGGTGTCATCACTTCGAACCAGAATCCAAACAACAAAGCCTCCAGTGGAAGCATCCAAGGTCACCACCACCCGAAAATGGCAAGGCCCTCCACACGAGTGCAGGAAACTTAATGCTGACCTTCTTTGACCAAGATGGCCCCCTTCTGATACACTTCATGCAGCACAGGACAACAGTGAATGCCCAGCGTTACTTGCAAACCTTGACCACGCTTCGCCAAGCGATCAAAACAAAACAACCAGGCAATCTCACCCGTGGGGTCATTCTGCTCCACGACAATGCACGACCTCATATGGCCAACACAGTCGCAGCACTCTTGCAGAAATTCAAATGGGAGGTTCTAGGCCACCCTCCATACAGTCAGGACCTCTCTCCCTGTGATTACGTCATGTTTGGTCCCCTGAAAAGGGCTCTGCGGGGCCAACGATTCACCTCGGAAGCCGACGTTCAGATGTACGTGCGGAACTGGTTCACATCGCAGCCCAGGGAATTTTATGAGACAGCCATTCACCGCCTCATGTCACAGTGGGACAAGTGCCTCAACGGCCAGGGCCAATACTTCTAACATACAGGTACTGGTTTCTGTAATTATGCCTCTGGCTCGTTACTTTTTGAATGCACCTTATACATTGTTCAATACTTGTATCCAAGCTTGTATTTCATGCCTGTTTCACCTTTTTATTCATCTTCATATTCCATGATGGTGCTGTTAAGATCAATCCTTGCCTACAACATGCAGTCAAAAATGTTGCACTTGATGTAAGGCAGAGGACGAAGCTGGGCGTACTGAGGTTTCTGAAATTTTAAAAAGAAATGGCAAGGGGAATGCCATAGGTAGTTGTCTCAAATTGACTCATTCACTATGATTTTGGAGCTATACGCCATGCACATGTAGCATGTGACATGTGGGAACATGCATCAAAACTGTAGGAGATTGCTGTGGATTTGAAAATATTTCAGTTACACCTATATAGTCAGTGGGTTCAAACCCGTCCGAAGTCGTCTGATTTTTTTAAAGAGCGTTAAAACCCTTCAGTATGCGTTCCTTCAGAGGGGAAGTAAAGCTGGCGGTCCCATGTCATAGATTTATGAAATGTAAAAGAACCTTCCACTAATTAAACTTGTGTGAAGCTAAATTGTAGGTTAGATTTAGTTGAAACGCTCTATGAAAAGTTCCAACGTTCACCTCTAGGTGTCAGTGACATCTGGTAGCTAAAGTTGGAACTACTTGAAATTGAACGGAACTTGTAGCTTACCCGATGGGTGTTCGCATTGAAGCAGCTACAGCCTCTGGCGAGCCGAACATGTCCTCGGACACTCCCGGTACTAAAAGCCATACACTAAATAAATAAGTCAGTCTGCCTGGCATAGCCGTTCGCAGACAAAAAAATAATAGTGAATCCTCCTCTGTCTGTTTAGTCCGATGTTGCTTTGAAATTTTATGTTCCTTCACTTCTTGGAGTTGATGGAGAAAGAAGCCCCACACATTATGCAAATTCCTTAGATTTTCGGTACAAGCTAAATAGAGACTCTTCCTCTGCCTGGTTTTGTATTTCCATGACGAGTTCCTTAACTTGTTCAAATTTCTGTTTTACAGAACTTCGGCAACTTGTAATTTTCAGGAAGAAATTTACTCATTGTAGCACGAGTAAGCTGCTGAACTCGTTGACAGTCCCAGTCATCGCTGCAGCACTATCACGCCATTGACCACTTCGATTTTCCAACTCTAATCCAATTGATCTTGTAACTTTCAGTCGGTCAACACTCTTAGCAGGAGACATTTATTAACCGACTGTAAGTTACAAAATCAATCTATACTAATATATAAAAACAAGAACTTCAGTGACGAACTAAAGAGCCTACTTTTCTTAAAATTTAAGATTCAGGCCAATGATTAATCTATATGGATCTATCTAGAATAATGATGAAATTAAGTTGGCAATATCGAAATTTCTAATTAGTTTGAAATACTGTATACCTGACATAATGCAGACTAATAGAGAACTACAGTTGGCAGCCCTGTTGACTGAATATATTCTTAGTTCCATCTCTTGGGGTACAGAATACAAAATTTGGTTGAAGTCCAATGGATAGCATGGACGTTACTTGCAGTTAAACATTGCATCTAACAGCGTGCGTAAAATCATGATGGCAACAATGACATACATGTATTGGTCAGAAATAATCTGAAATAATATGATCTATTGTTGTGTCAATTATGAATGAAATCCATTAGTTATTATAGAAGTTACATGCATTTTAAAATTGGACCTATCGGTAGAGCCCTGCGCGGATGGACAAAACATTATCCGCATCCGCCCCGCATCCGCACGGCTGTTATCCGCATCCGCCCCACATCCAAGCGACTTTTATCCACAAGTTTGTTATCCGAATCTACTGGCATTACAATAATATTTGCAGGGTAATCATGCGCATGGGTTGGGAAATTATGCGCATGGGATGAGTGTTGGAAAGCCATACTAATGTTGAAACTTCTCCTAATTTTCCTCCCATCATCCCTAATTGCACGTAGAGCATTCTGCACATTTTCTGCTGGGTAGGAGTTTTTCTCTGTTTTACGGGTATAATTTCTTGGCATCTGGAGAACAAACGCGAAATATTTTGCCATTAATGTTTCGTTGTATTTACTTGTATCTTTATGTTCTGCGCACCATTACCCCACTCTGCTTTTAAAACGTAACTCACTGAATCCCAGTAAACTAATCGATTATATTGAAAAATAAATACATGCAAAACCATGGTAAAAACTATATTTAATTTTAAATAATAATTGATTCACAACTGTAGGCTTACCTTCTAATATTTGCTGGATACAGAAAATAACATGCAACGTGTTAAGTTTCTTCATCCAAGCCTCACGGTTATCACATAGCAACTGGCATCATGCTGACTGTCCCCATCTGATAGGTACGATGACAGCTTGAGGGTAGCAATGAACTGAGTTGCTAGTTGTACTGCCAACTCGAAAAACATAGGTGCGCACGATTAGCCGCTGCGCACAATTACCCAACTTTCCCCATGATATTCAACAAGTCCGGATTGTATTCTAAAAACTATCCGCAAATTTACTCCAAACATTATCCGCAGCGTATCCGCTATCCGCAAAGCCATGTAAAGTATATCCGCATGGCGAAAAATGTTGCGGATATCCGCGGGTTTATCCGCGGATATCCGCATCCGCGCAGGGCTTTACCTATCGGCAGGCTTAGAATCATGTTGGCAGCACTGGCGTAGGCCTATATTAGTTACTCCAAATTAATCTAGAATGCCAGGTACTATACATGTGCAAAGTTTAGAGATATTGGCTTGCATACTTTCTGATATATTGATAATAGGGTAACAAAAATAGAGACAGTATTTATTAACAGTTGGCAGCCCTGGTTACTCTTAAGAATCAGCATACTCATATCCGTTATGGTACACATAGCACACACGAAATTTGGTTGAAATCCAAATGATAGTATAGAAGTTATATGTATTTAAAGTTGGACCTCTCAGCAGGCTTAGAATCATGTTGGTAGCACTGACGTATATAAGATACTCCAAATTAATATAGAATGTCAGGTACTATTAATACGTGTGCATAGTTTAAAGCTGTCGACTTGCTTACTTTCTGATATATGGGTATTAGGATAAAAAAAATTGAGAACATTTATTAACAGTTGGCAGCCCTGGTGGCTCTTAAGAATACGCTCAGTCATATCTGTTTATGTACACATAGCACATACGAAATTTGGTTGAAATCCAATTGATAATGTAGAAATTATATACATTTAAAATTTGGACCTATCAGCAGGCTTATAATCATTTTGGCAACATTGCCATGTATGGCCTCCTGGAAATTAAACTTCAATATTATTATCTATACATGTGCCAATTTTGAAATAGGTCCCATTCACACCTTCCAAGATATCCAACATGGAGCTCAAATTTCAATTGCGATTTTTCAGCAGTTGGTAGCACTGATATCATTTTCAAATATGGTCGTGAGATATTCAGGTATAGATCTTTACTCCTACCAAATTTTGTTTCGATTGCTGCAGCCGTTTAAGAGTTGATAGGGGGGGGACACACAGACAGACAGACAGACAGAAGGACAGACAGACAGACACACATTTGCCCGATCTCATAAGTCTACTTTTTCCTCATTTTTGCAAAATGTGAAAAGTAGGCTAAAAATGAGATGGTGTGTGTCTGTGTGTTACTCAATCACACAAGAACCACTGGTCCGATTTACATGAAATTTTACATGGAAGTAGCTGATTTACCTGGTTAACATATAGGCTTCTTTTGATTTCGATACTTTGCACTATTTATAGATGGCGACCATTTTAGTGACGTCACTACACACTTTGGTTACGAACTTTCATATTTCCATTTCAAATAAAAAGAGAACGCTATGAAATAGCAAACTTTTGATGGCATAACTAGGTTTAGAATTTAATTTTCTATCCGAAAGGTCCTTATCACTTTTCGTGTACCTCCAACGGTTTGCGAGTCATCATCATCATCTTGTACAGTTTCCAGCCCCAGGCTGGGTCTGTTTGGAACATAAGCCTCGCCACTTAGTTCTCTCTTCCCACCACCTCTCCGCTGTCACTCTGGTCCAGTCCTCGCCTCTCTTCTTGACACATTCCTCCACTCCTTTCAGCCATCTATCTCTTGGTCTTCCCCTTGGTCGATTCTTCTGCATCTGCATCTCATGTATCCTCTTGGGAATCCTCTTCTCATCCATTCTCTTTAAGTGTCCATACCACCTCAGTCTTGATGTCTCAATCCTACCTTGCAAGGGCTCCTCTTTCACCATTTCCCTGACCTTTTCATTCCTCACCCTATCTCTTCTTGTTACTCCGATCCTACTTCGCAGGAACTTCATTTCACCTGCCTGTATTCTGCTTATGTCTCTTTTCTTCATTGTCCACGTTTCTGAAGCATAGGTCAGTATCGGGATATAGTAGCTTCTGTATAACACTTCCTTGCTTTTTTGTGGGACATCTTTATTCCACACTAAGCTCCTAATGCTTCTCAGAAATGCTTCTGCCTGTCTGCCACGTTCCTTAATCTCTTTGTCATTTCTCCCATTTTCCTCCACTATACTTCCCAAGTACTTGAGACTTTCCTCCTTCTTCAGCTGTCCACCTCCAAATGTTATCCCACTCATTGGTCTGTCCTTTTTCCTGGTTGTTAACAGGATCTCACATTTACTGATGTTGAACTTCCATCCGTACTCTCCCACTGTTTCTTCCCAAGCCTTCAGTTGCTCCTGAATTTCCTCCTTCTTGTTTCCCCAGACCATGAGATCATCTGCAAACACCATTGCTTTCATCTTATCTTCTCCTATCTTTCCTGCTATCCGTGTCATTACCTCGTCCATAACCACAATAAAGAGAAGGGGTGACAGCGCACTACCCTGTTTCAGGCCACTCATTTGTCTGAACCAGTCTGTTCTTTCCCCTCCAACTTTCACACAACTCACACTTCCACAATACATCTCCTTCACTCTGCCTACAGTCTCTTTTTCCACTCCCATGTTTTCCATTGATTTGTGCTATAAAACACGGTCTACGCCGAGCGGTGTAGTTGGACAAAAAGTTTCATCCTTACTCTCCCTCCCCGCAGCACCTCGCCTATCCCCTGTTTTAACTGTCACCTTCTCATTTTAATATATTTATGACCCGTAGGGAGGCACGGGTACTTCAAATACACTGACCGGCACGAAAAACGCAACACTTCAATTTCTTACAAAAACTGAAATTTATTTCAAATTTATGACACTTTTATAACACTAATCTACTATATGATGATGAAATATTGTAGTACGGTCCCATGTAGGTGTTTAACAATGGAAAATAAATGATGATTATACACAAATTTAAAAATTGAGCCAGTGATGCACACTTCAAGGAAAGAGCGCTAAAAGAGCGGGAAATTTTGAGTAAGGTCCTAAAGGTCCTCACTTCTGTTTTGATTTTATACACTTCACACATTACTTCACAGACCTCGGAGATGATCTCGGAGACATCTGTTCGCATCTTTAAAAGCGTGTTTTGCCACCTCTTGTACCAATGACGGCATTCAAACTTTCAGGGATGCTCCTGATTAATGCTGAAATGTCCTGTTGAGGAATCATCTCCCATTCTTCCAGGAGGACATTCTGTAGGTCCTGTAGGGTCTCTGGATAGCACTGACGGGCTCTTCTTCCCAGCCGGTTCCAAACGTGCTCAAGAGGATTCAAATCAGGGCTTCTAGCAGGCCAAGCCATAGCATGAATCCCTGCTTCACCCAAGAACTTTCGCAACATGTGGGCGTGCATTGTCTTGCATTAGTGTGAAATCATCACCAATAAATGGAGCGAAAGGCACAACATGCTCCAGAAGGATTTCCTCCACATACCGATGTGCAGTGACGCTCCCATTCTCCACGAAGGTCAAATCCGTCCTTGCAGCCATACTGATTCCTGCTCACACCATCACACAACCACCCTGAAATGGTGTCCTGGATGAGAGTGTGCAAGGGGAATACCTTTCCTCTGGCCTTCTACAGACCCTCTCTCTTCCGTCAGGTGATCGGAGGCCAAACCGCGACTCATCGGCGAACAACACTTGTTCCCATTGTTGTACTGTCCAGCCATGATGTTCCCTTGCAAAACGTAGTCGAGCTGTGCGATGTTCTCTGGTAGGTTCTGGGTCTGTAACTGGTCTTCTGGATTGAAGATTGGCTTCTTCCAATCTTCTTCGGACGGTTCTCTCACTAGCATCGACCCCTCGAACTTGGTGGAGTCGATTTCGTGCTTCAATGGAGGTGGAGTGACGGTCGTGAAGTACTTGAAGTTGTAAGAAGCGGACATCTCTCTTCAATTTTGTTCTTCTCGGGCCTGATCCTGGTCTCCTTGCAAAGCCTCCAGTTTCCTTGTACCTTCGTACGGTTCTGGAAATCGTGGAAGCTGTAATCCTCAACACTTCTGCAATGTAATGCATGCTGCGACCATCTTCCACCAAAGCAACAACTTTTGCAGCTTGTTCAGGGTTTAAGGGCATGTTTGCTCCTGAAAGCTAATTACGACAATCACAGAAAGATCCCACAAACACATGTGATTGAAAAAGGAACAATTGAAAGCGCTATATGAGTGGGAACACATTATTGGGTTACATCCAGTGATGTGTTTTCCAGGTTGCGCGGGAAAAATCAATTGAGGCTAGTGCAATCAACAATCAACACTTCATTGTTTGGTTGCAAAGCAACACCAATAACATACCCCGTCTAAAAAAATAGGTTAAAGTGATTCACTTTGATTAAATAGATAAATTACACAATAATTTCACATCATTTATAGGGTGTTGCGTTTTTCGTGCCGGTCAGTGTAGTTGTCGATAAAGCAAACACTGAAAAATGGCTTCAAAGCTATCTTTAACTTGAAGCCATGTCTTTTAAGTTCTTGTCATATCTTCTTCTTCTTCTTTCTCTTTACATCATTCCCACTCCTATGTGGGGTCGATGTTTCTGACAACTCTCCTCCATTTAGCCCGGTCATGCACATCCTCTTCTGACAACTGTTTTTCTCTGAGGTCCTCCTGTACACAATCCATCCATCTTCGTTTAGGTCTGCCTCGCATTCTCACTCCGTGTATTTGCATGTCTAGCATCTTCCTCCCCACGTAGGATTCCTCCCTTCTTCTCACATGCCCGTACCATTGAAGTCGCTTTTCTTGTATCTTCTTAGATATTTCCACAACCTTCAATGTTCCTCTTATTTTGACATTTTCCACTCTATCACGCTTAGTCACTCCACTCATCCACCTGAGCATTTTCATTTCCGTGACGTCAAGCCTGTGTGTGTGCATTTTGCGTGCAGGCCATGTTTCAGAGCCATACAGCAATGCAGGTCTTACGACAGTTTTATATATTTTCCCCTTAACCTTAGGCTTGATCCTGCGGTCACAGAGCACTCCTGACATTTTCCTCCAGTTCATCCATCCTACCTGAATCCTGTGTGACACTTCCAGATCCAGATTTCCATCTCCAGTCACCACCGAACCCAGGTATTTGAACTCATCCACTCTATTTAACGTTTCCCCTTGCATTCTGATCTCACAGTCTTGGTCTGTATTGAACCTCATATACTCTGTCTTCTTCCTGCTAATCCTGAGTCCTCTGTCTTCCAATGCTGCCCTCCACTGTTCCAGTTTTTCTTCTATGACATCTTTGGTGGTACTACACAACACAATATCGTCCGCAAACATCATGCACCAGGGGGCTTGGTCTCGTAATCCACAAGACATTTCGTCCAGAATTAGGTCAAACAGATATGGACTTAAAGCCGAACCTTGGTGTAAACCTACTCGAACCGGAATCCAATCTGTAAGTCCAACGCTGCTTCTAACCTGTGTTCTTGCGTCTTTGTACATTTCCTGAACCAACTGCACGTACTTCTCTGGGACTCCCTTCGCTCGTAAACATCTCCAGACTTCTCCTCGGGGCACCCGGTCATATGCTTTCTCTAGGTCCATGAATGCGAAGTGTAATCCCTTCTGTCTTTCACGATACTTTTCCATTACTTGTCTCAGGGCAAACACTGCTTCTGTGGTCCCTTTTCCTGGCATGAAGCCGAATTGTTGCTCGCCAATGCTAGTCTCCTCCCGGATCCTCTTGTCTATCACTCTTTCCTAGATTTTCATGGTATGGGACATTAACTTAATGCCCCTGTAGTTGGCACAGTCCTGAATATCCCCCTTCTCTTTATATATAGGCACTAAAATACTTTCTCTCCATTCATCAGGTATTGTTTCCTGAGAGTACATTTTTTGCATTAAATCCAGCAACATGTCGATTCCATCTTTCTCTAGATACTTCCACGCTTCAACTGGTATTTCATCGGGTCCTGTTGCCTTTCCGTTTTTCATTTTCCTAAGTGCTAATGTTACTTCTTCTTTTCTAATATCCATTGTCAGACCCTGGTGTTTTTCTCCTTCTAAATATACCCTGGGTTCTCTTCATTGAGAAGTTTTCCATAGTAGTTTCTCCATCTACACTTGATGTCGGAATGGTCCGTTAATACTAGACCATTTTCATCTTTGATCTGCTTTATTTGGGTGTAGTCCTTCTTGTCTTTATCTCTCGCCTGCGCTATTCTGAAAATTTTTCTTTCACCTTCTGTAGTTTCCAACTCTTTGTACAGCCGATCCATCATTTGTGCCTTTGACTGTGCTACTACCTTCTTTGCTTCCTTATTACATCTCTTGTAGTTCTCTTTATCCTCTTGTCTACCTGACATATCCCATAACTTCTTTGCATCACTTTTGGCTTTCACGATCTTCTGTACCACCTCATTCCACCACCATGTTTCTTTGTCAGCTAGTGGTTTCTTGCCAGAAGTTCTCCCTAGCACTTCAGTTCCTACCCTCCTTATCAAACTGCTGTTGTGCGCCCACCACTCCTGCACATCATTGCAAAGAACCACTCCATTGAGTACTTTCTCCTTAAACTGGTCCTTCAATGCCTCTTCATTTAATCTCCACCACTTAATTTTTGTTAAGACTCGCACAGGTCTGCCTTTCTTCCTAATCTTCATTTTCCAGTCCATGACTACCGTCCTATGCTGTGCTGCCACTGCTTCACCATTAAAAACTTTACAGTTTTGTATTTCCCTTAATTGAGACCTTTTACACATTAAGAAGTCAATCTGGCTTTCTCTGGTCCCACTCTTGTAAGTCATATATTGACCTGTGTTTTTTCTCGAACCATGTATTCACAATCGCCAAATCATATGCCATCGCACAATCCACGATTCTATGTCCTTCATCATTCCTCACTCCTACTCCCCAGCCTCCATGTACTCTTTCGATTGTATCTCGACTCCTTCCGACATGTCCATTTAAGTCACCACCCACTATCAATCTTTCATTCGCTGGTATATCTCCAAGCTCACGATCCATATCTTCCCAGAAGGATATTTTCTCTTCCTCATCGCAACCCACTTGCGGAGCATAAACACACACAATGTTTACCAATTGTCCATCAAGACACAGTTTGATGCTCATTATCCTGTCACTCCTTCTCTTAACTTGGACTATGGTCTCCTTTATGTCTCGGGAGAGGATTATTCCCACTCCATTCCTCCCATCCTTGTCTGCTCCACTGTATAGTAGCTTATAGCCACTACCCAACTCTCTAGCCCTATTTCCCTTCCATCTAGTCTCTTGTACACACAATATTTTCACCTTCCTCCTTTCCATGAGATCCACTAACTCCCTTCCTTTCCCAGTCATTGTTCCTACATTCAGTGTGCCTATTCTTCATAACTCACCATATTTTTGAGCTAGCCTCTTTAGCCGGGTTCGCTCGTGACCCAGTAGCCCTAGCCCATTTCTCACAGGGGTCGGGCGAAATCCCTGCACGTCGCTTCTGGGGTACGCCCTAGCATTTTCCGAGGCTAAACTAAGATTCGCTGTCATATTGGTTTTGGCATAGTTTTCCGGCCGCATGCCCTTGCTGACGCCAAGCCTTTTATACCTACGGCCAGGTAGTAAATCAGCCGCCCCTCACATGGGGAACAGACGCTGTTTGTAGCCGCCCGCTCCGGGTCAGACGCTATGGTTGATATCAGTCTCTGAAGTGAGAGCGATACCTTTTACTCAATTTCCCGAGCACTGGGATGCCACTTCCGCCAACTGCACTGTACCGAAGGACTCCTTCTCCACTGCAGGCACCGTTGTGGTCTTCACTCATAACCCCGAGCTGGGCCCTCCATATTTATGACCCCTGGAGAGAGGGTGTCCCAGCATTGTGAAGCCCCCAGGAATTGGGCTACCTGTTGGTCCGCGGGTTCTATTGGAGGGTATTTGAACCAACCCTACTAGTGCTGTAGGGCCCCCCTATCCGCCACCTGGGGACGCGCCCTCTAGAGGTTACAGGTTCCCCCGAGCCATGTCTTTTAAGTTCTTGTCATATAACAGATTCTAATCCAGTCCAAGTCACGTCACATATAGGAACAAATGTTAAAAAATAATATCTCTTACTGGTATCTTTAACATCAATGCTAGCGGCTTTGGTGGCGTAGTTGGTAGCATGCTGAGCTTCTATGCCCAAGATCGCGTGTTTAAGCCCGGCCGAAGTGGTCGGATTTTTTAAGAGCGGTAAAAATCCCTCAGTATGCCTTCCTTCGAAGGGGAAGTAAAGCCAGCGGTCCCATGTCGTAGATATATGGCATGAAAAAGAACCTTCCACTAATTACACTTGTGGAAGCTAACATTTGTAGGTTTGATAACGCTATATTAGATCCAATGTTCACTGCCAGGTGCTGGCTGCAATGGCATCTAGTAGCCAATTCAGCAGCTAGGTGTTGTGGATGGTAGCATTTGGTAGCAAAAGTAGGATCTACTTGAAAAATGAATCATCTGCAGACCTTCTACCTGAATCACAGATAACACACACTAATACAGCAATCACAATTAACACCAGTTATCATACAAATTCCACGCACACCCAAAGTACACAAGGCTACATGACCTTGTTGACGCAGCCCCTAAACTAAGGAACCAACCAACATCAATGTCAAAACATTTGCAGCACAAAGAAAGCTGCTCGACACGGCTGCCATAACATCTGCAAGTACAGTGAAGAACATCACTTTATTTACTCTTTCAACAATATGATTTCTAATCTTCTGTCCATTCAAACTGTTGAGTTCATTTTGTACTGTTGGACTATTGTATTTCCTGATCCAGAATTGATGTGGTCCATAAGGACTAAGTACCCAGCTATAGCTCAGTATGCAGTAACACTTGAAAATTTTGATTGTTCACGGATTCTTCAATAGTAAGTTGCCCAGAATCCCTGTAATCATGATGGTTGCCGTTGCAGATATATTTTTTCTGTTTCTTTCACTTTCGTGTTTTGTTGTATCTGAAATTTGTTTGCTTGCTTCCCATCAAGTATTATAAAATCACATTCTCTGATACTTGTGAAGTTGCATGGTATTTTCTTCAATGCTTCTCAAACACTTCCAAGAGTATCTTTCCACTTGTTGAAGGGTTTACTGGCTAGATTTGAAGGTACTTCATGAGATCTATTTCCTACTTACATTGGAGGAAATAAAACACAATACTGTATTTCAAAAACACATCTTGAAGCTTTTTGGTGTAAACATGCCATGGATACTTTCAGAATCTACCTAGGTACAATATTCGATACTGACTTTCCTGTGTACACGCCAATATCGTTTTTGGCATAATCCTGATATTCGTCAAAAGAATTCCCCAAGTTTAGTAGGAGTGGTCCCACTGGACAACCAGCCTGTCCATTTTTCATGTTGATCACACGATTAACGGTCACGTAAAACTAAAAACTTCCTTCTTCTTTCATTTTTCATGCTAAGATTGGAATCCAATAACTTATTCTATGAGTTTCTTTCCTGCCTCTGTAAACTTCTAAAAACAGAAACTTCGACAACTGGCTTTCGTACTCGCCGACATCGGTAGAGCGTGGTTTCAAATCCCGTCCTGAATATGGTTTTCATGGATTCCTATTTTCACCACCGGGCAAATGCTGGGATAGTTCCTTTCAACAGGTCCACGGCCGGCTTCCTTCCAAAATCCCTTTCCTGACCCTTCCTTTTAGATCCAAGTTAGCGGTCGCCCATCCGCAGTTGTATCTGCTGACAAGTATGTTCAGCTCCCAGACACTGTCCGTGCCATGGTAGAGGAATGACCCCTCGCATAGTCCGTGGGTGAAACCGAGCTAGAAGGATAAGCGATATATTTTTCTTTTTAAATCATACACCTTATGTGTTCTTGTGGTGTGTGTACTAGTGTGTAATGAGGGCTAGGCTTGATAAGGAGGTTGCCATAGCTTAGAATTGGGGTACCATGTCGCTATTCACCTGGAACTGAAGTGTGAAACTACAGAAGATAACTTTTAGAATGCTCAGTAGCAGGATTCTTCTTCAGAGTGGTCCTCTGTCTGTTCCTACCCTCATACCATGACGAATAGAAGGACCTAGTGTGAGGACTCCGCCATTTTAGCACGGTAGTTTCTGGTCCCGCCGCTACAAGCACTGTAAGCGATTATGTCCAACACGTGCTGTGTTTCCGTCGAGCCGGGTCGTAAAAAGTGCGCGAGAAGTTACTGTGTGAGATATTTGTGTGAATTAAATTGAATTTTCTTTGCTTTCAGTTCTTAAATTCAGTTCATTGTGTCTTGTGTATATCAGCGTTTTGTGTTTTGTGTACTTCAAACATATTTCTTATGTGGCTTGGTTCATTTAATAGTTCAACATGCCTTATTGTTTTGTACCTGGCTGTAAGTCAGGGTATGGTCGAGTAGTTGACGATATACGATTTTTTTCACCACCGAAGGATACAAATCAATTTGAAAAATGGGCCAGAGCTATTCCACGAAAGGATACGAAGTTAACACGTAGTAGTAGAATTTGTCAAATTCATTTCTCTGCTGATTTGATAGTAAAATCAGATAATTTTATAGTGAATGGTGAAGAAGTGGAAATCTCTCGTGTGTGGTGGAAGTTACGTCCTGGAGCAGTGCCTCATTTTCCCCCTAATTTACCGAAGTAGTAAGAATAAGTCCCGTAAAGCTCCCAACAGGAAAAAGAATCTCGACACCACCAGAAAAAGAAGATTGAAGATGGGAGTGGAGCAACGAATGAGGCATTAAAAGGTCAGTCCAATGTTGATAAGAATTTGGGTCATTCTAGTGTACTTACTGATGCTGAAAAGACTATAATATTGCTCAAAAGGCGCCTAAAGAATGCTAACCGTAATTTAATTCGAGTTAGATCCCGCCTCAACTCAGCAAAATCGAGAATTAATTTGCTGGAGAAGCAGGTTCGAATTTCATAGGCATTTAATTACAAAGATAACGATTACAGTGGCGGATCCAGGCCTTGCGATGCCCTGGGCGATATGATAAGGTGGGGCCCACAACAATAGAAAAAAAATTATCGAGTAAAATGGAAAATAGTTTGGTAATAATAATAATAATAATATAAAGAATAGTTACAATATTTTGAATACACTACAGTACATTATTTTAATAATATGAAAGAAACCTTTAAGTCCCCTTGAATAGGATTATGTAAACAATGAAATATTAAAATATTACTTTGCGACTATTTTCCCGGCTGAAGACTTGTATTATTTCACTGAAATCTTAACTTGCTAAACGGTCTCGAGAGGTCATAGCTGCACTGAAGAAAGGAAGATGAATTATAAATTAGTTTGAAAAGTATACTTAATTAATTAATTAATTAAATGTAGAAAAATCCATGGCGCGGGGCCCCTAGGACCGCGGAGCCCGGGCGGTCGCCCTCCTCGCCCTCCCCTGGATCCGCCCCTGATAACGAACACCTTAGCAAGAAATGCCAGGAAAAATCTCCCAATGGAATGAGGTACAGCAATGAATTCATTTTAGAGTGTTCATTGTTGAGAATAAAATCACCGAAAGGATCCCGTCATTGTCGGCGACATAATCTCTTGCCTGTGCCTTCAGAAAGTCACTTGAGAAAACTTTGTAAAGGACTTAAGTGCCCTTATGGAGTTAATACGCATCGTATAAATGCTATTTAGGACTATTTTAAGGAAGAAAAGAATGATAATTCACGTTACGGTGTTGTAATTTTCGAAGAAGAGAAGCTAAGAGAAGAAATCGAGTTAAATAGCTTTTCTGATAAAGGAGATGGATTAGTTGATTTAGGTGGACACACACCTGACCTCCAGAAGAACGTACTTGCAAATCACGTTCTAGTGTTCAAGTTCGTACCTTTCGTGCATAATTGGGTGCAGCCAGTTGTTGTTTATGCAAGCAAAAATGCTACTCCAGGGGTTTTTCTCGCAAAAATTCTAATATAGTCTAGGTGATTTTGCAGTTAGAAGAGGCTGGGGCGAGGGTGGCTGGCTTTACTTTACTTGTGTTGGTAGTCAATCAAATACAAAGGCCAGGAATACGTTAGGAGTCAGTGGCAAGACAAGCTCTCTACAATCTCACATCCTTAATCCTGCAGATGTTACGAGAAAGATATGGGCTTTCTCCGACTGTATACTCCAGGAATCTGTGTGTTCCGTAACATGCAATGAAGACCGTAGTTCTTATTTCCGTGAATTATATTTTCCATTGTGCCCTGCCGTGCTATTTTAATTGTAACCGCTAATTACTTTTTAAATGAGTATTAGTTACAAAGTAATTCGTTTCCCTTAGCACCATCCCTAAGACCAGCTGACTCCGGCAGTGTGGAACTTGCCCACTCTAGCGCTGCCTGGCGAGGCGCGCTTGAACTTCAGGAGTCTCCTCACTTTCTCCTTCTATTCGTCATGCTCATACTGGAATCAAATGTTGGAATTGAAATTTGACCCTTCTGATGGTAAGTGACAAGTTCCTATCAATCTGCCACATTGTCAGGTAATTAGCTTCCTTATTGGATCAGTGGTAGAGTATCCACCTCATGATACCAAGATCACAGGTTAAATTCCCAGCTGAAGAAGTTGAATTTTGAAGGGTGCCAAAAATCCATGGCTCTCCCGAGTCTTACTACGGTATATAGGCTAGATAACTTGAAGCCATGTTTCAATTTTGCCCTATTTACAATTGGTATAGCAACTTTTCTGATTGAAAAGTTGAAATATCAAGTCTTACTACGTCGGCTCATTATCCAAGATCTCTCGTAGGTGATAACAGGGACACAATTATTCTAAATCTCGGCCACTGATTGGCCAATAGAGTTCTGGTTTCCACTGCCAGAGAGCAGTAGAGTAGATCACCTCAATGGCTCCAATTCAAAAGATGTATGCCACGGTAGGTGAGGCCATACAATTATTATTACCATATTATTGTACTCGCGAAGATGGATAATACCATTCCAAAGTACCTGCCAATCTTAATTCTAATGCAAAACTCAGAGCAGGAAACTATAACTCTCACTGTGGATTGTAGCTTGCCACGGTGGGTGAGTGGATAGCGTGTCGGTCTACTAACCCCAAGATTGCAGGTTCGCCCCTGGCCGTGGTAAGTGATTTTTGAAAGGCGGCAAAAATACGATACGCATGTCATACGATGTTGGCATGTTAAAGAACCCATTTGAATTCAGTAGGCCGAGTTCATAATGGCAAAATTAATCTCGGGAGTTTCCGCCAACACTAAGTTCCTCATTTCTCTACTAGAAAGCACTATAATGTTCAAGGAGCTTAGATATCTATTATCTAACCTCCTTGACTTTCATAGTGATTCAAGGAACAACGAAATTCGACATGCAAGCTACCCTCTGGGTGTCAAATTACAAAGCTTGCACCAGGCACCCGAGGCCATATGATATTAATTAACTGTGGATTGTGGTGCTCAGTAGATTGGTTGGTTCCTCAGTTAGCCCTGTGTACTTTGGGTGTGTGTAGAATCAGTCTGATAACCAGTGTTAATTGTGATTGTATAAGTGTGTGTTACCTGTGATTTCGGTAAGGACTGCGGACGATAAATTTCAAGTAGTTCCTACTTTTGGTACGAAATGCTACCGTCAACGACATTTAGCTGTGAACTTGGCTACTAGATGCCACCGCAACCAACATCTGGCGCCGAACGTTGGAACTTCATAGGGCGTTATAAAATCTTACCTACAAATTTAGCTTCACACAATTGTAGTTAGTGGGAGGTTCTTCGACATGCCATAAATCAATGACATGGGCTCGCCGGTTTTACTTCTCCTCCAAAGGAAGGAATACTGAGGGATTTTTAGTGCTCTTAAATATCCGACGACCTCGGCTGGGTTCTAACCCGTGATCTGGGGCATAGAACCTCAGCATGCTACAAACTACGCCACCGAAGCCGCCGTTCAGTAAATTCCGCGCACAACCTTGACCACTCCGTGGTCACGTCCCAGCCCGCCCGTTGCTTATTTAAAGTTGGCGCTAAGAAGCGCTGCAGTATCGTGAGACGATTTGGAATCACTTGCCTCACGTAGTGTACACATAAGTTCCTAGATCTCGCTACTAGTACTTGGAGAACACAGCAAACACCAGTGCATTACCCTGTAAAGAGCAGCTATCAGTTAACATTTTGAATTCTCTAGTTCCAAAACCGGCCATATGCAATGACATTGAAAATACGTTTTATTGTAAAAATTGTTGGCCCAGATATTGTCTTTCTATGATTAAACCACTGAGTGTCAAATCCAACCCGATACAATAGATTTATTTTTTTAGTCAATTTACCCTCTAGGTTGGTGGTTCCCACGGACTCAGCGAGGGAACTCACCACTACCGCCTCTATGGGCAGTGTCCTGGAGCATGGAACATCTGGTCGGATTGGATACAACTGGGGAGGTGTGATCAGCACTTCGCCCAGGCAGCTTCACCTGCAAAGCGAACAGGGGCCTTATGAGGGATGGAAGATGGGGATGGATAGGCTAGGAAGAGGGAAGGAGGCGGCCGTGGCCTTACAGTAGGTACCATCCCGGCATTTGCCCGAAGACGAAGTGGGAAACCACGGAAAACCACTTCGAGGATGGCTGAGGTGGGAATCGAACCCCCTCTACTCATTTGGACCACCCGAGGCTGAGTCGACCCCGTTCCAGTCCTCATACCACTGTTCAAATTTCGTGGCAGAGCCGGGAATCGAACCCAGGACCTCCGGGGCGGCAGCTAACCATGCTGACCGCTACGCTACGGAGGCGACCAAAATAGAAATTGCGAAGTATAATTGTAGGTTATTTCCAGAACCGGCCGTCTGCTCGATTTTTGTTAGTTCCAAAAGCGGTCATGTGTAAGTTCCGAAGCCTGCCACGCGGAGCGCACCGTTATTACCAGTGTCGCCATCCAAATGAACATAAATACTAACTTGTTATCATTCATAGTGTATGAGTGTATTGAAGATCATCGTACTTCTATTTTAAAGTGATTTATTAAAAATATTTAAATTTAATTTTAGTGTTTTAATTTTATATCTACTACAAATAAATATAGAAAATGGCAACAATACTAAGTTAACTAAGCTCGGACAGCCACAAAACTCACCATATTGCAACTCTATATTTAAAAAAAAATAATTCCAAACCCCTCAAACCCCCCGGAGTGTCATTGGCCTGCAAGGTCCCCTACAGTATTTACAATGTGGCCCTTAGTTAAAAGAGTTTGGGCACCCCTGCCATACGGGATGCAAGCAGATAAATATCAACCTTCGTGATAACACACGTTAGTTGGGCTGCGTAAAACAATATTATTAGGGGCAGCTGATTCACCTAGTAGGCCTATATAAAACGCTGAGGTGTAGCCTATATTTCACAAAACTCAAAACCAGAGGGAGTTAGAAGGTGCGTTTTGTGCCATAATCTTCCACAACGTCTTAATAGTACACGAAAAATCTTGCATTTCTTGAAAAGTCAACGGAAATATATGCATTTGTTTATAAAGTGCGTTTAAACAAGTAAACAGCACGATAGCTCCTGGCAGAACTTAGTCGCTAAAGTCCGCATAACACTAAAGCTGGGAGGGTGGTCTATACACATGAGGCGTCAACAAGTAACCGATTATTATAAGGTGCGTTCAAAAAGTAACGAGCCGGAGGCTGGAATGCGCAAACTGGTGACTACATCGGCTAATCGTGGCGTGTGTAACGAGGTGCGGTTCCAACCAGAGCGTGGAAGGCCACAGCCCGTCGCTAGAGGGCACGCGTGCACGTCACGTGACGATACAAAGCGAGTAGCAGCATGCATCAATCGTCCAACGCTGCCAGTCGCATTGAAAACAGTGACATGGAGGCGTCAACCGAAGAGGAAAGCGATGTTGTTCGGTTTCTGACAGCGGAAGGAGTAGGGGGAACGGACATTCATCGCCGAATGTCACAAGTGTACGGCGAACACTGCATGTCCCTTGCAAGGGTCAAGGCGTGGCACAAGCCCTGCAGGCAAGGACGGGTGTCGTTAGCCGATGATGCCCGGTCTGGGGCACCCCCTGCATTACCGATGACAACGTCTAGCTGGTTGATGCAGTCATTACCCAGGACCATCGAGTGACAGTGAACGCCATAGCCGCCGTGGTCTCTCCACGACAATGCACGACCTCATACGGCCAACACAGTCGCGGCACTCCTGCAGAAATTCAAATGGGAGGTTCTCGGCCACCCTCCATACAGTCCAGACCTCTCTCCCTGTGATTACGCCATGCTTGGTCCCCTAAAAAGGGCTCTGCGGGGCCAACGATTCACCTCGGACGCCGACGTCCAGCTGTACGTGCGGAACTGGTTCACATCGCAGCCCAGGGAATTTTATGAGACAGCCATTCACCGCCTCGTGTCACAGTGGGACAAATGCCTCAACAGCCAGGGCCAATACTTCTAACATACAAGTACTGGTTTCTGTAATTATGCCTCCGGCTCGTTACTTTTTGAACGCACCTTATATTATACAGTATTCTGCCTAGTGGCATGTCCATGTCTTCGTACAGAGAATTTCTGATGCCAATGTTCCCTGTCTTCAGCTTCTACCTTCAGTCTGCTGTAACTTCTTCCATCTTTCATGTCATCCAGATGTTGAATTCTGTAACCAATTGGGCATTCAAAAGAAACAGATTACCGGCAACAGTGACGAATTGCTATCTGACTCATAAATATCGACAAATTGTTTAAAAGTGCGTCTAAACAAATAAACAAGAAGCCCGCATAACAGTAAAGCCTGGCGGTGGTTTATGCACATGCAAGATTTCTCGCACAGGTCCCCTAGTTGTTATTATTATTTAATTTATCTTCTCGCCCATGTTTGATAAGATTGTATCGGTTGTTGCTGGTTCGCGGATCGAGTTCTACACTTTTAGATGTGTCTGGGACCAGTGCCGGATTAAGGTAAAATGAGGCCCAAGTCCCTCAGATTTTTGGGGCCCCTTTATTTTTTTAAAATAATGTTTATTTTTTAACACTTGTACATTTAATAAAGTATATAGGCCTACAAGAGTTTTTTTTTCACAAGGTGAATAATACACTTTTTATTAAATCATATATACATTCGTTTCAATTGAAACGATCATCGTTATTTGAAAACATTTCAGATGATTTGATGAACATTTAACAAATCATACTATTTTTTATTTCAGTATAATGTAATCAATTTTTTTTCTGTTTTTTTTTTCGGTCAATGAAATCTTCTACAATGTCATCAAATTCAATTTCCCGCAGAACATCTGACTCGATATACGTTAAACTTAGCATGTCTAATCGTTCTTGTTCTTTTTTTGGGGGGGGGGGCAGATAATTGGGGGCCCAGGCCTGGACCTAGTCAGGCCTAATGGGTAATCCAGCACTGTCTGAATAATGAACCTGTATCACCGGCTCCCTCAATAAACCTGCCCTCTCTACTTTCACCACGCATCACGTCAGTCGAGTATAGCTCATCAGCCAGAGATCAAATTACCTCCTTATACGTGGAGACATCTGGTCGGCACTTTAATATGACATTGCTTTTATGTCTCGAGGCACAGCTCCTGTTTTCTGAAAGCATTAAGAGCTGTAATATAATATCAATTGACTGATGACTTCCATTCGGTCTACACGAACTTATGCTCAATTAAATTTGGGAGCGGAGGGGGGATATGAGACTCTACCTGAAAAAAATCTGCAAGTGATTAATTTGCACAGGCAAGAGGGGTTACAAGGAAGACATGTTTCGTTTACCTAGCGGACATCATTAGTTTCAGGGTAATCAAATAATTTTACTAATGCAGCAAATGGCCACTTATTTTCTTTTCATGGTGGGTCAGGGAAGGCATTTTTAAGGAAATAGGCCGTGGACCTGTTGAAAGGAACCACCCCGGCATTTGCCTAGTGGTGAAAATGAGAAACCACGAAAACCATTTTCAGGATGGCCGAGGTCAATCAAATCAATTATAGACAAACACCAAACACTATTTAAACCCACAATGGTAATCACAAATAGTCATGGCAATCCAACATTAATCCGCGAAGGTGTTGTCTTGTATCCTGTAGGCTATGGTAGATCTGATTGAGTTAGTTATTGGGGATTTAAGGGGTGAAACAGCGAGGCCATTTGCCCCAAAGATCTGATTGATCTAATCCACTAGTTCTCAACCATAGGTCCATGGACCCCAGGAGACCTGCGAGAGGCTCGGGGGTGGTCCTCAAGGCAAGTGGATCAGGCAGCATATATAAAAGAAAAGTTGCCAAGAAATGGGGATTTTGAAAGCAATGTGCGATGAACAAGTTGTTGTTTGAGTCTCCAGTCTTTTGACTGGTTTGACGCAGCCCTCCATACCTCCCTCTCCTGAGCTAATCGTTTCATCTCTACATAGCTACCACACCCTACATCCGAGGCAATCTGTTTAACATAATCTAATCTTGGTCTACCCGTACAGTTCTTGTCCTCAACCCTTCCTTGCATAACTAAGCTTGCTATTCCTGGGTGTCTTAATACGTGTCCTACCAACCTATCTCTTCTCTGCATTAGCAGTCGCCAGAAACATCTCTCCTCTCCCACTCGTCTTAATACCCCTTCATTTGTTCCCCTATTTACCCATCCGATCTTCACGATTCTCCTGTAACACCCATGGAAAGAAATGTATGTACATTGGTATTATACACGGTCAGGTGTATTGTATTAGGCCTAGGCCTATATTTATCGGTATACATTATACATTTAAGGCCCAGTCTGTTGCGTTCTTTGCACGTCTGTGAACCATCAGACCATCCTGTACCCCGCAAGCAATGACTCATTCTATGCGTATTGGTTGGACATTGCCAATGGTTAAAACGAAAAAGAACACAACACTCGGCAACGCCTCACCGGTAAGAATCGATCCAGGGAACCCGCGCTTAGGAAGCAGGGCTCTTACCGCTGCACCACGCGCTCGTTGGCTTCTTGCTAGCGTACAACGCACATAGACGCCGCACTGCAATTTCAATTAATTAATTTCTCGGCAACGGCTGAGAAGCGCGCCTTACTACTTGCACCTGGTATTCGCCTGGTCAGGCCCTACACGTGTACTATAGATGGTTCGAATCGGTGACCCATGCATCGTATCCTCCCCTTGTTAGTAAGTAGACGGCAGGTTTCTTTCACTTACATTGGTCCCCATTTTCGAGCAACGCGTCTTCTACCCGTGACAGTAAATTATGTAATTGGTTTAGAGTTGCTCATCAAACAGGAGCAAGTTTCATGAGAACATCTTCTCGCCTCTTCCGGTGAGTCCATTGTTACAATCTAACAGGCTTTGTCATACTTGCATTCAATTAACCCCAACCATTAAATATTCATATCCTTATGATCCATAAAGATCAAGATCGCACTTTCTCCCGTTAGTACTTTCCGCTCCCGATGAGCAAGACTTCACAGCAACCCAAAGGGAACTACCAAGATAGCTCAGGACTTTTGAGGTCCAACACATCGTAGGCCATCCTTAAAATGATGTTCCGTTGTTTCCTATTCAACTCCAATCCGACAAATGCCGGGACGATCTGCGCTATGAAAATTCTCTTAATATTGAAACTAGATCCGGTTCAAGTTACCATATCCAATAAGAAACTTGTTCCGGCTCAGTTTCACCCATAGAAGAATGTATTTGTTCTAACTTAGTTGAATTTATTTCTATTCAATAGTTCCGGCTCACATTCTCTCATTCCAGTTCCAATTTTAGTTCTCCCACCCAAGAAGGAACTATTTCTGATTCACGTTCTCTCTCTCTTTCAAGAAGAAACTAGTTCCTCTTTTAGTTCTCCCATCCAAGTAGGAACTATTTCTGATTCACGTTCTCTCTTCCAAAAAGAAACTAGTTCCAATTTTAGTTCTCCCATCCAAGAAGGAACTATTTCCGATTCACGTTCTCTCTTTCAAGAAGAAACTAGTTCCAATTTTAGTTCTCCCATCCAAGAAGGAACTATTTCCGATTCACGTTCTCTCTTTCAAGAAGAAAGTAGTTCCAATTTTAGTTCTCCCATCCAAGTAGGAACTATTTCCGATTCACGTTCTCTCTTTCAAGAAGAAAGTAGTTCCAATTTTAGTTTTCCCATCCAAGAAGGAACTATTTCCGATTCACGTTCTCCCTTTCAAGGCGATACTAGTTCCAATTTTAGTTCTCTCATCCAAGAAGGAACTATTTCCGATTCACGTTCTCCCTTTCAAGACGAGACTAGTTCCAATTTTAGTTCTCCCATCCAAGAAGGAACTATTTCCGATTCACGTTCTCTCTTTCAAGACGAGACTAGTTACAAATTTTTAGTTCTCTCATCCAAGAAGGAACTATTTCCAATTCACGTTCTCTCTTTCAAGAAAAACTAGTTCCAATTTTAGTTCTCCCATCCAAGAAGGAACTATTTCCGATTCACGTTCTCCCTTTCAAGACGAGACTAGTTCCAATTTTAGTTCTCCCATCCAAGAAGGAACTATTTCCGATTCACGTTCTCCCTTTCAAGACGAGACTAGTTCCAATTTTAGTTCTCCCATCCAAGATCGAACTATTTCCAATTCACGTTCTCTCTTTCAAGAAAAACTAGTTCCAATTTTAGTTCTCCCATCCAAGAAGGAACTATTTCCGATTCACGTTCTCCCTTTCAAGACGAGACTAGTTCCAATTTTAGTTCTCCCATCCAAGAAGGAACTATTTCCGATTCACGTTCTCCCTTTCAAGACGAGACTAGTTCCAATTTTAGTTCTCCCATCCAAGAAGGAACTATTTCCGATTCACGTTCTCCCTTTCAAGACGAGACTAGTTCCAATTTTAGTTTTCCCTTCCAAGAAGGAACTATTTCCAATTCACGTTCTCTCTTTCAAGAAAAACTAGTTCCAATTTTAGTTCTCCCATCCAAGAAGGAACTATTTCCGATTCACGTTCTCCCTTTCAAGACGAGACTAGTTCCAATTTTAGTTCTCCCATCCAAGAAGGAACTATTTCCAATTCACGTTCTCTCTTTCAAGAAAAACTAGTTCCAATTTTAGTTCTCCCATCCAAGAAGGAACTATTTCCGATTCACGTTCTCCCTTTCAAGACGAGACTAGTTCCAATTTTAGTTCTCCCATCCAAGAAGGAACTATTTCCGATTCACGTTCTCTCTTTCAAGAAAAACTAGTTCCAATTTTAGTTCTCCCATCCAAGAAGGAACTATTTCCGATTCACGTTCTCCCTTTCAAGACGAGACTAGTTCCAATTTTAGTTCTCCCATCCAAGAAGGAACTATTTCCGATTCACGTTCTCTCTTTCAAGACGAGACTAGTTCCAATTTTAGTTCTCCCATCCAAGAAGGAACTATTTCCGATTCACGTTCTCTCTTTCAAGACGAGACTAGTTCCAATTTTAGTTCCCGCTTCCAAGATGGAATTAGTCCCAATTCACGTTTCATCACGAGTAAGTAGTTTAGTTCCTGACTCTCCTTCCGTTGAGTGGACGTTGGTCAGTACTAATACGGATTTCTATCTTCAATAAACTTACGTTCCTAGTAGGAAGAGGAAGATTAGATGCGTAAGTTAACTGAAATTATTTTTAATAATATATAGATTTAGTACAATCAGATACATTTTTGATAACGAGATCAGGAAATTAAATCGTTTTAAACACAATCCCATTTGTATTTAATTGCGAGTGTGGTGTTTGAATACGAGGAATCTTTTCTAATTGAATTCTAACACAACTTGAAAAAAAATCCATTAACATCCAAAACATAAACATTGAGTATTATGAACGCTCCAAGGGGAACTACTCCCTAAATAATATCCGTGATTCTAAAAAAACTTATTTGTTTCCAATCATGCCACATTGTTGTTGTTTCATTTTGGGGACTTTGCAACATTGTGGTCATGCAGTCCCGCATACTTAGGTGTGTGTAGAGTTTGTCTGATGACCAGTGTTAGTGTGTGTAGTTGTAATTCAGATAAGGACATGGCCTTAATTTAGGAATCATTCCGGCATTCCCCTGGAAAGTGGGAAACCACGCAAAAAACACTTCTAGGATGGCTAAAGTGGGAATCGAATCCGCCTCTTTTCAGTTCTGCCTCACGAGGATGAGGAACATCTCGTGGTGTAGCGGCTAGCGTTCTTGGCTGTTGCCCCGGAGGTCAGGATTCGATTCTTGCCTCTGCCAAATATAAATAATACTGGTGTGATGGCTGGAATGGGGTGCATTCTGCCTCGTGCTGCAAAACTGATAAGAGAAGAGTTTGATTCTCACCTCAAGCCATCCTGGAATTGGATTTCCGTGATTTCCCCCCAGACAAATGGGATGGTTCCTAACTCAAGACCACAGGCGCCTCCTTCCCAATCCTATCCACAAGTTACAAATACTCACACTAGTACAGCCATCACAATAACACAGGTTATTACATGCTCGGGGTTATATGACCACGATGTTGCAGCTCCTAAAATAAGTAATTATTACAAAACACGGGGGTGACGATAAACCTATTCCAGCCCTCGCATCAGAATGAAGTTCTTCGGCTGAAGTATAGTAGGAGTTGATCCCGGACCTACCACGGTGACAGCTAAGAAATCAACGAGACGAACGCCGGCAACGGATGTTGACTCGATATTGTTACCGGTGGCGGAAATCGGAACTAATGCGCTCCACACAGCCACACGCTTGCGATAGACGCGCAGTCGTCGCCAGCGAAACCTCATCGCATGTCACTTGTATGCATGATTCATGCTGGGTCGTGCGCTGTACGGTGTGTTCTCATTGTATGACTGTACATGCGTTCCCCATCTTGCCTCGCAACCGGTCGCTGCAGCCATAACGAGGCGAGCTGACGAAATGAACAGGGTGTTTGAAAAAGAATCCCTAGTTTTAATGTGCCCTAGAATCTGTACTATTCTAGTTTGTGGTGTGTGATTCATCAACGCTCCAAGTTTGGCTCCCCTGCTGTTGGCAGGTCTGTTTGATCTTGAGACGGCCCCAGTGCTGTTTGTTTCCTCTGTTCCCTCAGTTCAGTCCAGGCGTGCGTGCACGCAGTGCAGTGCAGAGCAACTCAGTAGCAATGACTCCGCAACAGAAAACGCAGTGTGTTATTTGGCTTGTGAAAACTGAGTCAGTTATAACACTGCAACGTAATTTTGACGTCAGTATGGCGGTGAATCACCTACAGCAAAAACTATCCGTCATTGTCTTTCAAGGAAACCGGTAGTGTTTTAAAAGCAAAATCACCAGTTAGACAGAGAAGGTCTGAACATCTTGTTGAACAGATCCGTGTTTCGTGTGTTCGGAGCCCAAAGAAGTCATTCGTCAGACGTAGTCGACAATTAGGAGTGCCTAAAGGTACTGTGTATGACGTAGTACGTAAACGACTTAAGTTGCGCCTCTACAAATTGCAGCTGTTACATGAAATAAAACCTGCTGATAAAATCAAAACTTGGAGAGTTGATGAATCACACACCACAAACTAGAATAGTGTATGTCACTTTGTACAGATTCTAGGACACATTAAAACTAGGGAGTTCTTTTCAAACACTCTGTATATACAGCAGCACCGTAACAATTCCCTGGTAGGGTAGTATGTGAGGCTGTTGAGACACATGGCCTATCACACGCTGGTTCATACTCCGTTACGTATGAGTAAGTTGTGAGAAACCTAGATACACTGGCTTCTCATTTGAATAATAGTGCTGGCAAGGAGGTGAATAAGTTCCCGTCTGACGAGCAACTCGGTCGCTGGGGCACATGGGTTGAATGCCGGGCTGACCTGGTGCCCAGTGTCTCATTCCCACAATTAAGTTATTGCACCAAGCTATTCTACTCAATACGATTATACTTGTTAAAAAACGTGTTAATTTCTTGAATCTCATTAACTTTTTATAGGCAACACAAACACCTTTACCACTTCCAACGGAATGTTTCACCGATGGGTGCTTTAATTATTTGCGTTAATATGTAATTTAAATAGTTTTTAATAAGAATTATATAACCGCCTTAATCAATACATAAATGAAAATAATGATTATTAAAGTTGTTCTTGGTACATGTTTCAGGGATTAATCAACAACATTTTTTATCCCCTTCATCATCCAATTGTAAAGCATAATTATGTAGGTTATAGAAAAATATTTTAAAGTATAGAACAAAATGAAATAGTTTGTGACGGTGTTAGTATTCAGCCTGCAAATATTAACGAAAATATATGAAGAAAACCAGTAGACATTCATTCACATTCCTGCTCCAAGCAAAGGTCAATAGCTTGAAATGACATACGTGGGATTACAATAATTCACCACTCCGTATATAATCAATAAAGATGTATTTTATGCTTAAGGGAACCGAGAAGTGTGGAATGCTGAAAAACGCTTATCATGGTATTACATCCATTTAAAAAATAAAGTTTTCAATGATTTTTTTTCAATTCTTTTCTCAGTCTTTATCAGGGCCTATTCTTTAATTCACAACAGTTTTATTGTTCTAAATGAAAAAACATTCAAGTAAATAGGTCATACATTTACCAAAAATTCATAAAATATTTGACATTGTAGGCACAATTTCTGAGAACGTTTTTTAAAATTTGGCCATGAGATTTTTACATGATATTTAACCACTGATACTCGACCTTGATGACTAAATTCATCTTCCTAACTGAAATAGGTTTGAAGATTAAAATTTTTTTTTTTTTTTTGGAATTAGCAGATTTTTTTGAGTATGGTATTTTTTTTTTTACTGAAATCTATTTCAGTTAGGAAGATGAATTTAGTCATCAAGATCGAGTCGGGTATCAGTGGTTAAATATCATGTAAAAATCTCATGACCAAATTTTGAAAAATGTTCTCAGAAATTGTACCTAAAATTTCAAAAATTTTATGACTTTTTGGTAAATTTATGACCTATTTACTTGAGTGATTTTTTTAAATTTAGAGCAAAAAAACTGTTGTGAATTAAAGAATAGGCCCTGATAAAGACAGAAAAAATTGAAAAAAATCATTGAAAACTTTATATTTAAATTGGTGTAATACCATGATAAGCGTTTTTCAGCATTGCACACTTCCTGGTTCCCTTAAAAGATCCATGAGCCAAATCAAACGGCAGCATGCAAAAGAACACGAACGAGGTAGGAAAAGCTTCACTTGGCAATGAGGTTAGCTCGAAGCATAACCTAAAAAGAAGCAATGGAAAAACAAAGACCATAATAAAAGGAATAAAAAATGTTGTTGATTAATCCCTGAATCGTGTACCAAGAACAACTTAAATAATAATTCTTTTCATTTATGTATTGATTAAGGCGGTTATATAATTCTTATTAAAATCTATTTGAGTACAACAATGCGGAACCATCATGAGTAATTTAAATAATAGAACAAAAATGTAATTTCTTTATGACAATTTTTGGCTTAAATTTTGTTGCTGTTTCCTTAATACCTATTTTCGAGGCTTATGAAGTTTGATTAATTATTATTTTTTCACTACAGACTCTTATGCCTTACATGCTCACAGCGTCAAATCTAGTCTGCAAGCATCTGTTAGTGAAAGAGGCGCCTTCATGATCCTCTCTTAACAGTTAGCACTGCAGCCACCTCTGCTTCTACACCTCTTATCTTGAAATCGTTTAGCGACAAATAGAACCAGTGCCTTCTAGGCCTTCCTCTGTTTATCTTATCCTAAACACTAAGTTCATTTCTCTCGTAGGTAGTCTAACCTCTCCTCCCTATTACCATATCATGGGCCCACCATCTGATTCGGGTTATGTGAACAGTCTCATCTACCGTAACGTGTTCATTATCGAACTTATCCTCTTATATCTTAATTACCAGTACCCTCCTATCATTTGCTTCCATCGATTTGACCAATCAATCAATCAATTAACCAATCACTCAATTATCATTCGTAGCTTTTCAGTCGGTCAACACGATTATGCCCAAATGAATGGGCGGGGTACAAGATATGTAAATAGATTACAGTCCTGGAAAAAGTTACATGTATTAGTTAATTATCACAATTAAATGGGTCAAAATGCGTAATCCTAAAATGCTCTATTTAATTGTGATATTAAATTGAATAAAATCAAATCAATTACTTTTTTGTAGAACTTTTCGTGCTGAGAAATTCTTGCACTCATGGTATTGCGCCCGTTGACGCATGTTTGCTCAGATAGTTTGGTTGGTTCTTAAGTTTAGGGGCTGCGACAACGCGGTCATGTAGCCCCGTGTACTTTGGGTGTGTGTAGAATCTGTCTGATAACCGGTGTTAATTGTGATGGCTGTATTAGTGTGTGTATCTGTTTTAGGTAGATTTCATTAGAAAGCTAACTATTGCAATGGGTACCATGTTTCGACTTCCGGAAAATTTTGACATATCTTCACGTTTCACATCCCCTAGACCCCAAAACCACCGTCAGTTAAAAAGTTTATATATAATTTATGTATATATATATATATACATATATCACTTTCTTGTGGACACGATAACTACCGCAATTTTGCACCAATCAATTTGAATTTTTTACATAATATGTATCCCTATAAAATCTCGGTCGAGTTCGTTAATGGGCACAATAGGTCGACGGGGGTGAAAATGGGGGGCTTTTTTTTCTTCGAAAAAGTGAAATATCGCTATAACTCTCTTAATATTTGAAATATCGAAACCATTCAAAGTTCATACTATGTGTCGAATAAGGCCCAAAAATTTATGTTTGAAGAGTTTTTTGATAGCACCAACCATTGACCAAAGGGGTGGGAATAAGTGTTTTTTTCGGGAAACATTTATCATATCTCTCGTAATAGGCACAATATCAAAACCGTACAAACTGGAAAGTATTCCCCTAATAATTACCTAAAACTTTTGTCTGAAAGAATTTTGATATGACCCACCATTACGCCAAGGGATGAGAAAAATGATTTCGGAATTATAAGAAAATGCCAAGAGCTATCAGAGGTTGCCATGACAACACTACTAAATTGATGAGAGATGTGTTATCAGACGTTGCCATGACAACGCACTTGCACGCGATCACATTTAGTTTTCCATCTGACTAAGTGAGAAGCGGCCTCGGTGACGTAACTGGTAGTATGCTGAAATTCTATGCCAAAGTTCGCGGGTTCAAAGCCGGCCGAAGTCGTCGGATGTTCTAAGAGCGCTAAAAATCCCTCAATATGCTTTCCTTTGGAGGGAAAGATCCAACGTTCGTTGCGAGTTGCTGGTTGCGGTGGCATCTCGTAGCCAAGTTCAGAGCTAGGTGCCGTTGACGGTAGTATCTGGTAGCAACATTAGGAACTACTGCGTGAAATTGACCGTCTGCAGTCCTTACCTGAATTACAGACTAATACAGCCATCACAATTCACACTGTTTATCAGACAGATACTACACTCACCCAAAGTACACGGGGTTACATGACCGCGTTGTTGCAGCCCCTAAACTGAGGAACCAACCAAAATATCTGCGAGAGATATAATTTTGCGTGAAAAAGTAACAGACCGTTACATAGTTACACATCAGTGTCGAAACCTTGCATAAGGACAGTGTGACCACAAGTACAAAAATGTACCCCAAATGACAAGAAGGTTACCGTCCCCATAAGACAATAAAATGTTTAAAATATGCATAAAATGACGAAAAACAAAGTTAATTAAGCTCCAATTATAAAATACTTTCTCGCAATGAACGAGGTCTGATCCTTCTACGAAAACGTGCATATTCTGCCTATTTTCGCCTATCCCCAAGTTTGCCCGATGAAATCTACCTCCGCCTTCCGGCGTGCCGAGAGGACTTGTTTTAATTCAAGTAAGAACTGCAACTTTGAATTTTTCAAATAGTTCCTACTTTTGCCGATAAACGCCACCGTCAACGACTACTAGGCCTAGTTCAGAACAAAGCTACTAGACGCCACCGCAGTCGGCTCTTGGCAACGAACGTAGAAACCTAAGAGCGTTGTTTACATTCTTGACCTATCCTTTCAGCTTCACACAGTGAAATTAGTGGAAGGTTCTTTAACATGCCATACATCTATGACATGGGACCGCCGGCTTTACTTCCCCTCCGAAGGAAGGCATACTGAGGGATTTTTAACGCTCTTAAAAATCCGACGGCTTCGGCCGGTTGCTCAGATAACTGAGACTAAAACCTATGCTGGAATGTAACTGAACATACCCTGCGAGCGGCGGGAAGAAGCTCAAGCAATATCGCTTATGATCATATCTTTATATATTTTGGACATTCCAAAAATCAATTATAATTATATAATTGCCACGGTGGGTGAGTGGTTATAGTGTCAGGGGCGTGGTGGCTCAGCGGTCTAGCTGTATGCCTCTCACCAAGGCGGTCCGGGTTCGATTCCCGGTCAATGCATGTGAGATTTTCGAAGTGAAATGCCATGTCCTGTGGTTCGGATTCCACGTAAAAAGGAGGTCCCGTGGCTCATGATCTCGCGATTAACGGTCACGTTAAACTACAAGCTTGCTTTTGGTTATAGTGTCGGACTACCAACCCCAAGATTGCAGTTCGCCCCTTGCCATGGTAAGTGATTTTTGAAGGCGACAAAAATCACGACACTCATGTCATACGTTGTTGGCATGTTAAAGAACCCATTTGAATTCAGTAGGCCGTGTTCAATGGAAAAATTAATCTCGGGATTTTCCGCCAACACAAAGTTCCTCAATTCTCTACTTGAAAGCGCTGTAGTGTCAAGGAGTTTAGATATCTAACCTCCTTGACTTTCATAGCGTTCAAAGGAACGACGAAATTGAACATGCAAGCTACCCTCTAGGTGTCAATTAACAAAGCTTGCACCAGGCACCCGAGGCCATACAATATTATTATTATTATTATTATTATTACCAAGTAATTCTGCATATTTGAAGTACAGCATACTTGGTAAATCAATGAAACTATCAATTTACGCGGCTAGCTCATATCCTAAGAGCACGCCATATTTGGTAACACCAGTTTCCTATTTGTCTTTGGAAGAGGCAACATCGATGTGCATGTTGGAGCACAAGTGAAAGTACGTCCATGAAGGGAAAACATGTGGCACGAAAAATCAGTGGATATTTTTTCTCATGGATAGCCATCATGGCATTATTTAACAATTTAAAGATTGGAGACATTCATTATTACATAAACTGTGAAATATTTTCATTCTCCGAGGTGAAATGATGGACTTGTGTAAAGCAAACTCTATGACCGCATGGACACACACACACACTTCAGTGTTACATAAACTGTGTAATTAATTAACTGTACAAAATCTACGAGTACAATCTTTATTTGCCGGATGGGCAGTATTAGCATACTTTCAATTTTTGCAAAAAATGAAAGTAGACTTATGAGATCTACACAGGGCGAAAAAATGTGTGTCTGTCTGTCTGTGTGTCTGTGTGTGAGTGTGTGTGTGAGTGTGTGTACTCTGAATGTCTGTCCCCCCCCCCCCCCTATCAATTCGAACACGGTGAAACCGAATTGAATGAAATTTGGTACAGAGGTAGAACTAGCAAAGGACACCTCAGTGCCATGTTTTATATCGCCACCATCTTGACGCAAACGTAATGGCGGCCACCCAAATGTACAAAGTTTAAATCTAATTACGACTAACCTAATCATCCGACCTCTGCCAAATTGTGCAACAACATATATTTATATGGCGAGCGTTTTTTGACTAAGCTACATGGTCATCAGCCCAGTAGTTCGCAGATGGCGGCCATGTATGTGTGCAAATCGATTCCCCCTATCAATTCAAACACGGCGAAATCGAATTGAACGAAATTTGGTACAGAGGTAGCAGTAGCAAAGGACACCTCGGTGCCATATTTTATATCGCCGCCATCTTGACGAAAACGTAATGGCGGCCACCCAAATGTTAAAAGCTTAAATCAAATTACGATCAACCTAATCATCTGATCTCTACCAAAGTTTGCAACATTATACCACTATGTAGGAAGAATCTTTTGGCCAAACGACAAGGTCATGAGCCCAATACTTTGCGGATCGCGGCCTTGAATGTGTGCAAATCGATTCCTCCTATCAATTCAAACACGGTGAAACCAAATTGAACGAAATTTGTTCGGAGGTAGCACTAGCAAAGAGCACCTCAGTGTAATGTTTTACCGTATATCGACGCCATCTTGACGGAAACGTAATGGCGGCCACCCAAATGTTCAATGCTTAAATCGAATTACGACTAACCTGATCATCCGATCTCTACCAAATTTTGCAACAACATATATTCATAAGTTGGGCGTCTTTTGACTCAACTACAAGGGCATCAGCCCAATAGTTTACAGACGGCGGCCATGTATGTGCACAAATTGATTCCCCCTATCTATTCAAACACGGTGGAACCGAATTGAACAAAATTAGGTACAGAGGTAACACTAGCAAAGAGCACCTCAGTGTCACGTTTTATATTGCCGTCATCCTTACGGAAACGTAATGCTGGCACCCAAATGTAAAAAGCTTAAATCAAATTACAACCTACCTCATAATCTGATCTCTACCAAATTTTGCAACAACATACCTTTATGAGAGAAGCATTCTTTGAACAAGCTACAAGGCCATCAGTCCAATAGTTTGCATATGTCGGCCATGTATGTGTGCAAATCGATTCCCCCTATCAATTCGAACACGGTGAAATCGAATTGAACGAAATTTGGTACAGAGGTAGCAGTAGCAAAGGACACCTCGGTGCCATGTTTTATATCGCCGCCATCTTGACGAAAACGTAATTGCGGCCACCCAAATGTTAAAAGCTTAAATCAAATTACGACCAACTTAATCATCTGATCTCTACCAAATTTTGCAACATTATACCACTATGTATGAAGAATCTTTTGGCCAAACTACAAGGTCATGAGCCCAATACTTTGCGGATCACGGCCTTGAATGTGTGCAAATCCATTCCCCCTATCAATTCAAACACGGTGAAACCAAATTGAACGAAATTTGGTACGGAGGTAGCACTAGCAAAGAGCACCTCAGTGTAATGTTTTACCGTATATCGACGCCATCTTGACGGAAACGTAATGGCGGCCACCCAAATGTTCAATGCTTAAATCGAATTACGACTAACCTAATCATCCGATCTCTACCAAATTTTGCAACAACATATATTCATAAGTTGGGCGTCTTTTGACTCAACTACAAGGGCATCAGCCCAATAGTTTACAGACGGCGGCCATGTATGTGTACAAATTGATTCCCCCTATCTATTCAAACACAGTGAAACCGAATTGAACAAAATTAGGTACAGAGGTAACACTAGCAAAGAGCACCTCAGTGTCACGTTTTATATTGCCGACATCCTGACGGAAACGTAATGCTGGCACCAAAATGTAAAAAGCTTAAATCAAATTACAACCTACCTCATAATCTGATCTCTACCAAATTTTGCAACAACATACCTTTATGAGAGAAGCATTCTTTGAACAAGCTACAAGGCCATCAGTCCAATAGTTTGCATATGTCGGCCATGTATGTGTGCATATCGATTCCCCCTATCAATTCAAACACGGTAAAACCGGATCGGAAGAAATTTGGTACAGAGGTAGCACTAGCAAAGGGCACCTCATATTCATGTTTAATAACCGTATAGCACGTTGTATTTCAACAAGCTACTACAACGAAAATCCAATTATACTCCATGAAAAGGACAAATAGTTATAACAATACCCATGCATTTAGGAGAAAGTAGGCTATATGTTCTTTACTGAACATCTTGTTATTGGTTTAATATTTTGTGTTAATATTTTCTGTAAATATCAGTGCAAAAGTCACGAGTGAGTGTCGCACAAGCGACAAGACTAGAGCCAGTGGCGGAGTGAAAATGGGCAATTTTTTACCGCATATTAGCTTCAGAGCGCGCAAGTTTTCATTAATTATGTGCTACGTTATTACCAACGCTAACATTACAATCATTCTAAACCATCAGATCTTCGAATACAACCCCAACCACGCGATGGCATGTGATTTCTATATCATGCGTGGAGAATTGGCAGCGGAAGATGTCCAAATACAATGAGAAGATAATCTAAAGCCATACACGAGACCACATATAACATCTCATGGCAGGTCTCGAACCAAGTGACGCTGCATCTGTAAGTCAATGTAATAATAATGTTATTGGTTTTACGTCCCTTTTAACTACCCTGGCTTTTAGAGACGCCGGGGTGCCGGAATTTTGCCCCGAAGGGGACCTTTAACGTGCCAGTAAATGTACTGACACGGCTCCCTCGCATTTGCGCACCCTCAAATGCCAGCTGACTGCGCCAGGATTCGAACCTGCAACCTTGGGCTCAGCAAGCGAGAACGTTACCCCTGAGCCACGCAGCCAGACATCTGTAAGTCAGATCAAGTATTTGTAGCGTATTGTAATGAGTTGGAAACAGTTGATTAGTTTAATTTGGTTTCATTCATTTAAGTGCACGATGCAGGTAGTTAATTATAAGACGCGTGTGGAAAGTAATAGTTTTATTAAACATTTATAGACGCCAGGAAGGCTGGATTTTCAATGCTCATTTCGTATCATTTGAAAACAGTTATTATCAACTTTTATTTTGTCAAGCTGATGACAAATAAACTAGTTTGGCAAATGTAAAATCGAGGCCAAGGTTACGAGCCAAACCCACTACACAGCACTCTCGATTCTAGGCAATGCATCAGTATAGTGTTTTAGAAGGCTGTGAGATTCTTAACATTATTACAAGTGGAATGCAGAGTTCCGTTATTCACATTTGTTGGCCAGATCAATACTTGAAAACAGGTTTATTTCTTTAAGAGGAGCCAGTAGGCAATGAATGCAACTGTATTTCGTAACCAAGTGAACGCAGGTTCGACCTTATTCAGGGAAGAGGCAATTTTATAAATGCTCACACACACTCTTAGCTTGTATCAGAAGCCTTCATGTTTATTTAAAGCGTTGTCAGGATGTGTTTTCTGCACATAATCTTTATTAACAGTATTTCAAACGTGTATCAATTAGGAATCCACACTTTTGTAAATTAACGTTATGAGAGTATCATATGAGTCGTGACCTCCGACATTGTTATTGTGGTTATACCGGTGGTAATGAACTATTTGAAGTCGTACCAAACCGAGGGCGCCTGGATCGATGAATCCGAAATAAGAGTAAAGTAATTGGTGAGGACACAGGATGTCTAATAATTATGAAGTAATTGGTGAAGACACAGGGTGTCTAGTAAACTATTAAACTATTGAGTTATTTTGCTTAAGTTGGATACACACGTTACCTAAATACACTGAACTCTTTTAAAGGTCCATATACTGAACAACAATACTGTCATGGATAAATAATTGTGTGAATCTTTAATAATCAAAAATAGGGTATTGAAAACTAACGAATCTTATAATTCCCCCTGAGTCTAAATAAAATTTCTAAACATTAAAAATAAACTATTTTCTGGACCAAATGTTAACACTTAGATATTGTTAAGCTGTTTTAGATACATTTTGATACATTATCACATGAATAGTCGACAACTAATTGGTGACGTGATAACAGAAACACACACATCAGATTAGTAGCAATATGAGTCGATGTAATTGTTTAATTACTATCGCATTTGCAGGCTTTCCTATATTTTTAGCCTACTTTCGATTTTTGCAAAAAATGAAAGTAGACTTATGAGATCAACACAGGGCGAAAAAAGTGTGTCTGTCTGTGTGTGTGTGTGTGAGTCTGTGTGTGTGTGTGTATGTGTGTGTGTGAGTCTGTGTGTGTGTGTCTGTGTGTGTGTGAGTGTGTCTGTGTGTGTGTGAGTGTGTGTACTCTGAATGTCTGTCCCCCCTATCAATTCGAACACGGTGAAACCGAATTGAACGAAATTTGGTACAGAGGTAGCACTAGTAAAGGACACCTCAGTGTCATACTTTATATCGCCGCCATCTTTACCAAAACAGAATGGCGGCCACTCAAATGTTCAAAACGTAAAATCAAATTACGGCTAAACTAATCATCCGATCTCTACCAAATTTGGTGACAACATACCTTTATATAGGACGCGTCTTTCACCCAAAATTCAAGGTCATCGGCCATGCCATTTCAGGATGGCGGCCGTGTGAATTATGCAACCATTTTAATAAATAGCTTAAGACCCACCAATTCCGATTATCGAGCCTAGGGGGGTTTAAGCTATCCTGAAGGTCGTGATCCGTTATTTATTATAATTTAATATTATAATATTATACAGTATGAGTGGCTTAAAAGAGCTGAGCCGTTTGTGTCACACGACAAGATGGCAGCTGTCCTCATGTGCCTGTCTTATATTTCAGTAGTTTTAGTATGTTGTATGTGATATACCGTACTGATACAACAATATAAACTTTGTATGAAATGATCTTTAATGAAGATGTACTGCAGTGAAGAAATCGTTTATTTAAAGTCATTATTTGCCAACAGTTTGTATCTAATATGTCAGTTAAGAACACCTGACGTCATGGATACGGTTAGCTCTGGGCTAGCATGTTAGTCTGACACGCAGTTGACTGGGGATCGAATACTGCTACAGTTAGTTTTTTTTTCTTGAATTCTTTTACAAATGATGTGCACGAGCTTTTCCCACAGATACTGAATAAAATGTCATTTAGCTCAAAGGAGAGGATAAAGTATACACTCGTATATTAATAAAATCACAGTCCCAGCATCGCACATAAACAGAAGACATTAGAAAAAGGAGAATAGAAGAACTAGATACACGTTGTCATTAACCACAGCCTTCTTAATGCCTCTGTACGGTGCTGTCCTCTTGTGGGTTATGTGGGTAATATTGTTCCAAACATAACGCTGTGTAAATGCCTGAGCTGGCCTCCTGAAGTATGGCAATTTTGTAATACTGGTAGTTCAACTATTAGCCACGATCGCGTTCCGAATACCTTTAAACACTGCCAGCTGGATCGCCTCCCTCTTGGCTACTTTAAACTGCCTACTCATTCAACACCCATAGAACACTGCCATCGTAGTACATTACGATGGCAGTGCATAGGCGTACAAGATAAAGATTAATTCACTGATAGGTCGCAGCACCACCTACTGTGATTGGGGCGGAAGATGATTGGGGCGGAAGATTCTTAATTTTGCAGGCTGGCTTAATATAGAGATTAACGGACGTGAATGCATTACAATAAGTTAGTAGTTTTGTTATTCAATCATCATAAAGTATATAATATTGATCTTGACACTTACTGGCTTATTATCAATATAAAAGAAAACAAACAATACATTGTGGTTGGGGTGATTGTTTTAGGGATGAGGACAAAGAGTCATAAAGATACCCATACATTTAGGAGAAAGTAGGCTATATGTTCTTTGCTGAACATCTTGTTCTACTTTCTTAACACTTTGACACTATGACCGTTTGTTACAAACAGTAACAAATCGAGTACGCAGGCAGTGCCAATTGCACAACCATAGGAGTGCTGAATTATTGTATGCATTTGTGTTGTATTAGCATAGCTTTTTTAATTTATTCAGCAACATTGTGCACATAGCTTGATTTTCTTAGTAATAAACGCATTTCGTTTATTAATTGATGATATTTAGGACTAGCTAAACACTTAACTCTAAATATAAATGTTAGAGATGGCACCATCATAGCATAGGACAAATTTTCCCCTTGCTACTAAATGTAAATGTTCTAGTATTTGTAAACAAGTAAATGTCTTGCTTTGGTGTAGATTCTTTTGATGTTTGATCCTCCCGTAGTCATTTCGATGTAATTGCTTAGGGCCGATCTTACGTGCCATTCTCTTAGCTTGTTCATTTTAGTCGAATTTTGTATTAGGACCATGAGAGTAATTTAGATCTTGTTTAGGACTTTTTTTATATTTTCTTTCAGGGCAGAATAGTATCGGACTAGCCGTTTTGCAACTCTCATGCTAGGCTAGGGATCTATTCTGAATAAAATTTATTTGTGATTTTAACATAAGACCGACCTCTCTTTTCTTGTTTAGTTTTTTTTATCGATGCATTCCTCTGAGCTGGTTAAAGATCGAACCTCACTAATTCCCGACACCCCCGAGTGCAGACTTTGTGCTACACCAGCCTATGAATGTATCGTCCCCTATACTTGTGTGTTAACTGGAAGAGGGTCTCGGAAGGGTTATTTGAAACCGGTGGCTCCCCGAAATCTTTGGCCAGCGGGCACAGTATATATACTGTAGATATTTTTGGCGGTTTGACCAGCGTGAGCTTGAAGGGCACACGGACAGCGGGTTTTTCTTCAACTTGATTCACTGAAATCGTTGCTGCTCGTCTTCCTTTGGTCGTAAAAGAATGTTTTTCTGCAGAGCCTTCCTCGGGAGGTCCTTTACAAAATAGTGAAGGCCGCATCAGGGTCCATCTAGTAGTTCTCGAGATTACCTGTTGCATCCGGGAATCGGGGAATTTGTTTGATACTTTGTAGAGATTTTTTATGTTAAAAAAGTAAAAAAGAAATATATATAGATAATAATATTAATAATAATAATAGACCATCAACTTGGGGATTACCAGGCGGATTTCAGGAAAAGGAAATCCTGTCCTGAACAAATTATCAACCTCAAACACATCATTAACTATCAAATATCACGGGCTAAATCGTATGTTATCACTTTCATTGACTTCCAAAAGGCATACGACTCTATAGATACGGAATTCTTTCTCGGTCCTGAAAGAACTAGACCTCGATAACAAAACTACAAACCTAATCAGAGAAATGCTAACTAATACATTCTCCAAAGTTAAATTCATGGGGGAGCTCTCCACACCTTTTGAGATTAAAACAGGTGTACGGCAAGGAGACGACTTTCTCCACTGCTATTTAACTGTGCCCTAGAAAAAAAGTAGTCAGAGAGTGGAATGTGAAGACCCACAGTGGAACCAGAATAGGAACTAAAAACAAAGGCATTAGGGTCAATGTTTCAACTTTTGCTGATGACATGGCCCTACTAGATGAGACATGGGAAGAAGCCAAGGAACAGACTCCAGAGGCAAGCGTTAAAAATGGATCTCAAAGTCTCTGTTGAAAAGACCAAAATAATGACGAACATAAAATAACACAAAAAAAGCGGGATGGTCGAACTCCTCTAATTAGGTTAAACCCAAACAGTCCTGTCTGTTCGCGCTAATGGGTTTGGGAAGAGAGTGGGGGTAGGCAACCTCCCCTGAAATGTTGGTTAAGCCATGAGTTGACTGGCAGCTACGTACATCTGGACTCCCTGGAGTTTCCGTAGATATAATCAGTGCAGCTAACATGTTATCCATGTTCAGTCACGATTGAGAGTTATAGGAAAATATAATTGTTGTAAGTATGAGTTGTCACAACGGGGCCAAAAGTAGAGGTGTTCCAACAAGGAATTCATTTCCGAATGCACCTTATTTTGTAGCAGAATACATATAAGCATTTTGGTTCCCACGATATCGTTTTAAAGCTCATAGTGCAGGCTATAACTTGCATGTTGACGAAGCCACAACATAAAAATTAAAATGTGCAGATCTGAATAGTAACTACGAAACACAAAGAAAATAACCGAAACTTATCGTTATCAAGTGCAAGGCTAAAGAAAACCAGGAATCTGGAATAATACCTAACGTTGCTAATGAGTAGTATCGAATACGTCTTTGAGATAACAGGAGTAGATAGTGGCGAACACCGTGAAGATCAGGGCAGGTTGACAGATTCCAAAATATATGGTCGAACATCAATTCTGCTCGATTTTCCTTAATTCCACTCGGTCCTCCAAGGGACCCAAAAATAAGTTCTTCAACTCCGCACAGGCTTTGACAAGGAGTCAGCAAAGGGGTTATCCCCAATGACGTAAACAAATGTCATAACCCTCCTGCTCGCATACCAAGGGCCGGGCCAAACACCTTCTGCAGCGCATTTCCTGTCCATATTTTTATTTCACAATAGTGATTAATATTTAGTTCTTTATGTATTATATTTATATCTGATTTAACGAATGAGCGGAATTGTCTTCAGAGCGCTTGGCCGATGGAGTGGTGGTGTTCGCAAGACATTGTTGTGCCATTGGTCCTATATCAAAAATGTATTGTATACATGTATTTGATCAAATGGAATTGATAAATCTATCTATCTATCTATCTATCAACCGCTCTGATGCCAAGTCCGCTCATTCGTTAAATCGGGTATAAAGTGTTTGTCACATTATAACTTATATGGCAAAAAATACAAGTGATTTAAAATTAATAATAATATTCTTTTAAATAAGTCTGCCAAGTTTTCTATTTTTTTCTACAAATTTTATGCATTGTTTTTAACATGTGCATAATTAAATGTTTGTATGTTTTTTAACATAGTCAGACATTATAAAATTAAATGTAGATAATAATAGGTGTATAATTTGTACCTAAAAAAATACTTTCGATATCAGTTGCGGATGCTGAAAATACTGTTTTCCAGCCTAGAACGGAAATATCAGCTGCATTCAAGAATTCACTCATCCGCTGCATACGGTGTTTGACCCGGCCCTTGGTATGCGAGCAGGAGGGTTATGACATTTGTTTACGTCATTGGGGATAACCCCTTTGCCGCCCCTTGTCAAAGCCTGAGTGGAGTTGAGGAACCTATTATTGGGTCCCTTGGAGGACCGAGTGGAATTGAGGTAACCCTGGCTACCTGACTGGAATTCCCGAGCGGAATTGATACCCGCCCAAATATATTTACCTTCTGGTCCAGTTTGGAGTGGGGGCAGTGAAACACGCCTCAGGCAACTTCCCCTGTTAGAAATTTCCTAATTGACCCCCGTGGAGAGAACTCATTAGTGGAGCTCGGTATCACCCCAAAAAAAGCTTCAAGTGGGCAAACAATACATAGACATCGTCAAAGAATTTAAATATCTTGGGAAATGGATCAGCTGGGATGCGCTACATAAAAAGTCAATGGAATCGAAGAGAAATGAAGTTGAAGTGGTCTCCCAATTTACGAAAGACACTTATAACAAGTAGCCTCTCTCCTGGAATACCAAGATAAGAAATTATAACACGGTAATTATAACCAGAAGCCTTATATGCAGCCGAAAAATTGTCTCTCACCACCTACGGACCGCTTGAAAGGCTGGAGGTCAAGGAAAGAAAGATATTACGCAAAATCTTAGGCCCCAAATTCCATAACAACAAATTAATCCATGCCAGGAACGAAACCCTTTACCAAAAGACTGAAAATCTTTCGGACACAATAAAAAAAAAAGGAGACAACACTTTCATCGTTAACATTCTTGAAGGAAAAATGCTGGGAAAGAAAGGAAGAAGACGGCCTCGAAGACATCAAGAATAGAATGGGATGTGACAATTACATGGAACTGAAACGAACCACCAACGACAGAAGAGTGTGGTTGCATCGACCAGATCGTTTAGAATATGATGATGAATTCCCACTCGAAACTCCAGCACATAAAACATCTCTAAGTAGCGTCTGGACTAGATCCCTTCCCTTTCTTTCACTTTTACAATCTCTAACAATAGTTCAGGTAGTCCCTATTAGTAGAAGTGACTCTCATTCTCTTTTATTATTTTTCAACCCACTAACGCACAGATGATTTAGATCTTTTGTTAACCACAATGCTTACTACCGAGTTCACATTAAAACGTTACATACTCGTACAAAGGTTTTACCAATTCCCTCCTCATGTTTCGTTCACTGTCAGTTACTAGCGAGAAATGTATCCGCTGCTATAATGAACAGAATAGCGTAGTGGCTAGCATTCTTGGCTGTCACCACGGAGGCCCAATTCGATTCGTTCCCGGCTCTGACAAGAAATGTAATTCTGGTCTGAGGGCTGGAACGGAGTACACTCAGCTTCTTGAGGCAAAACTGAGAAGAGGCGGGTTCGATTCCTACCTCAGCCATCCTGGAAGTGGTTTTCCACGTCTACTCCAGCCAAATGCCCGGATGGTATCTAAATTAAGGCCACGACTGCTTTCTCCCCAAATCCTACCTCAATTACACATAAAACACTAGTACGGACATGAGAGACACAGGTTATCAGACAACTGCTACACACACCAAAGTAGACGAGGCTAGATGATCACGATGTCGTAAAGCCCATAAAGAGTCAACAACAACAACAACTGCAATATGGTATATTGGCTTTCACGGCCAGTGAATTATAACTCAGCAATTTTGTTTAGGTTCGTGCCGTGTCTTGTGTGGGGTTTTGCATAGGAACACCAAACTGACTCATCAGCGGGCTCTTGGTGTCCCTGCCCGGACCCACACAGGAGTAGCGAACTGCGATTTACTGCGAGAACTAAGCCTCAAACAGCCATAACCTCCCTATGAAGGCGAAACCTCACACAAGACACGGTACAAACCTAGAAAAATTACTGAGTTTTAATTCACTAGCCGTGAAAGCCAATACCGGTATACCATCTTCTTGGAAGCCTTCATAGGGAGGTTATGGCTGCTTGAGCTTTTAGTTCTCGCAGTAAAGAGGCGCAGGTGCGCTTCATAAAAAGGGAGGTAGCGTGCAGTTCGCTACTCCAGAGGGGGTCCGGACGGGGACACCAAGAGCCCGCTGATGAGCCAGCCTGGTGTCCAAGGCGAAACCCCACATAAGACACGGCATAAACCGAGAAACATTGCTGAGTTTTAACATCTGTAATACAGATCAGTATGTCATAAATCATGTCCAGCCGGACATAATAAATATATTGCCCTTTCTAGTAGAAAATCTGCTGTGTGGAGTAATTGTTCCACTCCTTTCCCTTCCTCATAGCTCATCACCAGCTGTTTGGCATGTTCGTTGTTATCATTGCAAACACTGTTTACGTCAGAATACCTCAGTCAAAGCGAAACACATGCGTTTTACCACAATCTACGCTTACACTGCACAGTGGGTCAAAATCGAAATCTAGGAGGACAAAATTATTTATATTCATAATTAAAAAATCAAAATTTATTACAGCATTCTCATATAATTGGCTCTCACAATTCTGGGATATAAACGCATCTTAGTGTAAATCTGTCACCGCTGTTCGAGCAGTCTGAATTGGAGGGTGAATGTAAGTGGCTGTGGTTTGGTTGTCTTTGTGGTTAGTGTGATGCTTTAAGATGGAACATGCAGCTGAAGGTATGCTCTTTGTAACGTGTTTCAGTTATTAATGGGCGAAATTTTTACGTAATTTTAGCTATATTTGCACTATATAATATTTAACTACTATTTTTAAAATTATATTTCCACTTATATTTTTAGTATGTCGCGTCACTCTGCGTCACTTTCTACATAATGCTAAAATGTAGATAAAGTCTTGTAGTTTACGCCTGTTATAAGATTTTTTGCATCTTTTAGAAACTTACTTAGTTATTTTACGTTTTAGAAGATGCCGCGCAACGAGTTCTCACACGTTTACAACTGTTTGAAGCACTGGGTTCGACGATTATGTCAAAAGTGGAACTTTGTGACTTTGTTAAAAGTAAATTAGGGGGTAGAAAATTGTTCTGAAGAGATAACTGAATGCTCTATCCAACTCCTAGTCATAGACAATTTTAGGTAGATTTCATTAGAAAGCTAACTATTGCAATGGGTCCCATGTTTCGACTTCCGGAAAATTTCGACATATCTTCGCGTTTCACATCCCCCAGACCCCAAAACCACCGTCAGTTCAAAAGTTTATATATAATTTATGTATATATATATGTATATATATATGTATATCAGTTTCTTGTGGACACGATAACTGCCGTAATTTTGCACCAATTACTTCGAATTTTTAACCGAAGATGTATACCTATAAAATCTCGGTCGAGTTCGTTACTGGGCTAAATCGGTCGAAGGGGGTGAAAATGGGGGGCTTTTTTCGAAAAAGTGAAATTTCGCTATAACTCTCTTAATACGTGCAATATCGAATCCATTCAAAGTTCATAATATGTGTCGGATAAGTGCCAAAAATTTATGTCAAATAAGATTTTTGATAGCACCAACCATTGACCAAAGGGGTGGAAAAAAGTGGGTTTTTCGGGAAACATTAATCATATCTCTCTTAATAGGCACAATATCAAAACCGTACAAAATGGACAATATTCCCCTAATAATTACCTAAAACTTTTGTCTGAAAGAATTTTTGATATGACCCACCATTACGCCAAGGGACGAGAAAAATGATTTCGGAATTATAAGAAAATGCCAAGAGCTATCAGTGGTTGCCATGGCAACACTACTAAATTGATGAGGCATGGACCATCAGACGTTGCCATGACAACGCACTTGCACGAGATCAGATTCAGTATTTCCATCTGATTAAGTGGTTGGTTGGTTGGTTCTTAAGTTTAGGGGCTGCGACAACGCGGTCATGTAGCCCCGTGTACTTTGGGTGTGTGTAGAATCTGTCTGATAACCGGTGTTAATTGTGATGACTGTATTAGTGTGTGTTATCTGTTTGTTAATTTAAGTACTGCAACTAACAATTTTTCAGATAGTTCCTACTTTTGCCGCCAAGCGCCACTGTCAACGACTACGAGGCCAAGTTCAGAACTGAGCTACTAGACGCCGCCGCAGTCGGCTCTTGGCAACGAACATAGAAACCTAAGAGCGTTGTATACATTCTTAACCTATCCAATTTAGCTTCACACAGGTGCAATTAGTGGAAGGATCTTTAACATGCCATAAATCTATGACATGGGACCGCCGGCTTTACTTCCCCTCCGAAGGAAGGCATACTGAGGGATATTTAACGCTCTTAAAAAATCCGACGGCTTCGGCCGGGTTTGAACCCGGTATCTTGGGCATAGAAGCTCAGCATGTTACCGACTACGCCACCAAAGCCACCTGATAAAGTGGGAAGCGGCTTCGGTGACGTAACTGGTAGCATGCTGAATGTCTATGCCCAATGTCGCGGTTTCAAAGCCGGCCGAAGTCGTCGGATTTTCTAAGAGCACTAGAATCCCTCAGTATGCTTTCCTTTGGAGGGGAAGTTCCAACGTTCGTTGCGAGTTGATGGTTGGGGTGGCATCTAGTAGCCAAGTTCACAGCTAGGTGTCGTTGACGGTTGTACCTGGTAGCAACATTAGGAACTACTGCTTGAAATTGACCGTCTGCAGTACTTACATGAATTAAGACTAATACAGCCATTACAATTCACACCGTGTATCAGACAGATTCTACACTCACCCAAAGTACACGGGGTTAGATGACCGCGTTGTCGCAGCCCCTAAACTGAGGAACCAACCAGAGGTAGATTTCGTTAGAAAGCTAACTATTGCAATGGGTACCATGTTTCGACTTCCGGAAAATTTCGACATATCTTCGCGTTTCACATCCCCAGGCCCCAAAACCACCGTCAGTTCAAAAGTTATATATAATTTATGTATGTATATGTATATCAGTTTATTGTGGACACGATAACTGCCGTAATTTTGTACCAATCACTTTGAATTTTTTACCGAATACGTATACCTATAAAATCTCGGTCGAGTTCGTTACTGGGCTAAATCGGTCGTTGGGGGGTGAAAATGGGGGGCTTTTTTTTTCGAAAAAGTGAAATATTGCTATAACTCTCTTAATATGTGAAATATCGAATCCGTTCAACATTCATACTATGTGTCGGATAAAACCCAAAAATGTATGTTTGAAGAGTTTTTTTATAGCACCAACCATTGACCAAAGGGGTGGGAAAAAGTGGGTTTTTCGGGAAACATTAATCATATCTCTCTTAATAGGCACAATATCAAAACCGTACAAAATGGACAATATTCCCATAATAATTACCTAAAACTTTTGTCTGAAAGAATTTTTGATATAACCCACCATTATGCCAAGGGATGAGAAAAATAATTTCGGAATTATAAGAAAATGCCAAGACCTATCAGTGGTTGCCATGGCAACACTACTAAATTGATGAGGGATGAGCCATCAGACGTTGCCAAGATAACGCACTTGCACGAGATCAGATTCAGATTTCCATCTAAGTGTGAAGCGGCTTCGGTGACGTAACTGGTAGCATGCTGAATGTTTATGCCCAAGGTCGCGAGTTCAAAGCCGGCCGAAGTCGTCGGATTTTCTAAGAGCGCCAAAAATCCCTCAGTATGCTTTCCTTTGGAGGGGAAGTTCCAACGTTCTGTAACGATTCGATCCCATACCTATTATATTTAAAGGGTTATTCATTTATCATGTTATTATTATTATTAATTAGTACATCCATGAGATGATTTTTATATCAGATAATTGTAAGCGGTTTTTATTATTATAGTCAGAAATATTTTTATTAACAATTATTTGTAAAGAGACGAAGTAAAATATATGAAGCAACAAGATTGCCAAATAGGATCAACCCAATGCGTCACAAACTGAACGACGTAGTAATAATTTCACCACGGCAAACTGCGTCATTTTCCTGAGATGTTAAGAAACCCACTATGGTGTAACCAACACGCCATTTTCTACGGTACGTACGCGTCTAAAGATTACAAATTGTGCTGCAACTAGCCCTCGTGGAGGAATGAACACAGAAGAGAGGGTAGCTTGCTTCTAGAGTGGGGGCTGTGACACCACGTGACAAGGAAGTTATTAATACCTGCACTCGACAAGACAGGCATTCATCAATAGCTATCAATGAAGGGAGGAAGTGGTAACCTTGCTCTCTGGGTCTTAATGAACTGAGCAAACAGAGTTGGCAAAGTACGATGTCTTGCCGAAATCTATATCAATACATAAGGGGTTATATCCCTGATCAAGAGTCTTTCTACAGATGGCAACGTATTTAATGAGGATATTTCATAGTAATTGAGATATCACATCATTTTTTTTAAACATAAGCGACGTAACATCGAGATCATCGATCATTTCTTAAATATGACGAATCTTCGAATGGGTGAGCAAACAATTAAATAAAACTATCGTCTCTATTATAATTTAACTTCAATTAACTTTCAATTCATTTTAAATGTTCAGTTCCTTTTAAATTAATTGCCGCATTGAGTAATTTTAAATTCAATTGTGTGACTATCACTATTCTGTTTTATTAATATTTTGTTCTTGAGTCAATAAATTCATTCTCTTCAACGTAATGCCTATTTCTTTCATTGTAGTTAGTACTTTAAGGCAATCATATTCCTTGATTAAATACTGGATTGGTTAGATGACTTTGTCTCACTACGGCCCGAGTAAGTGGTCTCGACTCTACTGCTGATAGCCGAGGTTAAATCAATAAATTTCGATTCACTGTCTTAAATAGGGATCTGGCGCTCAACAACTTATTATATTACACTATCACAGGTAAGGTCACACCACAGTGTATATTATTTATTCTTATTATGTTTGTTAAATTGAACCACAATAGTCATCACCACCACGAATATACTCATTAAAAATGTTACATTTGGCGCCACAAAGTAGGACACGAAAACCATTCGGTATTTAGGAGAGGAGTGTATAATTTCAGTGCAAATTGTCAGTGCTTTTTGGGGACAGTGAAGTGAGTGAATTTTGGAAGGGCAAATTTTTATACGGCGTACTTCGAGATGTCGGAGGAGGAACAGAGGCAGTTGAGAAGTAGGGATGCAGTCAAGAAAGTTAATTATAAGGAGGTTGATAGCGGTAGCGATGTTGAGAGCGTAGAGAATAATACCAAGATGTCGGAGGTAAATCTTGGGAGTAATCCTGAAAATAATCCTGAGGTTAACCCTGACACGAATTAAGAGGAAAATCTCGAGACGAATACAGTGGTACATCCTGAGACTAGTGGTAGTCTAGAGAAAGAAAAGTCTATAGAGATTCCTGAAGATCCATTAACTGCGCTCATAAGGCAGATTAGTAGAGATTTAAGTGCGAAATTTGATGAAAGTATGAATAAAAATAGTGAAGAGAATAAAAGAAATTATTTGGAATTCAATGGTAAATTTGAGAAATTAGATAAAGATATGAATAAAAATAGTAAGGAGATGAGAGAAGAGATGGGTAGGCTAAATCAAGATATGAGTGAAAAATTAAATAAGCATAGTCAGGAGTTCAATGTTAAATTTGAGAAATTAGAAAAGAATTGTCAGGAGTTGAATTTGAAGCTTGATAAGAATAGTCAGGAAATGAGAGAAGAGATGGGTAGACAAAATCAGGAAAGTAGGAAGGAATTTAATGAGAAGTTTGAACAATTGCATAGAAATAGTAAAACGATCAACCAAAAGCTGGAAGAAAATAGTAAAAAGCTAGACAGTGTGGTTAAGGTAAATGAAGGATTGAGTAAGAAGTATGATATGCTACAGGAAAGTATTCAGGGGGTAAAACAGGAGATCAGAGGTGAAATTAAGGAAGTGGTAGAGAAGAAGGCTAAAGATATGGTTGAAAAAATAGATAAACAATTAGAAGCAGTAGAAAATCAAATTAAGGAAGTTGAGATAGAAGTTAATAAGAAAGTAGAATCAGTAAAGACAGCCTTTCAGGAGATTTTAGATGAAAGTAGATCTGAGTCCGAGGAAATTTTAGGTAAAGGTTTTAGCAAATTGATAGAAGCGGAAACTAGGCAGATGAGAGAAGATTTTGGGGATAAGATTAAGGTATTGAGAAATGAATTAATGGATAAAGAGAGTAATTTTCAAGAAATGGAGGCGAGATTAAAGAAGCAGATAAGGGAGGAAAGAAATAAGGATAGTATGAAGTATTTAAGTAGTATGAGAGAGACTGAACTGCCTAAGTTTTCAAACAAACAGGGGTGTCCTATGCAGTTCATGAATCAGGTGGAGGATAGATTTAAAGAAAGGCTAAAGGATGGTCAAATTGAATGGAAGATGGTAGTAGAGCTATTGGACCAGGCTTTTATAGGAGATACTAAGGGATGGTTTTTAGTATACAAACATACCTTGATAAATTTTGAAGATTTCAAAAGTAAATTTATTGAAAAATATTGGAATGAGGATATCCAATCACAAATGAGACAGATTATTAATTCTGGCAGGTATCAATCTGGGGAAGGGAGTAATATGACTGATTACTTTCTAGAGTATGTACTCATATGTAAACATCTAGACGGGATGAATCAAGATGGGGATGTGATAAGGCTTCTCCTCAGGCATTTCCCACCCAAGGTAAACGTGGCTGCTTGTATGCAAATGATCACTACAATACAGGAATTAGAGGGATTGTTAAGCAGATTCGATGCACTCGAAGATTCATACGATATGCCCATATTACAGAATAATCCTGAAAATAATTATTATGATAATAATCAGCAGAATTATAATGGCAGGGGCCAATATCAGAATAGTAGATGGTAAGAACTGTGATATGCCAGAGAAAGTAGTGATGCAAATTTATATTAACGATAGTTACTCTTCCGTATGACTTAAATATGAAGTAATAAAGTTTAGTATGATTTAACAGAGGTAGATGAGAAACCTGCTGTGTGTAATTTTAATTCAGTCGTGAAGTTAGGATGGTTAGGGGCGCGTAGTGCCTACGCTTATTGATTTAGATTGACTAAAATCATTTAATTTGGAAGACAGAGGTTGTCGTGCTATTGAGCAATTCAGGTAAGTTGAATGTGGGTCCTTAAGCTGCAAGTAAGTTGGAGGAAGTGAGGATTAAATTTAAAAAAGTAGGAAGGTTATTACATAGGTAAGTAATCGAAAGAAAGTAATAATTATTATGGCAACCATAATTATGAATATAATGGTAATGAAGATTTAATTCAAAAGTGAGTGAAGATAAGATGATACAGTGGTAATAAAACGAAAGAGTTGAAGAATTAGGTATTGATTTAATAAAGAAGTTTCATTTTGAGGACAGCGAGATTATCAGAGGATATATTTTGAGAAATTTATAAGTGGTTTAGAATTGTTAATGGTAATGCGTTGTATGAATTAACCAACATCGGGTTGAAATAAGGAAGTAGTAATTAATTAGGACATCTGGTACTTGTTGACAGATATGTGTGTGTATGTGTGTATTTTCACGTAAATGGACGTGAGTTTGAAGAAGTAAGCCAACGAAGGTAATGCCGTTGAGCAATGTGGTTTTTAAGTTTTGGTAAGATGCCAAATGAAGTTGTTTTTTGAGGAAGTTTTTGGTAAGATGCCAAATGAAGTAGGTTGGAGGAAGTTTTTGGTAAGATGAAGTAGGTCAGCGAGGTATATTCCGTTGAGCAATAATTATTTTTTTATGGTATCTACGGGACTACGTGAAGTTAATAAGGGAGTTTTTTTTAAAGTATATATGGATGTATGCACACAAGGTAATAAGAGATTACAAAGGTAAGATTGTCCAAGTTTTTGTTACAGTTACGCACGTTTTAAAGATATTACAAGGCTTGTTATCGAGCTAAACCACTTTGTAGTAAAAAGTTACTGATGATTAATAACGAAATAATGATGAGGTAGATTGTTGTCCTACACAGGTAAAAGTAAAGATAATAATTATAATTAAAAGGTTGACATAATATTTACTAATATTGAAAGGAATTTGTTATAATTCGCTGTTTTGAGGATTTTAAAGATAAATCATTTTTTTAGTAGACGAGAAATTAAAGTTTTATTTATGTCATACGGAGTTAGTAAAGATAAGTTTAATATTTTGAAGACAAGAATAAGTTAGTAATGTAAGGTGAGTATACCTAAGGGTAATAATGAAGTTTCAATTAAAGGCAGGTGTAATTTACGCATTTAATTTGGTAGAGCAGAGAGTGTCTGAACTGTGTTATGACTCAGGACTTGCTTTATGAAGTGATTATGGGAAAATATTTGCTAATTAAGAGTGTCGGTGTTATTGACTATCAACAGGAACACTGTCATTATTTTAGGAAGACAATAATTAGGAAAGCTAAGTGTGATGTTATTATTCCAAGGAATTAGTCGAAGCATGTAAGATTTTTTAGCTGAAATTTAGTGTGTTATTGGTCAGTAAGAGGTGACCTGTAACAGTAAGAAGATGTGGGATTATACCACGAATAGGGGAGTTTTTTTTTGTATGTGACGTGTGATGTCACGATGAATTGTTGAGAGTTCTGAGAGATTCTGGTGTAGTAGGAATAAGCTATACTCCAGGCGGTCAGAACAAGTAGGAAGTGATGTCTGTAGGACTTAATTAAGAGTTTTGAGAGAAAACTTAGGGGGGTTTTTAGGCATTCAGCAAGAAGTCATATCATGAATAGACTAAATTTAAAGTATAAGAGCATTAATATTTTGTGGAACGAAATATTTATTCCGAGGAGTTTGTCATGTGTTTTTGTGAAATAGTTTAGTGATATACGTAATTCAGGTATTGAGTAGTATTTTGTCCAAGTCTTAATCATTTTGTTATGGTAAGTAAGGAATGACAATACAGTAAAGTTATATCTTGACGCTAAGTTAAATTTTATAAAGTGAACGAGAAGTCAGATTTTATGTTTATTGGTGATTTTGAAAATTCAAGTTATTGTTTTCGAGAAGTAGTGAAGAGGAATTATGGTTTTATGAAAAGTTAAGAAGTCGTGGAGACTTAGGAAGTATTAATTTGAAAGGAGCCGGCCGTGGCCTAAGTAAGAATTAAGCCACGAAGGTAGGTGAGTAGTAACTTGGATATTTATGTGAACTGTTTAATAACTGCTTTGAGGTATTTCGATGTCATTATGTATTTGGGGAAATTTTTACATGTATGACACGCACTGAAATTGGAATTGCCTTAGGTATCTTGCTAAGTTATTTTTTTCTTCAATTATGGAAATTTTACTGCATTTGAGTAATCCCTTTATAGAGACGAAAGGGATATTATGTTGATTGTATCACCACATCGCGTGCAGTGATATGCGTGTGCAACGAAGTAATTACTTCGAAGAATGTAAAGTGAAGGGCATTATATGTATATATTTTTTTACAGTATACATATATAAAGAAGAATAAACATTATGAACATTTGGAAGAATGAGATGAATGAAAGTTAAAATATGAATTTTTTGTGAAGAATACATTTATGTATATTATTTTTCCAACATATATAAAGAAGAATGAACATTATGAACATTTGGAAGAATGAGAAATGATAGTACAAATATGTAAAGTGAAAAGAGTATGTTCTTGTATATTTTTGTGTATTGATGAAGAGTATATTGTATGTTGTCTTTTTGGGGGTTATAATATTTAAATTTATAGTTTTTTTTAATGTTGGATGGGGTAAGAGAAATAATGTGAAATGTCATTTAAATTATTTATCTTAGGGGCGATTGTAACGATTCGATCCCATACCTATTATATTTAAAGGGTTATTCATTTATCATGTTATTATTATTATTAATTAGTACATCCATGAGATGATTTTTATATCAGATAATTGTAAGCGGTTTTTATTATTATAGTCAGAAATATTTTTATTAACAATTATTTGTAAAGAGACGAAGTAAAATATATGAAGCAACAAGATTGCCAAATAGGATCAACCCAATGCGTCACAAACTGAACGACGTAGTAATAATTTCACAACGGCAAACTGCGTCATTTTCCTGAGATGTTAAGAAACCCACTATGGTGTAACCAACACGCCATTTTCTACGGTACGTACGCGTCTAAAGATTACAAATTGTGCTGCAACTAGCCCTCGTGGAGGAATGAACACAGAAGAGAGGGTAGCTTGCTTCTAGAGTGGGGGCTGTGACACCACGTGACAAGGAAGTTATTAATACCTGCACTCGACAAGACAGGCATTCATCAATAGCTATCAATGAAGGGAGGAAGTGGTAACCTTGCTCTCTGGGTCTTAATGAACTGAGCAAACAGAGTTGGCAAAGTACGATGTCTTGCCGAAATCTATATCAATACATAAGGGGTTATATCCCTGATCAAGAGTCTTTCTACAGATGGCAACGTATTTAATGAGGATATTTCATAGTAATTGAGATATCACATCATTTTTTTTAAACATAAGCGACGTAACATCGAGATCATCGATCATTTCTTAAATATGACGAATCTTCGAATGGGTGAGCAAACAATTAAATAAAACTATCGTCTCTATTATAATTTAACTTCAATTAACTTTCAATTCATTTTAAATGTTCAGTTCCTTTTAAATTAATTGCCGCATTGAGTAATTTTAAATTCAATTGTGTGACTATCACTATTCTGTTTTATTAATATTTTGTTCTTGAGTCAATAAATTCATTCTCTTCAACGTAATGCCTATTTCTTTCATTGTAGTTAGTACTTTAAGGCAATCATATTCCTTGATTAAATACTGGATTGGTTAGATGACTTTGTCTCACTACGGCCCGAGTAAGTGGTCTCGACTCTACTGCTGATAGCCGAGGTTAAATCAATAAATTTCGATTCACTGTCTTAAATAGGGATCTGGCGCTCAACAACTTATTATATTACACTATCACAGGTAAGGTCACACCACAGTGTATATTATTTATACTTGTTTACCTATTAAAAATGTTACAGTTCGTTGCGAGTTGCTGGTTGCGGTGGCATCTAGTAGCCAAGTTCACAGCTAGGTGTCGTTGACGGTAGTACCTGGTAGCAACATTAGTAACTACTGCTTGAAATTGACCGTCTGCAGTCCTTACCTGAATTACAGACTAATACAGCCATCCCAAAGTACACGGGGTTACATGACCGCGTTGTCGCAGCCCCTAAACTGAGGAACCAACCAAAATCTCTGCGGTAGATATAATTTTGCGTGAAGAAGTAACAGACCGTTACATAGTTGCACATCAGTGTCGAAACCTAGCATAAGGACAGTGTGACCACAAGTATAAAAATGGACCCCAAATGACAAGAAGGTTACCGTTCCCATAAGACAATAAAATGTTTAAAATAAGCATAAAATGACGAAAAACAAAGTTAATTAAGCTCCAATTATAAAATACATTCTCGCATTAAATGAGGTCTGATCCTTCTACGAAAACTGCATATTCTGCCTATTTTCGCCTATCCCCAAGTTTGTCCGGTGAAATCTACCTCCGCCTTCCGGCGTGCCGAGAGGACTTTTTGCATGTGTAGACGTAGCTTAAAAAAGGTCTTATCTGATGTTTATTATGAAGTAAACAAATTATATACGTTGCTTTCACTTTAAATTCATGATTAAAACGTAAAAATAATGTTGTCCCCCTAGATTTCGATTTTGACCCACTGTGCACTGGTTAGCAGTTCGTGATATCTGACTCCTCCCAAACAGTCGGCATGCAAGGAACCTGTCACATCGCGTCCTGCCTTAGTTAGGATCCTCTCAATACGCTCACGATTTACAAGCCCATGATATTGTATTGTTGAGTTACAAAACGTGCTATCACAAAGCAATCGTAAGAACACTTCTCTGCAATTTGAAGGAATGGATCTGACGAAATGTGGCCTAATTATCTCGGCAACAAGACATCTTTTCACACCAGTAACATAACAAAACAACATGAACATGAACAGTCAGTTGTAACTTGTAACTCTTCAGTCGGTCAACACGCACTTGTCAAATGACTGGACGGGGCACAATGTATATAATATCTGAATAATAAATAAGTACTTACTTAATTCCTGCCGCTCCTTCCGGAGCATGGGGCCTTGGCGAAATTTCTCCACGAAGTACGGTTCCTGGCCATTCTCTTCACTTGACTCCAGTTCTTGTCCACCTCTGCAATTTCATTTTCGATCGTCCTCTTCCAGGTCTTCTTAGGTCGACCTCGCTTCCTGGCGCCTTGAGGATTCCAGTCTAGCGCCGACCTCTCAATAGCTCCGTCCGGCTTCCTTAGTGTGTGACCAATCCAGCGCCATTTACTCTCCTTGATCTGGATGCTAATCGGTTGTTGATTGGTGATGGTCCAAAGATCTTCATTTGAGATTATGTCCGGCCACCTCACATTCATGATGCGACGCAGACATCTGTTAATGAACACCTGTAGCTGGTTGTTGATTGGTTTTGTGACTTTCCATGTTTCACAGCCGTAGAGAAGAATCGACTTTACGTTGCTATTGAAAAGGCGGAGCTTGGTCTTCCTGGAAATGTTTCTATTTCTAAAGATGGGGTAGAGCTGGACAAAGGCACCATTTGCCTTCCTGATACGGCTTCGAACATCTTCCTCTGCTCCCCCATCATTTGTGACTATACTTCCAAGGTAGAGGAAGGACTCAACTCGCTCAATGTCCTTTCCGTTGACTGTCAAACTAGTCGTGATGTCAGAATTTATCCTCATCTCTTTGGTCTTATTGGTGTTCTGCTTCTGCACGTTCTGCTTCTCTCTGCAACCTCCCCAGCTTATCTTCTATGTCTCGGTACCGTTGTGCCATAAGACAAATGTCGTCTGCGAAATCCAGATCTTCAAGCCTGTCATTTATACCCCATTGAATACCCCTCTTCCGTCCTCCCATTACCTTCTTCATCACACTATCCAGGACCAACAGGAACAGAGTGGGGGAAAGGACACACCCCTGTCTCACTCCGGAACTGACCTTTATCTTTTCTGTTAATTTGCCTTCGTGAAGAACCTGGCACTCATACCTTTCGTACATCTCTTCCATGATTCTGATGATCTTTGTTGGAATTTTATATTCCTCGAGGGTCTTCCACATGATTCTTTGATTTACGGAGTCGAAGACTTTCTCGAAGTCGACAAATGTGAGGTAAAGGGTATTCCGCCACTCCACACTCTGCTCCAGGATGATTCGGAGGGTGTTGATGAGATCCACACCGCTGCGATGTTGTCGAAATCCAGCCTGTTCCTTCCGAAGCCTTTTTTCTACGCAGTCTTTTATACGATTCAGGATGACTCTCGCCAGCACTTTGCTTGGAATGGACAGCAAGGTGATACCCCTCCAGTTGTTACAGTTTGTGGTGTCCCCTTTCTTCGGCAACTTGACTATCAACCCCTTCTTCCAGTCGGTTGGAATTTTCTCCTCCTTCCAGATCTTCTCCAACAGCGGGTGCAGCAGATCGATCTTAATATCCAGGTCTGCTTTCAGTACTTCCGCTGGAATATTATCCAGACCTGGTGCCTTCCCGCATTTCATCTGCTTCAACGCTGTCCGTATTTCGCCCTGAGTTGGGGAGTCGAGGCTGATGCTTGGGTCACTTTCTGCTTCCTCTTCATCTTCTCCTCGCTGCTTACTTTCTGGTCCTCTATCTCTATTAAGAACCTCCGCAAAGTGTTCTCTCCATCTTGTCAGCTGCTGTTCACACGTCGTGAGGATTTCGCCCGTCTTGCTCTTCACAGGCCTAGTTTTATTAAAACCTTTCTTCGAAAGCATCTTTGTGATGCCATAGAGCTCCTTAACGTCCCCCCTTCTTGCCGCTTCTTCTGCTTTCTCCGCCTGCTCATCAATCCACCTCCTATGATCCTTCCGTACACTCCTCTTTACCTCCCTGTTTGCTGTTGAATACTTTGCTTGTGTGTGAGCCTTCTGCTGCCTAGTCTTGCAGGTGTTGAGCTTGGCCTTAATCTCCTTCCTATAATTTATCTTGTCCCAGGTCTGATCGGATATCCATTCTTTCCGCAGGTAGTTCTTGTACCCGAGCTGCATCTCACTGGTTTCCACGAAGATATTCTTTACCTCGCTCCACACAGTCTCCACGTCCTTCTCTGTCTCGGAGTCCAACACCTGGAATTTATTTCTGAGCTCCAGTTTAAATTTGTCCAATCTCTGCTGGTTCTTAAGCTTGCCCACATCAAACTTGTTGTGCCGAGTGTTAAACATTCGGCGGACTGCGACGATCTTCATGCGGAAGTTGGCAACCACAAGATGATGGTCACTACCAACGTCCGCTCCTCTCTTGTTCCTAACATCTTGCAAGCTTTTTCTGAACCTCCTGCTCACCGCGATGTGATCAATTTGATTTTCTGTGACTTGATCAGGAGACACCCAGGTGACCTTGTGGCACCGCCTATGAGGAAATACCGTGCCACCCGTCACCAAATCCTGACTGGCGCAATATTCCGTAAATTTCTCCCCATTGTCATTCATCTCACCAAGGCCATGTTTACCCATGATCTGCTCCAACCCCTCATTGTTTGAGCCCACCTTCGCGTTGAAGTCTCCCATAACAATGAGAATGTCCTTCTTACTTGTTTGTCTTGTGACATCTCGCAGCATTTGGTAGAATTCTTCCTTCTTCTCTGGCTCCGACTGTTCTGTAGGCGCATAGCATTGGAAGATGATCACATTCCTGATCTTGGTCTTGAACCTAGCAAACATGAGCCTACTAGAAATTGGCTTCCACTCCATAAGGCTTCTCTTTGCATTTCTGTTGAGCAGCAACCCCACTCCATCCCTGTGTTCTTCATCATCGCCCCCAGAATAGAGAAATGTAATTCCATCTGTTGTCTGTATTTCACCAAATCCTGGCCACCTCACTTCACTCAATCCTAGGATATCCAGCCCATAGTTCTTCATCTCCCGTGTCACTTGTTTCAGCCTGGTTTTCTCCATCAAGGTCCTCACATTCCAGAAACCGATTTTCGTAGTCCTCTTCATGCCAAACGTCGTCATCAGGTTATCCGTCCGGTTTTGTAATTTCGCTTCAGTTTCCGATCAGTTTATTTAAGAGGAGCGAGTGATTAACCCACTGCCTCCGAGTGCCTTGGAGGGGCTGCCACCTTAAGCCTGAGGCACCAGGCTGATTTTCTGTCAGGGTTTCTTCCCTTAGCCTTTGAAGAACCAACTCCAAACTACAAGGCAGCAGTTGTTTCACCAGAGCCCCGTTAGCCGTAATTTCTTCAGGGTTCCTGTAGGGCCTTCACAGCTACCGTAGTGGTCTTGAGGCAAACAAAGTCCCCACTGTACTTCACCCCTACAGGAAATCCCCTACTTAATTACGTTGCCCATCTCCCACGACGAGGACGAGGGGTTGGATTTGTGGGAGACAATAAATAAGTAAACTAGGTAAATTACTTATTATTCATCGTGTATTATATACATTACGCCTCGCTCAGTCATTGGGCAAGTGCGTGTTGACTGACTGAAGAGTTACAACTGACAGTTTGTATAAGCATCTCTGAAAGAATGGCTCAAAACTTAACATAAGCATTAACACAAACACAAACATAAACATAAACACAAACATACACACAAACACAAACATAAGCGTAAGCATAAACATAAGTGTAAACATAAACATAGATAAAAACACAAGAACAAGCATAAGCATAAGCGTAAACATAAAAACACAGACATAAACATAAACACAAGCACAAACACAAACATAAGCGTAAGCGTAAGCATAAACAAAAACGTAAGCATAAACATAAACACAACTCAAACACAAGCATAAGCGTAAGCGTAAACATAAACACAAACACAAACATAAACATAAACACAAAGACATACACAAATATAATCGTAAACGTAAACATAAAAATAACATTAACATAAACAAAAACACAAGCACAAGCATAAGCGTAAGCGTAAACATAAAAAAGCACAGACATAAACATAAACACAAGCACAAGCACGATCACAAGCATAAGCATATGCATAAGCACAAGCATAAGCGTAAGCACAAACATAAATACAAGCATAAGCACAAGCATAAGCGTAAGCGTAAGCATAAACAAAAACACAAACATAAACACAAGCACAAGCACAAGCATAAACACAAACACAAGCGCAAGCACAAACACAAGCATATGCTCAAGCACAAACACAAGCACAAGCACAAACACAATCACAAGCATAAACATAAGCGTAATCATAAACAAAACATAAACATAAGCGTAGGCATAAACAAAAACACAAACATAAGCGTAAGCATAAACATAAACACAAACAAACATAAGCATACTGCAAACATAAACAAAAGCACAAACATAAGCGTAAGCATAAACACAATCACAAGCATAAGCATAAGCATAAGCATAAACATAAACATAAAAATAAACATAAACATAAACACAAACATAAGCATAAACATATACATAAACATAAGCACAAACATAAGCATAAACATAAAGCGTAAGCATAAACAAAAACACAAACACAAGCACAAACACAAGCACAAACACAAGCATAAGCACAAACACAAGCATAACCCCAAACACAAACACAAACACAAACACAAGCACAAACACAAGCACAAACACAAGCACAAACACAAACACAAGCACAAACACAAGCACAAACACAAGCACAAACACAAACACAAATACAAACACAAACACAAGCATAAGCACAAACACAAGCATAACCCCAAAACAAACACAAGCACAAACACAAGCACAAACACAAGCACAAACACAAACACAAGCACAAACACAAGCACAAACACAAGCATAAGCACAAACACAAGCATAACCCCAAACACAAGCACAAACACAAGCACAAGCACAATCACAAGCACAAACACAAGCACAAGCACAAGCACAAACACAAGCACAAACACAAGCATAAGCACAAACACAAGCATAACCCCAAACACAAACACAAGCACAAACACAAGCACACACACAAGCACAAACACAAGCACAAGCACAAACGTAAGCGTAAGCATAAACAAAAACACAAACATAAGCATAAACATAAGCGTAAGCATAAACAAAAACACAAACATACGCGTAAGCATAAACATAAGCATAAACATAAGTGTAAGCATAAACAAAAACACAAACATAAGCGCAAGCATAAACATAAGCATTAACAAACACAAACATAAACAAAAGCGCAAACATAAGCGTAAACTTAAACACAAACACAAGCACAACCACAAACGCAAGCACAAGTAGTTCCGTGAAGAACTATACAGCCTATATTCATATACCCTGCTTATGTTAACTGCCACTATCAACATACAAAATTTCAGTTCGATTGCTGTAATAGATTCGTAGATATTGAGAACCGACTAAATATTTTGGATGGTCGCCATGTTGGATTATATATGTGGGTCCTAGAGTTATGTACTGTTACATGAAGATTATTGTGTACGTGTAGCATTCAAATTTCAATCGCATGATTAGGACACAAGAAGTAACAAGGAGATTTTAAAATTTCGCACAGCTGCCATCTTGTGGTTGTGGAAACAATTGAAATAAATTAGATGCAGTGGATTAACATTCGTATAAGGATTTACTATACCAAGTTTCACTGCACTAGGATGGTTTAATTGCGAGAAACGTCCATGTGAATATTTATACTTCGCGTCGCCGCCATGTTGGATTTGTGATCACCAGGTTATTTAAAGTCCTAAAGGTGAATTTATGTTCATAGCCCCTATGCACATAAAAAAATCAGTTTGATTGCTATAATAGATTCGTAGATATTCAGAGCCGTCTAAATATTTCGGATGGTCGAGATGTAGAATTGTTAAATGTATAAGCCATAGAGTCATGTACCATTAAAGGAAAATTATTGCGTAGGTTCATTATTCAAACTGTCACTTCGATCCCATGATTACGACACAAGAAATAAATACTTAATTTTAAAATTCGCACAGCCGCCATTTTGAGGTTATGTGAACAATTGAACTAAATTGGTCACCAGTGCATTACAATGTGTATTAACATTTCCTGTACCAGATTTCTTTGCGTTTGGAGCATTAAATCGCGAGAAAGGTCTATTAAAATGTTTAATTCGCTTGGCCGCCATGTTCGTTTTGTAGTTAACCGGTTTTTGAAAGTCTTATAGATGAACTTCCATTAGTGCCCTTTATCCCCGTACAAAGTTTCAGGTTGATACCGCTAATAGTTTCAGAGATATGGAATGCCGGTGAAATATTTCGCACAGCCACCATCTTGAGGTTATGTAAACAATTGATCAAAGTTAGATGTCGGTGTATTAAAATGTGTATAAACATATACTGTAACAAGTTTTATTGCGTTTGTTTGGTTAAATCGCGAGAAACGTCTATTTAGAAGTCGCAAATTCGCGTGGCCGCCATGTTGGTTTTGTAGTTACCAGTTTTTCAATAGTCACATAGGTGAACGTCTAGTAGTTCCCTTTATTACCGTAAAAAATTCCAGGGTGATATCGGGAATAGTTTCGGAGATATTGAATGCTGGTGAAATATTTCGCACAACTGCCATGTTGGATTGGTGAGACGTAACAAAATTTGAAGGGCACGGTCGTGTCGCCCTGAGTAGTGCTATGAACTTACCGAGTTTCATTGAAATCGCTCCAGCCGTATAGAAGTTATTAGGGACACACACACACACACCTCTCTCACACACACGCACACACAGACACACGGACAAAAGGTGATCTCATAACCCTATTTTTTCAAAATTGAAAATAGTCTAACAAGCAGAAGCACAAGCATAAGCATAAACATAAGCATAAACCAAAGCACAATCATAAACGTAAGCATAAACATAAACATAAACATAAGCATACTGCAAACATAAATATAAGCATAAACAAAAGCATAAATATAAGCGTAAGCATAAACATAACATAAACATCAACATAAACATAAACAAAAGTACAAACATTAGCGTAAGCATAAACAAAAACACAAACATAAGCGTAATCATAAACATAAGCATAAACATAAGTGTAAGGATAAACAAAAACATAAACATAAAGGTAAGCATAAACATAAGCATAAACATAAGCATAAACATAAACATCAGCATACTGTAAACATATCATAAACATAAGCATAAACATAAACTTAATCATAAGCATAATCATAAGCATAATCAAAAGTATAATCATAAGCATAAACATTAACATAAGCATAATCATAAGCATAATCATAAGCATAAACATAAGCATAAGCATAATCTTAAGCATAAACATAATCATAAGCATAAACATGAGCATACTGCAAACATATCATAAGCATAAGCATAACATATACATAAACATAAGCATAAAAATAAGCATAACATAAACATAAGCATAAAAATAAGCATAAACATAAGCATAATCATAAGCATATTCATAAACATAAACATAATCATACACATAATCATAAGCATAAACATAAGCATAAACATAAACTTAATCATAAGCATAATCATAAGCATAAACATTAACATAAGCATAAGCATAAGCATAATCTTAAGCATAAACATAATCATAAGCATAAGCATAATTATAAGCATAAGCATAATCATAAGCATAATCATAGCATAATCATAAGCATAATCATAAGCATAAGCATAATCATAAGCATAAACCTAAGCATAATCATAAGCATAATCATAAGCATAAACATAATCATAAGCATAAGCATAAACATAATCATAAACATAATCATAAGCATAAACATAATCATAAGCATAATTATAAGCCTAAGCATAATCATAAGCATAATCATAAACATAAATATAAGCATAAGCATAAACACGAACATAAACATAAACTTAAACAAAGTCATAAACGCAAAGTCATACATAAACATCAACATCAATACCTATAACAATAAAAATCAAAAACTCAAACCAGACACGAAACGAAAACGATGCTATGACCTTCAGGGATACCCATTTTGCTCTTCGTTAATGGTATTTCAAAAACGCCCTGTAGGATATATAATTTACTTTATGTTTTCGTTCTCTCAGAATTGATGTCAACTATCCAAGATATGCTAATTGGGCTCGCGTAAAGAGTTGACCAACTGAACGACGACGTATATCTTGTCTTACGCATACGAAATGCAGCGGCAAACCAGTTTTCTGGACAGAATCCACTGATCAGCTGTTGTATAAGCAGAAGCAACACGCGCGTGTGTTGTGAATTACCAAATGCGTATATTCTTTGCTCGGGTCACCTCGCCGCTTGTGTCATCGCGGACACACGGTCTACGTTGTGACTAGAAACTCGATCATTAACCTGATGATTCACAGGGAAAGTTTATGGTTTTAAGGTAGCCGTTCCCTCTCCAAAGCAGCGTATCATGCTGAGCTTCTACGCCCAACGTCATGGGTTCAAACCCGGCCGAAGTCCTCGGATTTTTTCAGATCGTTAAAAATCCCTCAGTATGCCTTCCTTCGGAGGGGAAGTAAAGCCGGAGGTCCCATTTCATAGATTTATGGCATGAAAAATGAACCTTCCACTAATTACACTTGTGTGAAGCTAAATTATAGATTATACACGACTAACGCTCTTAGGTTACAACGTTCTAGTAACAAAGTTCAGAACTAGTTGGTCGTTGACGGTGGCGTTTGGTAGCAAAAGTTGGAACTACTTGAAAATCGAATGTCTGTAGTCCTTACTTGAATTAAATACAGATAACACACACTAATACAGCCGGTTATCAGACAGATTTTACCCACACCCAAAGTACATGGGGCTACATGACAGCGTTGTCGCAGCCCCTAAACTAGGGGTACTGAACACGTAGAAGTCTGCGGACCACGCGGCGTGAATTGAATCATGTACGGACCTCCCCTCCTACTCCCCCCCCCTCCCAATACACCTTAACAGTTGTAACTCTTCCTCAATAACACTTATTTTAAAGATATTTCAATTCAAAACCTGATAGTCATCGCCGCGAATACTTTCGGACGATTCTCGTTCAACGCACATCGTTTTCGAAATTCCCATTTATTGGCCACTTTTAGGTAGATTTCATTATTAGGTAGATTTCATTAGAAAGCTAACTATTGCAATGGGTCCCATGTTTCGACTTCCGGAAAATTTCGACATATCTTCGCGTTTCACATCCCCCAGACCCCAAAACCACCGTCAGTTCAAAAGTTTATATATAATTTATGTATGTACACACATCAAAAAAAGTTTTGCATCACCTCGGTTCCAAGAGATCCGGAACCGTTAAATACAAAGGGAATAGAGATCAACACAAACAACATTTCAGCTCGTTTTATTGCTCATGAGACCCACACATTGCATGTTGTACCATCATACAGCTAGACTTTCAGCATTTGTGGTCCAGATTGCAGTACACACCACTACCTCTAATACCCAGTAGCACGTCCTCTTGCATTGATGCATGCCTGTATTCGCCGTGGCATACTATCCACAAGTTCATCAAGACACTGTTGGTCCAAATTGTCCCACTCCTCAACGACAATTCGGCGTAAATCTCTCAGAGTGGTTGGTGGGTCAAGACGTCCATAAACAGCCCTTTTCAACATATCCCAGGCATGTTCGATAGGGTTCATGTCTGGCGAACATGCTGGCCACTGTAGTCGAGCGATGTCGTTATCTTGAAGGAACGCATTCACAAGATGTGCACGATGAGGTCGAGAATTGTCGTCCATGAAGACAAATGCCTCTCCAATATTCTGCCGATATGGTTGCACTATGGGTCGGAGGATGTCATTCAGGTATCGTAAAGCCGTTTCGGAGCCTTCCATGACCACCAGTGGCGTACGTCGGCCCCACATAATGCCACCCCAAAACATCAGGGAACCACCACCTTGCTGCACTCGCTGGACAGTGTGTCTAAGACGTTCAGCCTGACCAGGGTGCCTCCAAACACGTCTCCGACGATTGTCTGGTTGAAGGCATATGCGACACTCATCGGTGAAGAGAACGTGATGCCAATTCCGTGGGGTCCATTCAGCATGTTGTTGGGCCCATCTGTACCGCGCTGCATGGTGTCGGGGTTGCAAAGCTGGACCTCGCCATGGACGTCGGGAGTGAAGTTGCGCATCATGCAGCCTATTGCGCACAGTTTGAGTTGAAACACGACGTCCTGTGGCTGAACGAAACGCATTATTCAACATGGTGGCATTGCTGTCAGGGTTCCTCCGAGCGGCAATCCGTAAGTAGCGGTCATCCACTACAGTAGTAGCCCTTGGGCGGCCTGAGCGAGGCCTGTCATCGACAGTTCCTGTATCTCTGTACCTCCTCCATGTCCGAACAACATCGCTTTGGTTCACTCTGAGACGCCTGGAAACTTCCCTTGTTGAGAGCCCTTCTTGACACAAAGTAACAATGCGGACGCGATCGAACTGCGGTATTGACCTTCTAGGCATGGTAGAACTACAGACAACATGAGCAGCGTACCTTCGTCCTGGTGGAATGACTGGAACTGATCGGCTGTCGTACCCCCTCCGTCTAATAGGCCCTGCTCATGCATGGTTGTTTACATCTTTGAGCAGTTTTAGTGACATCTATGAACAGTCAAAGGGACTGTATCTTGGATACAATATACACAGTCAACGTCTATATGCCGGAGATCTGGGAACCGAGGTGATGCAAAACTTTTTTTGATGTGTGTATATCAGTTTCTTGTGGACACGATAACTGCCGTAATTTTGCCCCAATCACTTTGAATTTTTTTCATAATAAGTATCCCATTAAATTCTCGGTCGAGTTCGTTAATGGGAAAAATCGGTCAAAGGGGGTGAAAATGGGGGGATTTTTTCGAAAAAGTGAAATATCGCTATAACTCTCTTAATACATGAAATATCGAATCCATTCAAAGTTCATAATATGTGTCGGATAAGTGCCAAAAAATTATGTCAAATAAGTTTTTTGATAGCACCAACCATTGACCAAAGGGGTGGAAAAAAGTGTTTTTTTCGGGAAACATTAATCATATCTCTCTTAATAGGCACAATATCAAAACCGTACAAAATGGAAAATATTCCCCTAATAATTACCTAAAACTTTTGTCTGAAAGAAATTTTGATATGACAAACCATTACGCCAAGGGATGAGAAAAACGATTTCGGAATTAAAGAAAATGCCAAGTGCCATCAGAGGTTACCATGACAACGCTTCTAAATTGATGAGGGATGAGCTATCAGAGGTTGCCAAGACAACGCCATTGACGAGATCACATTCATTTTTAGCCTACTTTTCACACTTTGAAAAAATGAGGAAAAAGTAGACTTATGAGATCGATCCGAGAAAATGTGTCTGTCTGTCTGTCCTTCTGTCTGGCTGGCTGTGTGTGTGTGTGCGCCCCCCCCCCCCCCCAATATCAACTCCTAAACGGCTGCAGCAATCGAAACCAAATTTAGTATGTGTAAAGATGTATACCGGAATATCTCAAGCCCATATTTGAAAAAGATGTCAGTGCTACCAACTGCTAAAAAAACGCATTAAAAATTTGAGCTCCATGTTGGATATCATGGAAGGCTTACATGGGAGCAATTCCAAAATAGGCACATATGTAGATAATACTATTTCAGTTTAATTTCCAGGAGGCCATACATGACAGTGTTGCCAAAATAATTTTAAGCCTTCTGATAAGTCCAATTTTTAAATGCACATAACTTCTACACTATCAATTGGATTTCAACCAAATTATGTATGTATTATATGCACATAAGCAGGTATGACTGAGCATATTCTTAAGAGCCACCAGGGCTGCCAACTGTTAATATTTGCTCTCTCTACTTTTTATCCAAATACCAATATATCAGAAAGTATGCAAGCCGACAGCTTTAAACTATGCACGCGTATATACCTGACATTTTGCATTAATTTGGAGTATCTTATATACGTCAGTTCTACCAACATGATTCTAAGCCTGCTGATAGGACCAATTTTTAAATACATGTAACTTCTATACTGTCAGTTGGATTTCAACCAAATTTCGTATGTGCTATGTGTAATATAACAGATATGACTATAAGTATTCTTATGAGCAATTAGGGCTGCCAACTGTTAATAAATGGTTCCTATATGTTTTTACCCTGATATCAATATTGTGCCCAATCAGTCACGGCAGTCTGGCATCGAACTCGGGTCTTATCAGAGAAGACCAGGCACATGATTATGCCTAGAGTCGAACCATTGATCTCTGAGGGGGAACAATTACAGGGAACCCAAAGAGCAATGAGAGGTATACTGACATATAATAATGTAGCATGATTTCACGGCCTATATGTGAATATCATAGCAGTTTAAGGTGAAGAATTGTAGCCAAATGCAAGAAAATATACGTTTTCAGAGCATACGAGAATGAGAGGAGGCTAGTTTGGCGTTTTACAAATTACACTTAGCAAGTGGGCGGAGACCTTAGGCGCCGAGCGCACTATTTACGTCTGGACCGAGGAGACAGCCCAAAATTAATGACTCGGGTATTCACCGCTTGACAACGATGGAATCGGGAGTAGGGATGATTGCCCACGGAAATTAATTAATTACAGCCAAGTGGAGCATTGAAATGGAGTGAAATATACACCCAGGTGAATATATTCAAGGAGAGGTAATTTAGGAGTGGTTTTTCACCTAAATTAAAGCCTATATCTCCAAATGAGTGCGTTAACACCGAACCTACGCTCGAGAGCAGTGATTTTGTGACCAGCCAAAGGGGAACCACCACGATGGCGTCCTGACGCGCTGAACTAAGGCATTTAATTGTAATTAATTGGCCGAAGCGATCGCGTGCACGCGAATGTTTATGAAACCTCCACACCTAAATAAACAAGATGTATATGTCATTTCGGCTGAAAAGGTATTATTTCAAGAAAGGAGCCGCTCTCACGTGTCCAGTGGACTATTTTGTACGAGAAACCTTTATATGGGAGGAGCAGCTCACACCAAGCCAGTTCATCTCCAGTCTTCAGCAGTTGTTATCCAGTCTTCAGCAGTTGATTTCCAGTCTTCTCCAGTATACACGTAACTAAGACGCTGCCAGTAGCGCGCCAAATGTTAAAGTATCAACGCTCCGCCGTTGAAGAACAATAGAAGCAAGTCATACAGCTTCATAAGTATAATCATGAAGTGCGTCGAAGTAATTTTAATACAGATATTTATCCATTATCTGATGCAAATATAAGTTCGCTACAGCGAAAGATTAAATAATAATGTTTTTGGACATTACATATACCAGGAGGTATTGTCAGAGTTGTATATGACATTATCATCAGGATCACTAAAATTATGGGAGCCTTGGGAGGTATCGCCAATTAATCTGGACAGTGAACTGAACGATAGTGAAGGTGACGAGGATCGAATGCCCATAAGCGCAGTTAGACTTTAACGGAGACCAGCAGTTGGCGTAATTGCATCGCATCTCTGAGGTCAGGCGTAGGAGGAGTCCGATTAAAGGATCAACCTGTGAATTAGTGAGAAAGTGTACATAAATTGTGTTATAGTGATATAAAAAGTGTTCATGTGTATAGTGATTAATATGTGTTGTGTAAAAGTGAAGGAAGCCACTGGTAAGAGTATGTTTATCATGTGGGAAATATGTGAAATCAAGAGTTGTGTAAGATATAGCATGATGGCTTAAATCAAGCGTCATGGTAGAGCCAAAGCTGAAGTGCTGGCATCATCCAGCGAAAAAGAAAAAGTGAGTACCAATTTACAATGTTATCCTAACTAAATAGTTCACCATATAACGATGCATCACTTTGGAACTAAAATGTCACAGTCACTTATTGAACGAGTTTTCACCACTCGTCTTGAATAGAATATGGCTTGGAAGGTGATTTGTTTAGGGCCATTCAGGCCGAAAATAGTGATGAAAGTAACGATAACGTTAAATGATAAATAATAATAATAATCTGGGGTCGGTAACAATAAAGTAATAGGCATTCTTGGCCTAAATAACGTTCAAAGTGTCATGTCTAATATAAAGATACCGTATTTTGGAAAACAGTAAGAAAGTAAAGTGGAATATAGCGAGATACGAGAGTTTTCTTCAGTGTCAATGAAGTGTTGAATGAATATTTAATATGGTCAAATCTTAGGATTGTGTTTGAGAACCATTAAAGTAATGTTAAGCCAGTGAATTTATACTTGTTTTTAGGAGCTATTTGAAGCTTTGGCTTAAGTGTAATTGCAGGGGGGACGCGAGTGCCTTAATAATTGAGTCATCTTTGAGAAGTATTGTTTGAGCCGCATAGAGCGAGCGAAGTAACGTAGAATCCAGTGATTTAAGTAAATATATTGCGGGGACCAAACTAATATAGCTTGCGCGTTAGGTGAGAAGTTGGCTAAATCTACGAGTTAGTATCGCCGTTTGAGCATACTGTATTATTCTCAGCGAATTGGACAGAGCCTGTCTGTATCCATCGCTTGCATGAATTGTGTATAAATGATCTGCCTGGGAGGTAAGAATCATAGTTCGTCGTTTAGGAAACGCAGATTTCCTTATATATTATTGAGACAGCTGCTGGTGAAAATCTTGGATTTTCACTATGATGCGCGTCTAAAGCCACTAATAGTCACCATAGAACGACAAGGCTATCACAGAATTCCATCCCCAGCCATGAATGTTAATTAAGGAGCCGAATTGAGCCCAAAACACTATAAAGATAGGTGTAAAATAATCAGAATGACTCAATTACTTGAGGACAACACTTAGCGTAACTCCAGTACTGCAATTGTAAACAAACTTGACCTTGACAGCAGATGAGAGGAGGTGGGGTTGTAGACCACTTCTGCGGTGGCCATCTTGACTAGCCAGCTGGAACGAATTTTATTGCCTGCTAAGGGGAGGAAGGTCGGTCGACCAGTCCCTTGTAAATTAGAGTCATAGTAAGACACTGAAGAATCTCGATATTTCAATATGCAATTAAGATGTGATTATTATGATGATGCCAATTGAATTGAATGGTGTGTTGCAACACACATACGTTGTTGGATCATTGAAATCAGATAATATTTGGCTCAGTTATTCTCTGAGGAGGAAAACTGAACCAAAATAATGTAGGCATTTTCTTTTAGAATGCAGTTTGCCAGTTCACGCTAATTTATGCAGACGGGTATGTGATTTCCCAGAACATGACACATTTGTAACGATGATAATTTCGACCAGACCCAGAAAATCGTTGTATGGTGAAACTATAAACATTCTATTCATGTGTATTTTGGAGGGGAGAAGTACCACTTTTAAAGCGTTTCATATTGATGGAAAAGAAGGGAAGATGATTCACACGACACAACAAATATTGTTAATTAAGGCATAAAATAATGAATTTATGCTAATCAAAGTAAATGCCATAAGAAACGGAGTAATGTTGTATTAATGTCATTTAGATGTGATATGTGATTTTTGTGTTATGATACTCCCGTTAGGTAAAATTGTGTCACATAAAGAACATTATGGAAACCCATAGAAGTCTGAAAGTATCAATGATAGGATGCTAGAAATAGATTTGAGTGCAGTGTAGCAATAATTAAGAAGAGACTCACAAAATAACCCTGATTTAATTGTGGGAATTAAATTTAAATGGTCCTATGTTTGTATTGTGTTGTATAGCCATGATTGTATACCAGTAAATGTTTATTTTAGGAATATGTTGTGTATTTCATGTAGAGTAGTTTCCTGGTAGACTCAAATCCTGAGCATGTGGTCGTATGGTGGGCAGGAACGTCCCATACCTCGAAAGACCGTGAATTAGCTGGGATACGAACACATGGTCCACATGATGACAGTTGGGTACAATATATCAGAAAGTATGCAAGCCAACAGGTCTATACGTTGCATACGTATAGCACCTGACATTCTAGATTAATTTGGAGTAATTAATATAAGTCAGTGATGCCAACATGATTCTATGCCTGATGATAGCTCCAATTTTAAAATACATATAACTTCTATACTAAAAAATGGATTTCATCCAAAATTGGCACAAAAAGATATAATATTTCCGATTATTTCTGACCAGCATACGCATGACATTTTTGCCAACGTGCTTTTACGTGTGCTGATAGATCCAATGTATAACTCCATGTAACATCCTTTGGACTTCAACCACATTTTGTATTCTGTACCTTAAGAGATGGAATTAAGTATATATTCAGTCACCAGGGCTGCCAACTGTATTGCTGTATTAGGCTACATTACGCCTAATATACAGTATTTCGAACTAATTAAGACATTCCGATATTACCAACTTAATTTCGTCATTCTTCTAGATAGGTTCATATACTGTAGATTAATCATTGGTATGAATCTTAATTTTAAGAAAAGTAGGCTCTTTAGTTCGGCACGGAACTTCTTGTTCCATCTGACTATGTGGGAAGCCGCTAACTGGTAGCATGCAGAACTTCTATGCCCAAGGTTGCTGGTTCAAAACCGGCCAAAGTCATCGGATTTTCTAAGAGCGCTAAAAATCCCTCAGCATGCTTTCCTTCGGAGGGGAAGTTCCATCGTTCATTGCAAGTTGCTGGTTGCGGTGGAATCTAGCAGCCAAGTTCAAAGTAGGTGTCGTTGACGGTAGTATTTGGTACACAATTAAGTATACTACTTAAAATTTACCTTCTGCAGACCTTACCTGAATTAGAGACCAATACAGTCATCACAATTAACACCGGTTATCAGACAGATTCTACACACACCCAATGTACACGGGGTTACATGACCACGTAGTCGCAGCCCCTAAACTGAGGAACCAACCAACATCTCTGCGGGAGATAAAATTTTGCGTGAAGAAGTAACAGACTGTTAGATAGTTACACATCAGTTCCAAACCTTGCATAAGGACATTGTGATCAAAAGTATAAAAATGAACCCCAAATATGACAAGAAAGTTACCATCCCCATAAGACAATAAAATGTTAAAAATATGCATAGGAAGACGAAAAAAAGGTTAATTAACCTCCAATTGTAAAATACATTCTCGCAATAAATGAGGTCTGATCCACCTACGAAAACCTGCATATTTCGCCTATTTTAGCCTATCCTCTAGTCTGCCCGGTGAAATCTACCTTCGCCTTCCGGCGTGCCGAGATTTTTTTTTATACGTGCTGGTGGACCCTTTTCTCCCACGGACCACTCCCGAGGCACTCGCGGACCACCTGTTAAGAACCACTGCCCTAAACGGAGGAACCAACCAACCAACCTCTCCAAAACGATTCGAGTAGTTCTTGCCGTGGTGAAAGGGTGTAAAATTCTACGAAAAACTTTCGTCCTTGCCAGGTGACAACCTGAAATGTGTTATGTTATTAATTTCCTAACGGCTGGTCACCATCTCCTTGTCATGTGTGGATACACTGTCCTGCTGAACAAGGTGTTCAATTCTCTATGCAGTTCATTTTCCAATGCTCATTGTAATGGAAAATTATAATTCTTACAGCGATACTCCTTGTAGTGCGGGACAGTATACCCATACATGACAGGGGACTATTGATCAGAACATCATCATTCATCACTAGTGCCCGGAAGTTCAAGCAAAATAATATTTTTGCATATTTATGTATATTTTAGTTATTATGGCACAGTGCATCATATTTTTCTCCTTTGTCTGTTTACGTGCATATCTTTGCTTGAGAAGGGCGTATAATATAATTTCCTATTGTTTCGAAGCGCTTTTTGTTACTTCATGTTCTTAAAGTCGTACATTAAATAGATTCGGACTCCAAGAGTCTATCACAGAATAATACTGAAATTATTTTGATATCTGGTACGCTTCAGTCCTTCTTGCAAGTTAATATCATTTTTTTAAATTCAACATTCACTATGTAAATATTGTAACGTGCCACCCCTTGTGGCACTTTCGTTAACTGGATTACGGTGGGTAGAAGCACAAAACAATGGTCCTATTAAAGAAATAGTAATTTTATTGCAAGTCTTAGCAAGTTACAGTACACCGCACAATAATCAGATACAAGCAATTAGTATCTCACTCTAGTTCCTCTCTTACTGGGAACACTTCCCTTTCACTCTCTCGAGCAGCTGTCCATTCACTAATTAGGATGATCTGTGTCTAGCCAGTCTGTCACTCACCGAAATACCTGTACACTTCCTTGAGTTCACAAACTACCGTTAGGCTACTTACGAGTCTGCTACACACTGCCCCGCTGTCCGCTGGGTAGGGAACGGCCCACGGCGTTTCGCAATTCACCACAGCACGTCACTGCATGCAATACCCTCACTTGGGATTCGCAAGTCACGTCACCACACTACTGTCGCTCAGGTATAAACACGCACTAGCTCAAAAACACTGTCCCTCCCTCGCTGATGAGGCCGCTTATATAGCAGGCTGGTGACTCAATGAATGCTTCTAGAATCGTCCAGGATTCACGGCTTCTCGAGATTTCCATCACTGGCTGGGTCACGAATATTCTGGACCATCCCTTTGTCCTCGCAGCCCGTTGCGTAAGGCGCAGGTAACACACAGAGACAGAGCATAGCCCGGGACAGCTGTGACTCACGCGGCGAGGCGACGAAACAAACTCACAGCCGTAACAATATAGTAAAAATATTTTCATTAAAAAAAATTCAATGGCGATTAAAATTGTATATCAGTTATACTTAAAAATAACATAATAAAATTATTATTGATGGTTGACACCGCTTGAAGTTCCATAAAATAACATTTCCTATTATTTAACACTGTCTCTTAGTTGATATATATATATATATATATATATATATATATATATATATATATATATATATATAAATGGTGTAGTTCATATTTCCTTTCCATTCAAAATAGAAACCCTAAATAATACGGAGTGATCGTAATCGTCGTAGTTATTTCATAATACATACTTTTAGCCTATTTTCAATTTTGAAAAAAAAAATAGGCTTATGAGATCACCTTTTGTCCGTGTGTGTGTGTGCGCGCGCGCGTGTGTGTGTGTGTCCCCTAATAACTTCTAAACGGCTGGAGCGATTTTAATGAAACTCGGTAAGTTCATAGCACTATTCCGGGCGACCCCGATCGTGCCCTTCAAATTTTGTTACGTCTCACCAATCCAACATGGCGGCTGTGCGAAATATTTCACCAGCATTCAATATCTCCGAAACTACTCCCGATATCACCCTGGAATTTTTTACGGTGATATAGGGAACTACTAGATATTCAACTATGCGGCTTTTGAAAAACTCCTAACTACAAAACCAACATGGTGCCCACGCGAATTTGCGACTTTTAAATAGACGTTTCTCGCGATTTAACCAACCAAACGCAATAAAACTTGGCACAGTATATGTTTATACACATTGTAATGCACCGACATCTAACTTGGTTCAATTGTTTACATAACCACAAGATGGCGGATGTGCGAAATATTTCACCGGCATTCTATAACTCTGAAACTATTAGCGGTATCACCCTGAAATTTTGTACGGAGATAAAGGGCACTACTGGAAGTTCATCTATAAGACTTTCAAAAACCGGTTAACTACAAAACGAACATGGCGGCCAAGCGAATTTGAAATTTTTAAATAGACCTTTCTCGCGATTTAATGTTCCAACCACAATTAAATCTGGTACAGGAAATGTTTATACACATTGTAATACACTGGTATCTAATCTAGTTCAATTGTTTACATAACCTCAAGATGACGGCTGTGCGAATTTTAAAATTAAGTTTTTATTTCTTGTGTCGTAATCATGCGATCGAAGTGAAAGTTTGAATAATGAACGTACGCAATAATTTTCCCTTAATGGTACATGACTCAATGGCCTATACATTTAACAATCCAACATGGTGACCATACGAAATATTTAGACGGCTCTGAATATCTACGAATCTATTAAAGCAATCAAACTGAATCTTTTTATGTTCATAGGGGCTATGAACTTAAGTTCACCTATAGGACTTTAAATAACCTGGTGATCACAAATCCAACATGGCGGCGACTTGAAGTATAAATATTCACATGGACGTTTCTCGCAATTTAACCATCCGAGTGCAGTGAAACTTGGTACAGGTAATCCTTATACGAATGTTAATCCACTGGCATCTAATTTATTTCAATTGTTTCCATAACCACAAGATGGCAGCTGTGCGAAATTTTAAAATCTCCTTGTTACTTCTTGTGTCCTAATCATGCGATTGAAGTTTGAATGATACACGTACACAATAATCTTCATGTAACAGTACATAACTCTAGGACCTACATGTATAAAATCCAAAATGGCGACCATCGGAAATATTTAGTCGGTTCTCAATATTTACGAATCTATTACAGCAATCAAACTGAAATTTTGTATGATTATAGTGGCAATTACCATAAGTAGGATATATGAAAATAGGCTGTATAGTTCTTCACGGAACTACTTGTTTGAAACGTGATGCATATTGGACCAATAATTAGTGCATTTTTGCATGCATATTTAATCATCACAAGTATTTACCGCCAACCACGTTATCTACAATACTACTTTATGTTGTCGTAGATTCATTTAGGGGCTTCGTAATATCGTGGTCATGTAGCCCAGTGTACTTGGGTGTGTGGAGTCTCTATGATATTGTGATGGCAGTACTAGTGTGTGTATTTGTAATTGAGGCTTGGATTTGGGTAGGAAGCGGCCGTGGCTTTAATTTAGGTGCCTTGAGTAGAAGTGGGGAACCACGGAAAACCACTTCCAGGATAGCTGGGGTAGGAATCGAACCCGTCTCTTCTCAGTTTTGCCTCACGAGGCTGAGTGTACCCCGTTCCAGCCCTCAGACCAGAATCAAATTTCTTGGCAGAGCTAGGAATCGAACCTGAACCTCACGGGTGACACCCAAGAATGCTAGCCACCACAGAACACCAAATATAATAGAAGTGAATGACGCGTGGTAAAGCATGGAAACAAGAAACTGCTGCAGCACGCCTAGTGGTGTGGCACCCAACTATCAGTATGGAATTATTATCTCCCAAATGTTTTTTTATTTTTTATTTTATTTAACCAGGTCACTCCAATCCTTAGTCTACTTTATTTAAGGATACATTTACATTTAAAAAAATCGCACCAACTTGAGACTTTGGACTGGATGGTTTTATTCTGAACTGTTCACGCCGATGTCGTATGACTCATATTCTTTGGCATGAGCAACACCTGCATTTGACAAATACGGTTTACGAATGTAAAGTAAGGAGCACGATTATAAGCTGCATAAATACGACAGTATCGTGTTATCCAGGAACAAAATTTGCTACTGCGAGTAGTTTGAACGTATGAGTGACTTAAATATCTCTCAAGATCAGGATAATGAACAGTTACCGTAACGTGTTTCAAGCATACAGAGCCGCCGTGTTATCAACAACGCAGAACACCAAATATTACAAGGCCAAATCAACCAATTACGAGACGACTTTTTACATAGCAGCGCTCGTAGTGGGGTGGTGAAGAAGTACCAAGTGTTGTCAGTTACTCGTATCGTAACTTCATCCCCATGCTAGCCACTACGCCACAAGGTATAGTATAGAGATTGAAAGGTTGTTTGTGTGTCCAAAATTATATCGATAAATATTGAACCGATTTGGAAACGTATTGCCTCGTATGAAAACCTGTTTCATCATAGGAGCAACATACACAAAACATTGTCCAGATATCCGCTTCTGGTTCTGTTGATATTGGTAGTATTTATGCAACTCCGTTTGTAAGAAATTAGAACATAGTTACATTACTTGACAACAACATTCCAAAGTCACATTAACAACAGCTGCCGTACCTGGGTGACAGTGCCAGTAATAAACAACTGTATCCGAAAAATCAAAGATAAATTCAAATTTTGCTGCCCCAACATCGCTGAGCTGTTAAAAGAAACTGAGAACCTTCTGTTCAACCAGAATTCTGCGGTCCACTCAGCCTAAAAATGGTTCATGTACGCCCCCCCCCCCTAATACAACTTATCAGTTGTAATCCTCCCTTATAATAGTCTAATAATAATAATAATAATATTAATAATATCGTATGGCTGCAAGCTTTGTTATTTGACACCAAGAGGATAGCTTGCATATCGAATTTCGTTGTTCCTTGAAGCACTATGAAAGTCAAGTAGGTTAGATTTCTAAGCTCCTTGACTTTATAGCGCTTTATAGTAGAGAAATGAGGAACTTTGCGTTGGTGGAAAATCCCTCAATAACACTTGTTTTAAAGATATTTCAACTCAAAACCTGATAGTCATCACCGCGAATACATTCGGACATTTCTCGTTCAACGGTCACCGTTTTCGATATCCCCATTTATTGGCCACTTTTGTATACGTGCTGGTGGACCCCCATTTCCCTCGCGGATCACTCCGCGGACCACCGGTTAAGAACCAGTGTTTTAAACCGCTACCGCCACTAGTATAACACGTTTCTCCGTCCCCAGTAATTCCCTTGCGCACTTCTCTGTTTACATAACATGACGTCCCTTCCAAAAAGGTGTGAATGAACATCGCTGCACGTATTGTTGTGACGCAAGGAGTTGCTCCCGCCATTGTTCTGCCAGCACGATCAGCGTAGCAGTTAGTGGCAGTCTGAACGTGTGCATACAAATAAAACAATCATTCATATCGAGGTTGAGTCTGTCTATTTTAAGTTTTATATGTGACGTGTGGTCTATAGCCTAACCCTCTCTCCATTATACAGTGGAACGTGGCTAATTCGAACTTCTATAATACGAAATCTTCTTTAATTCGATTTTTTCTCTTGGTCCCTAGCATTTTATATACAATCAATGCTAACAAATCGTGATTAATTCGAATTATATTTTGGATAATTCGAAGTTTTTACGTGTAAAAAGCCAATCGGACGAAAATGTGTCAGTTTGTGGTAAGCTGACCGACGCACAAATCATCGCCGATGCACTGAACTCCGAAAAACAAGATGGTGACGACGCATCTGGCGATGAACTCGTGGAGGAAGTTCCCGAAAAAACTGTTCCAATTGCAGCCCAACCAACAAACCAAAGTGATTCTGTTTTCTGCTCCTTAAATTTGTTAGATTCTTTTGTGATGGCCGAGAGACGTAATTGTAGGAAACAGGTAAAAAACTCAAACTATTTTGAAAAAACAGTAGGTTTCTCTAAGACTTAACTAGATTGCTGGATTACTACTGTCGTCAAATAGGTGAATAGTACAGTTTGGTTTTTGGCCTGTTTGCCATCTCTTGATGAATACAGTACTTTTGCATTTGTCAGTTGGCACAGGCTAGAGTAAAAGATGGCTTTTCACCGATGTCTCAGTCTCACTCATGGCTGTGATTATATGGAAGCTACTGAGGTATGGGTGGTGCTTAGTAATGACATTCAGGGCACAATCAGTGCCTGTGAATGCTGTGAAAGGTTCAACTCATAGGGTTAGGACTACTGTTCTGACTCAGTGAGGAAAGCAATGGCAAACTACCTCACTCCTCTTCTTGCCTAGAACGCCTCAAAATAGCGCTGCCTTGGGTTTTTGTGGGTATCTACTCACATAAGGTAACGGCGGTACTTTTTGAGGATCCAACCAGCCATCGGGCTGACTACCTAACAGACAGACAGAGGTTATTCACGATACAGTCTCTATAAAGTACAGTTGTCTGTTAATCTGCTTTGTTGAACGTAAATCATTATGTAACCGTAATACAATACATTTTCTCTACCCTATTCAAAGAACTTTCGTAATTCGAATTTTTGGATAATTCGAAATTTTTTACTGGTCTCTTGAGGTTTGAATTATCCAAGTTCCACTTTATTTGTCAAACGGCCACTTGATGTTACCTCACAATTACCTGTGTATTCGGCGGCTTCGGTGGCGTAGTCGGTAGCATGCCGAGCTTCTATACCCAAGGTCGCGGATTCAAACCCGGCCGAAGTCGTTAGATTTTCTAAGAGCGTTAAAAATCCCTCAGTATGCCTTCCTTCGGAGGGGATGTAAAGCCGGCGGTCCCATATCATTGATTTATGGTATGATAAAGAACCTTCCGTCACCTCCGTAGCGTAGCGGTCAGCGTGGTTAGCTGCCGCCCTGGGGGTCCTGGGTTCGATTCCCTGCTGTGCCACGAAATTTGAAAACTGGTATGAGGACTGGAACGGGGTCTACACAGCCTCGGGTGGTCCAAATGAGTAGAGGGGGTTCGATTCCCACCTCAGGCATCCTCGAAGGGGTTTTCCGTGGTTTCCCACTTCGTCTTCGGGTAAATGCCGGGATGGTCCCTACTGTAAGGCCACGGCCGCCTCCTTCCCTCTTCCTTACCTATCCATCCTAACCTCGCATTCCCTTCCCTCGTGAGGCCCCTGTTCGCTTTGCAGGTGAGGCCGCCTGGGCGAGGCGCTAATCAAATCTCACCAGTTGTATCCACTCCGATTAGATGTTCCCAGCTCTAGGACACTGCCCGTAGAGGCGGTAGTGGTGAGTTCCCTCGCTGAGTCCGTGGGAGCCTCCACCCTGGAGGGTAAAATCGATTTAAAAAAAGAACCTTCCACTATTACACCTGCGTGAAGCTAAATTATACGTTATCTTTCCAACGTTCGTCGCCAGGAGCCGAATGTGGTGGCATCTAGTAACCAAGTTCAGAACTAGTTGGTCGTTGATGGTGGCGATTGGTAGCAAAAGTAGGAACTACTTGAAATTGATCGTCTGCAGTTCTTACCTGATAATACAGATAACACTAATACAGCCATCACAATTAACACCGGTTATCAGAGAGATTCTACACACACCCAAAGTACACGGGGCTACATGACCCCGTTGTCGCAGCCCCTAAACTGAGGAACTAACCAACCAACCTACCTGAGTATCTCGGGGCCAAACGCACATCAGTGTCGTGAGTACGAGAGCTGGGGAAATCAGGCACTCTCTCACCTTCATTTGGAGTTGTCTGTGACTCTATGTTTATGTATTAATCGCTAACCAACCTTGAGAGCCAACGGCCTGGCCATGTTAAAACACCGGATTCCATGAGAACTCCGCAGTTAAGCAGCATTGAGCGTGGTTGGACCTTTGTTGGAATGCCGGCTCAGTTGGATCACGCGCTGTTGGTGGGGAAAGTCCAGCTGTGGATAGCCTCTTCGGAGACACGGACCTCCCGTCGGGCAGAATACCAATAATAATGAAATGAAAATCCACAGCCTTCTTCCAGTCTCCGACCGGGTCAGGAATGGAATGAATGAAGCCCCCATCTAGCGGCGAGGATATGAACTGTGCCGGCTGCCGAGGCCTGACGCACTGGGCCAATGATTAAATGAATGACAGATGAAATGAAATGATAGTGGAGAATGTTGCTGGAATGAAATGTTGACAGGGAAAACCGGAGTACCCGGAGAAAAACCTGTCTGCCTCCGTTCTGTCCAGCACAGATCTCACATGGCGTGACCGGGATTTGAACCACGGACTCAGCGGTGAGAGGCCGGCGTGCTGCCGCCTAAGCCACGGAGGCTCTAGAATACCAATAATAATAATAATAATAATAATAATAATAATAATAATAATAATAATAATAATAATAATAATAATAATAATAACCAAAGTGGCTTCGTTGGCGTAGTTGGTAGCATGCTGAACTGCTGTGCCCATGATTGCGGGTTCAAACCCAGCCGAAGTCGTCGGATTTTTAAGAGCGTTAAAATCCTTCAGTATGCCATCCTTTGGAGGGGAAGCAAAGCCGGCGGTCCCATGCCTAGATTTATGGTATGTCAAAGACCTTTCCACTAACTAAACATGTGTGGAGCTAAATTGTAGGTTAGATTCCGTTGAAACGCTCTATCAAAGTTCCAGCGTTCACCACTAGGTATCAGTTACATCTGGTAGCGGAAGTTGGAACTATTTGAAATTGAACGGAACTTGTAGCTCACCCCACGCATTGGAGCAGCTACAGCCTCTGGCGAGCCGGACATGTCCTCGGACACTCCCGGCACTAAAAGCCATACGCTGAATAAATAATAACTAGCAGACCCGTGCGAGAAATCTCGCATGTTACTAAACCTCACTCTCCCCAATAGGTTTATAATGAGAGACTTAATGATTATAGAACACTATTTACATTTCAGTTGAAATTCAAAGTTCTACGTTCCCTAACTTAAGAAGGCAATCACTGAAAATTGGTTTATAATAACATTCACAGGTTATTCGATATTTATGAAATTATGCGATTTGAGTACCGTACTCATTCCTTTGATTTACTGTTTCTGAAATCCATGCAAAGAGAAAAGGGATAGACCTCAGAATGCTAAAATGACATGAAACAGACGTCACAGCGGCGAAAATGTGAAGGGACAGCAATTATGGAGCGTATTTTCCCACAGCAACAGTATCTGCAAATCGCACACTTCGTACATTTAAAAATAATAAAGAAATTATAGATATTTAAGAAATTAGAGTGCAATTCGTCACTGCTAATGAATATTCTCTTTCATTTGAATGCTCATTTGTCACGATCGGTCGCTTGTGAGCGCCGCAAGAGGGATCTATACAACTGAAATAATATATACTAGCATTACCCGTCGCGGCTTCCACCACGAATATTCTAGTTGTAAAGAGTACACTTAGCAAAATCTCAATCATGAGTGCTATGACTGATTTATCCTTGGTGTGAATAATCAGACTTTATCTATTCAGATACTGGTGCAGTGGTTAGGGGTTTGTCATTCCTTCATAGGTATATCAGATCGAAGTTAGTTTTCTGGGAATATCACAGACACTGTTAATTAAAGGCCTTTAAATGTGGTTTTCGGAGACCCTTTATAGTCGGGTGAAAAAGACCTTTCGTACCACACTCACACGTGAAAATTGCGTGAAAAATTCTAGAGTGCCCCTTGACCCCCTTAAGTGCATTATGCTGTATGTATTGATGAATTTTACAGCTTAATTTGGTTCAGTGATAACCTTATAACCTTCTGGAAACTATCACAGTAATGTAATAATTGGAATTGCATTGCGTCTTACAGAAATAGATGGACCTGTGAGATTCTGTTACCATGGTTACCGTGTTGCATTCTTTCATTATTTCATTGTAAATATACATGTTTTAAGGTTTTTATTTAATTGTGAGGCATTTAAAGAGTAAGTGAGTGCGTTTCGCTTACGCATTGGGTTATGCTGAACCTGTAGGTACCCCATATGTGTAGGTTGGTATTAATGGGACCTTATTTTCGGTACAAACCTGGAATGGGACCTTAGCAGAATAATATAGGGAGGGATGATGATAATGGAAAAACTCATTGTGGCGGTATTTGTATATTCTTTGGTATAATCAAGCAGGCCGTGATCTGCAAAAAGCTTAGAAGTTATATCATCCTTGGTTAAAAACAAACATGACTGATGAAGAAAGAAGGAAGAAGAGAACATAGAAAATAAGAGTATGGATGCTATCACGCCAGCAAAGTGACTAGGGCGACGAAAATCTAGCGTATGTTCAAGAACATCGTCATCATTGAGAATTTTAGTTAAATACGCGCTCCATTTTGGATTGGAATGCTATGTGAATCGACCGTCAGCCATTAATCGTATGTAGATAGAGCAATTTGTTCTAATGTCTCGTTTAGGGATGCTAATGGATTGTTAAAGTTTGGTGAATCGTGACATTTTGGCAATCGTCCGTTAACGGGTTCTAATGGTTTCTTGAAGTGTTAAAGAACTATGGTTAACCCAGCCCTGAGCAAGTTCATATTTCATTTCGTTGTACTGTAATCATTTGGGGGTGACATTTTGCTCGTGTAGCCTCGTATACTTGGGTGTGTGGGTAAATGATCTGATAACCCGTGTTATTATGTTGGCTGTATTAGTGTATGTACAGTATATGCAGAAAAGAATAATCTACAGCTGAATAGGGACAAACCGGTGCATATGGTTTTTAGAAAGGGTGGAAAAATAGCAGCCTGTGAAGAACTGTATCATGAAGGAGAGCCACTGAAATTAGCAAAGCACTTTAACTATTTAGGAATCACGCTACAGACTTCTGGTAATACGTTCACGAAACATCTCGATAATCGAATAACGCAGCGACAATAGCGATGAATGACATCAAACTACTTAGAAGAATGTCTATTAATACAGCCATGAAGATTTTCTCCAGTAAAATAATTCCCATTGTGACCTATGGTATTGAGTTGTTTTGGGACTACCTTAATAAAACCAGGCGATTGAGACAATTAAATCAATGTTTCTCAAGAAGATTCTCTGTGTTTCCAAAAATTCACCATCCAGACTGACTTACGAGCTTACAGGTGAGCCATTCTTCATAGAAGAACTCCGCGTAAAGCTGCTCTTGCCAGCTACAGGTGCCTACCAGGAACTACTGGAAGAGATTCAAGCCATGCGTGAGGCGATTTGACTAGATTTCTACTCCACAGAAGCTATGTTGAACCCAGCAGAATGGAAAAGACCAGACTATAAGCTGCGTCACACATGGACAAGATTTGCAGTGCATGGTTTTCATTTTCGAGTCTGTAAGACGGAAGTTTACCATTCGCCTGCTGCAGAGTGTATTTGCAAATTTTGTGGGAAACGTTGTGAACGGCATCACGCCCTGGAATGCGAACGGAAGCCGTCGCTCAAGGAACTGTGTAGCGACAATGATCCTCCATGTTAGTCTGAAATGTACGGTAGTATTGTAATTTAAATTTCTTTGGCCATTGGCTGTAATAAATATTTATTAAATGAGACTTTCAGCACTTGGCCAGGAGTAACACACTTGTATGAACATAGTTTTGTCATTAAGGACCGAAGTAGTTTTGTCGGGCCGAGGTATCCTGTCGCATCTAAATACATGAAAGCCGTCGATGAACAGATTGAATTAATGTTAGAATTTGATATTATTGAACCTTCAGTTAGTCATTGTTTGGGGAAGAGGTGGCCGTAGCCATAATTTAGGCACCGTCCTGGCATTCACCTAGAATAGAAACGGGAAAAGCTACTTCTACGATGGGTGATGTAGGAATCAAACACCCCTCTTTTTAGTTCTGCTTCATGAGGCTGAGTGCACCCCGTTCTAGCCATCACACCAGATGGCAGAGCTGGGATTCCAACCCTGCCAACGATCTATTGAATATAAATATTTTTTGCCCCCCGAGCCAATGACGGTTCCCCAACAGATCGATCAAGCACGTATCAATACTCACTGCGAGACCTAAAGGCTCAAGCAGCCATAACCTCCCTATGAAGGCTTCCAAAATGATCAGGTGTGCTTCATAAAAAGGGAGGTAGCGCGCAGTTCGCTACTCCTGTGGGGGGTCTGGTCGGGGACACCAAGAGCCCGCTGATGAGACAGCTTGGTGTCCTATGCGAAACCCCACACAAGACACGGCACAAACCTAGAAAAATTGCTGAGTTCTGATTCACTGGCCGTAAAAGCCAATATACCAGAACATTATTACTTAAGCAGTGCTTCTTTACCAGGTTCAGGTGTATTATCTTGCTTATTATTATTATTAGCTTGCCATGGTGGGTGAGTGGATAGCGTGTCGGTCTACTAACCCCAAGTTTGCAGGTTCGCCCCTGGCCGTGGTAAGTGATTTTTGAAAGGCGGCTAAAATACGACACGCATGTCATACGATGTTGGCATGTCAAAGAACCCATTTGAATTCAGTAGGCCGTGTTCATAATGGCAAAATTAATCTCGGGAGTTTCCGCCAACACAAAGTTCCTCATTTCTCAACTAGATAGCGCTATAGTGTTCAAGGAGCTTAGATATCTAACCTCCTTGACTTTCATAGTGATTCAAGGAACAACTAACTCGACATGCAAGCTACCCTCTGGGTGTCAAATTACAAAGCTTGCACTCGGCACCTGAGGCCATACGATATTATTATTATTATTATTAATATTATTATTATTATTATGAGTAAGTTTCTGAATAACATACCAGCTTGTTCTCTTACTGCATCAGGGCAAGAGAATCATTGTGAAAGATGCAACTACCTACCTCTCACTATGGAAACTGGAGCAGCATCGTGCATATTCGTACAGATCTGTAACAGTTTGATGAAACAGTTTAATTGGTATTGCGGTAATAGCAATCAGTAGGGTAACGGAAGGAAAGTAGATCTCCATCGATCCTTATGTCACGTTATTTTCCTCCAAGTGAAGTGATGTTCAGCCTAGATCAATGGCGAACAAATGAGAACTACTCAATAATAAAAAAAGGCTTCGGGATTTGAGCGACCCTAGACGACACAAACTAAATGACTAAATGACAAGACCTGAAAAATTTACCCCCCAAATGACTGATAGAGGAGAGGGAAGAAAGTGGACAGAGTGAGACGTGAAATACTGTTCTGGCCTTCGACGGGGGTTGGCCGAGCTGGGGGGATGAGGGTGAGTGTAGAGGGTGGTGTTTAATCAGGGTGAGTTTTAACGGAGGTGTTGAAACTCCGAATGAGTGTTGGAGAGTGGGTTGGATGATCGGGTGGAACTCTATGCGACCAGGGTTGCAAATCAAAGGGACGCACTTTTAAGGTGGAAGCTATCTGTTTGCAGATAAAGTACTGCTATGAATAATCCAAGTAGGCCTATCCGCTGACCGTGCCACGTTATGTTCTGCGGGCGCGTGACCAAACTATCAAGGCTACTGGCAATGGAAATGTTTCTAGTGCTGTCACAGCAGTTTTGGAAACAATGCACTGGTAGGTCGAGGTGTACGGTGGGGAGGTAAGCGGTAAAACAGTGTCAATAAACAATACCATAGACATTGTGGCCAGGTGTACTTCAGAGAGGCGGGCCAAAGCATTACCTCCAAGGTATCAGAACGCATACTAAATTATCGTCTAAATCGGCAACAGAAGAATCATTCACAGTCCGTATTCTTTAGAAAAATGAATGAATAAATAAATAAATAAATAAAAAATAAAAAAGATACGAGCCTTACAGTAGTCGCATATGATGTGTAACATCTGACATAGAAGAAACCTCACGTGAACTTGTTGATACACCGGTATTGTATGTCTACCCCTTATTATTCCCGTTTTCCTACGGGGTCGGGGATGAGATGCGATGGAAGTATTTGTGGCGGATGTTTTTACGGCCAGATGCCCTTCCTGACGCCAACCTCACGAAAGGAGTTAATGAGAAATGAAATGAATGATGGTGAATGGAACTGGGTAAGGATGTGGAAGGAAGCGGCCGTAGCCTGTCAGAAGGTACCGTCCCAGCATTTGCCTGGAGTTGAAAATGGGAAACCACGGAAAACCATTTCAAGGACGGCAAATTGTTGATACACCGGTATTTTATAATATTTTTGGCACAAATATTAATCTATTGTAAAAGGGAGTGCTTTACATATATTGTAGTTTATAATACGGAACTAATTTTATTAGAGGTTTCGAACCTTCCACCAGTACTAGCCGAAACAAAGAATACGATATGGATCAATTAGATTAATAGACGTGACACCGCTCACAACCTTAAATTCCCTATAAATAGGCCAACTTGCGAGTAAATGCAATGTGCACAGCAGTAGATCATGAAAGGCTTGCACAATTCCCGGACCTCTTGATTCACAGACCAACACGTAATTTCATATGGTTTCTGTTCAAATGAGTCATATTGATATGATAAAATCGTTTAAAATGATAATCTGGTAGCAAAAATACCTAACCCGTCCGAGATACGACCCGAGATCTCAAGATTTACAGTCATTCACGTTAACCCCACGAATATTTCGACCACCCGAATATCGGGTAGAAGATGGTGACTTATATTCACGTACCAATAATAGGGGAGAGGGGGCCATGTTGTTAACATGGGCACGTTGTTACATGTTAGTTTTAAAATCACCCGTGTGGCTGAAGCACGTAACGAGCCTGTCTGTCTGCAGATGATGTGAAGACAAGGAAACCATTGTGTGTATTTGAAGAGTGTTATGAAGGTTTAAGTGTTTTTTGAAGTGAAAAGTAAAAATAAATATTCGACTTTGAAGTCATCTGTCTTCTTCTGTGTTGAAGGTAAGTACTTGCATGTCTCTGAGAATGTAGTTTGATATCTTACGAAAGAAATGCTTGTGAGAGTAGTTAGCTAGGCTGCTCCCCGCCGAAGTATTGACCTTGAATACAAAATGTCGGCCGGTGGGGCAAGCTGTTACACTGTAACAACATGCCCCATGGTATCGTAATATTATTTAATTGCTCGGATAGTTATGTGTTTAAATATTTTTTATTTAACTAAATATTTTCTATTTATTTACATTTTTTTTTACATTTTGGTGGTTCCCACGGACTCAGCGAGAGAACTCACCACTACCGCCTCTATGGGCAGTGTCCTGGAGCTTGGAACATCTGGTCGGGATGGATACAACTGGGGAGGTGTGATCAGCACTTCGCCCAGGCGGCCTCACCTGCAAAGCGAACATGGGCCTCATGAGGGATGGGAAGGGGTGGAAGATTAGGATGGATAGGCTAGGAAGAGGGAAGGAGGCGGCCATGGCCTTACAGTAGGTACTGCCCCCGTAATTGAATTATGTAGAGACCATGGTGGCTATATTTGAAATTATAAGGATGGCTGTCATAGTTATGACGTGGGTAGTCATGACGTAAGCACGGATGACGTAAATGTTATACCAGCAGGCTACTTGAGCTGAGATTCTCAGTGACGTCATGCATTTAGTCGAGAATGTTCCAAGATTTATGACGCAGTCGCAGGAAACGAGGAATTCGGCTGAGGAAGAAACTATGCTATTGGAGGAGAGGCATGAACCAATCAACGATAGTTTCAAGGAAGACGGAGATTGCTAAAACTATGGTATTTTTATTACTTTTGGAATGCAGAATTGTGGAAATCCATTTGCAGTAAAAGCATTGATTTGGAATTTTGGTGAAATTTATTTTCAGTTTTTGAATTTTGAAAATCCGTCATGTATTAACGAAGTTAGAACTTCTAGCGATGACGTAGTACCACGCTTTGGAAGGGATGGTAACGCCCCTCGAGAAGTTAATAAAAGGGCTTGCGCAGAAGAGAGGAGTCCCTTTTCGTTCTCCGATTATTCTGAGATCTCATTCTCAGAGCATCGAAGTATATTTGTGAAAGTTCTTTTCTTATACATTCATTATAGTGAGACGTCGAAGTGAACAGCAGTGAAAAGAATCGTCTTTATAACGTGTGGCGAGGCCACTATATTAACGAGATCCAAGTCAAACTAGGTGAAGTTGAAACGGACCTTAGAAAGCTTCTACAAGTTTAGCTTCGAACAGTTAGCGGTCTCCGATAAGCTAATTGTATTGTGCAGTGCTTCATAAAGTTATAGAGAAAAGCTGAACAATTTCGACCGATTAGTTCGAAAGATATTAGCAGTTTTATACGACTGAGAAAAGTGATTATCTCGCCACAAGAGAAGCACTTTCGTATAGCCAGAATCAACGCAACGGCTGACGCTGCGAGTGGAATAGAAAGACTTCAGATTGCTTGGTTACACAACGATACAGTATAATGGAGCAATTGAATACGGCAGTTTGTTCTTCTAACACTACAACCGAAGAGCAGATGGAAGGCTAAGGAGCTTATTGCAATTGGTACATACTTCAACGGAGTAAGATAGCGACATGGAACTTCGCTAATTGCTATTCCACACAAGCGAACATGCGGTGAATACCATCTACACCCATGTTTCGTAATTAAAGGCTGAATACCATCGAACAGCCATAGAAACAATTTCATACTCTGAATATGAATAATTTCTTCGGAAATTTCTACAAAACTTCATGGCGATTGTCTACTGGAACTTCAGGGAATTTTTCAAGAGAGGTCAGGGATGTCCCGACTCACAAAGAAGATTATTGCCGGAAGGATGTCTATTCGTCTTCGAGGAGCAGAGCGATTCACGGAGAAGGAAGCAGTTCGATTCTCTGAGGGTGCTATTTCCTATTTCGAGGATGGAGCTCAACTTTAACGTGGTGAAATGGATCCATCAGCAGTCTTCTTTGGGGAATTTTCCTCTGGAACGTCAATCGGCAGATAAGGTAGTCGTGAACGTTTATTGTATTTGAGTTTACTAATGATGTTTGAGCAACCATTTTTCCCATATTTTTATCCTCATGTATTTTTGCCCTATTTTCTTGTTGAGATTCATATTCTCAGTACACCTTGTTGAGTTTTGCATTTTTCGACGATTTATTAAGACATTGTTATGTCATGGGCATAGTTAACGATTTTGAATCAGTTGAGACTGATATTTAGATTTTCAGTAATTAATATATTTTTGTAGTCACGATTTGACTGTAAGTTAATGATTTATATGGCAGATTTAAATTCAGACAGCGTGTCATTTTATTAAAGTAATTCTACCCCAGTTTAATTACTTTGACCAATTTTCTGTCATCATCAAGAAGGAAGAACATTTAAATGATTTTAGAGCGTTAAAATCTCTTACGTTGTCGACGATCTTGGAAATACTAGTCGTTATTTGTATTGATTGCAACACAGACATTTATCGTCAGTTATGAATGAACATTGCATTATAGACACTTTTGTGAAAGAGTAACTTTAATAATGAATTTTTGAATGCATTAAAGTCAAGTACTTTTGTTAGGAGTTTTTCTCAATTAGAGATTTATAGAACGATGTTTGCATTCCCCAGTCTAATTGGATTCTATTCGACTACTTTGCATTTTTGTCGCACTTTATTTGAAGATAGTATTTTCATACTACAATTTCTTTTAAGATGTTAATCTTAAAATTTGATAGACCAGACAGGCGTATATAAGCGTATTCACTATTAAATTTGTTTGTGATTGGCAAGTTTTGACTTCATTTCGGTTCATGAATGAAATCCACGAAGGTTAAATAGAAAAACAGTTTTGAAACAATTAATGATTATAGAAATTTTTAAGTGGAACTATGAATGTATAATCGCTAGTGCAGCGCGTGTTGAAAGTCGCTGAGATATAATGCCCTTGAATATGAAGGAAGTTCCCACAGGAATTAATGTTAAAGAATTATTTGTGGAATTTTTGTAAGTTATGTGGAAGTTTAATACCATATAGATTAATATATGATGATTTTGGGCATATTTTTAATGCAGTTTGTGCATTAACTTGTTAGCGAAGGATTTTCCGCTGGAGTAAGATTGTCATAGTTCGTTGAAAATAAATCAAGTAAATTACTGTTATAATTAACACGAGTTTTGAAAGAATTTGAGATAAGATTTTGAATGAAGGTTGCCGTCACAAATCATTATTAAAACCTTTATTAAACCAGATTGTGACATTAACATGTATAACTAACCTTCATTGGTCGATTATATTAAACACGATTATGAAAATTACCAACCGAATGAACATGTGGTCAATGTATTTATTAAATTAATAATTTAAACAATTTAAATGTTAATATTGTAAATAATTGCTGTAAATATTTTTGAAAATAATGTGAAACGAGAGTGATGTTAAAGACGTGCTTATAATATTTTTATTGTCTTTGACAAATATGATAAACAATTTCTAATTGTTATAAATAATTTATGTGATTTTGTTATAAACATTTAAGAGCTAATTAAACATTTGGATTGAACTTAACAAGTTTAAGGAATTAACAGAATGATCCAATAGGATGTGAGCAAAGTACTTGAAAGATTTGCGTAAATATAATGTGAGTTGTCTTGTAGACATTTAAAAGTTTGAGAGAGCAAGCTGTATGTTACGTAACACAGCAGGTGTGTTAGTACTCCATTTGACCAGGATGCAACAGGTTCGAGGGTAGCTCGCAGCTGGGCCAACATCTGGTTCACAGAGAGTGAGGTCGTCCACACTCCGGCCTTGCGACTATAAATACCATTCTCATGTTTATTAAAAGGAAACCAAATGCTCTATATATGTCACACCCTGACGTCCTTCTCCAATCCAATTGTGTTAATAATATTACGTTATTTGGAGCTCTTGGGAGCTAAAATGTTTTATATTATGTTGTATAATAATTTTTGCAAGTCCTACAAGAGGACGTAGTCAGATTGACTTGGGCTACTGATAGCCACGTTGATTTTGTTGTGTTAGTAAAATCATACCCTTTATTAGAAATAAAGCTTTTGTACAGTTCAAAGTTCTCGTCGTCGTTTTGGTTCATTTTTAAATGTCATGGTGGAGGTTATTGTGTGAACAGACTTTTAGTGATCCTGTTGTCAACTCAAACCCCGAGATAATTAAGAGGTAAGTAACGGTAAGTATGAACCCCCGTCTATTTTGGTGTGTTCCACAATGATTTCCTGTGAACTTCTGTGCTTTTATCTCGATAGTATCTGTCAGTGCCATTTTCATTGATGTAGCTGAGCCGGTGCAATTGATAGTTGGCAATCCGATTGAGGGGGCGGATATCTGACAGCCTACTATCCAGGTAAACGGGGACAGAAAGATTGGCGCACCTAAAACGTTGGGGCTCGATTCAACAAAACTGGATTACCAGGTTGAACGCCAGAAAGAGTGGCAAACCTTAAACGTAGGGTTCGATTAGACTCAAATAAAGAGGTTGATTCTTTGTTAGATGTCTAGGCCAATTGTAGTATTTAAGAGTGTGATTATATAGGAATTAAATGTTGTATTGTGTTAGGAAAATTACACTCAGAAAAGATCAGATCTTATACAACTTGAGAAAGGTTAAATGGGCAGGAAACTTAGAAAAATCGCCTATGATCTGGAATCTTATTTTATTTGACCGGCTTATGACATTTTAGTCATATTAAAGATAAAATTAAATTATTTGGATTGTAAATGTAAATTATTTGTGTTAGGATATTTTAAAATGAGCCAGGGAAATTTGAACATGTGCTTGAGTTTGTTTCAACATGAAGTATCGTCGAAAGTTAATTATAAGGTAGTTATAAGTTAGATTTAAGACAGAAAGTTGATCAAAATTATATATGGTGAAAAGTGTTGCTCAAATGTTGTTATTTTGCTCTTTTGATGTATGTCCCTACAGCAGTCCATTTTGAATAATATTGTAATGGCAGATGAAAGTTTGAAGAAAATGTTAGAGGAGATGTCTGCTAATATGAAGCAGATGATGGAGGAGAATGCTAGTAATTTGAATGCAAGGATGGAGGAGAATGCTAGTAATATGTCTGCTAATTTGAATAGTAGTATGAAGGAGATGGAAGCTATGAATAATAATCGAATGGAGGAGAATATGAAGGTTCTTCAGACTAGTGCTGCTAATTTGGAGGATAATATGTCGCGTTTGCAGATTAATACCCTAGGAATTGAAAATACTGTAAGTGACATCCGCACAAACGTGTCTGATGTTAAAAATGATGTGTCTAAGGTACAGAGAGACCTTACAATGTTAAATCTAGATGTAGCTAATGTCCGAGGGGATATTTCTTGTGCTAGAGCCGAAGTAGTTGTTGTCAAAAACGATGTAGCGACTGTCCAAGACAAGGTCGAGGAAGTCCAAAAAGAAATTCAAAAAGCTAGAACTGATGTATCTAATGTTCAGGTAGACATTAATAATATTCATGCGGATATAACTGAGGTGCAAAGTGACATAACTAAGATTCAGGTAGAGGTCAACACAGTTTTCGTAGATATTACTAAAGTCCAAACTGATGTAAATAAAGTCAGGGAAGAAATCGAAAACTCAAAAACTCTTTGTACGCGTAATATAACTGCATTAGCGACTAGGTTAGTCGATGAATCAGTTAGAACAACAACGTCTTTAGCAGAGTTGAAGTATGATGTAGAGGTCATGAGAACACAGGTATTAGACCACAATAGAGTATTAAAAGAGGATATCGAAGTAGACATAGCCGAAATATTAACAGCAAACGTAGCGGTATGGAAAGACGAGTGGAATAAGTCAAGTGGGGAACATGTAACCCAAATTCAGGAAAGGATTGAAAGAAAACTTGCCAGTACGCAGATAGAAATTAACAATGAAGTAGTACAGATTAGGAAAGATTTAAGCGTCAGGATAAATTCGTTATCCGAAAAACAAGTTGACGATAGAACACAACTAGATCAGGATATGCAAACTTTAAAATCTACATTAGAGGAACAGATGCATAAAGTTGTCTCGGATGTAAATGAAACGACGAGTAAACTGAAAAATTTGAAGTTAGGAGAGGCTAGTTTAATGGAGAACTACAAAGAAGAGATTATCAAGAAAGTCTCAACAGAAATCACCGACAAGGATACAGAAGGCTTAGCTTGCGAATTGAATAGGAATTATGCTAGAAGACATAACCTAGAGCCAGAAGAGAGAGACGTGACTCCTGAAGAACGTGTATCCAGATTCAGAGAGGAGGATGACGAGAGGAATATGGAACCTGAGTGGAATTATAGAGATAGTGGGAAAAACTATCCGGATTCATATCCGAGGAACGTGACGGTCATTAGGAATTTCGAGGACAAACCACAAAAATTCAGTAACACTGATAGTTTGACACCTATAGAGTATGTAAGGAATCTCAAAGATTATTTCATCGAAGCTCACATTCCCAGAGAGAGAGAGATGAAGATAGTAGAGAGATATCTGATTGGAGGACCCCTCGAATGGTTTTGCGCATTTAGATACACATTCAGTAACTTTGACGAGTTTGCAGAGGCATTAATCAAGCGATTTTGGTCTATAGAAGCGCAGAATTCGTTAAGAGCGGAGGTGTATTCAAGAAAATACTCAGGTACTCTTCCAACGAGGTACGCTGATTTCTTTACGAGTCAGTTGTCCCGCTTGAGATTTTTGCAACCCCCATTGTCCACGGAGGAACTAATAGATGCGATTTCTCGTATGCTGCCAGTTGAGGTGAGGAGACTTATAATTTCGTCCAACATCAGGGATTTATCCAGCCTGGATGAATTACTAAGAAGGTTCGACTACACAAGCCCAATGCCTAACGTAGTCCAGAAAGGTCAAAGGCAGGAGTTTAAAGAAATCAATACGGTATACATGGACCAAGTCCAACAAACTGACAAGCCAGAGCAGGAGAAAACTGACAATGTAGGTCCTCACAGGAATAATCAGTTTAGAAATTACAGATCACAAGGTTACCGACCGTATCAACAGAGAAGAGGTTGGAACTACAACCGAGGAAACTACAATGGAAGAGGCAGATATTACAACAATAATGGGTATAACCGTAACTATAATAGGAATAACCAAAACCAAAATAGAAACCAGAATACTCAAAGTCAGGTTATGACACCTGATCAGTATCAGCAAAGAGAGAAGGAAAGCCAACAATACTTAAAAGAATTAAGGGATAAAGAAGCTGACAATCAAAAGAAAAGGCAGGATGTTGTAATCGATCCTGGTCCTTCTACGAGCCAACAGAATTTTGAGGTCGGTAACACAAAAAAAAACGCCGATTTCTCAACGTCAGTGAGAACCTGTAAATACATTGCCACACCACACCTGATTACGATTAATGAGATATACGAAGTTACCGATGAAGATTTACTAGAAGAGAGGGGTATTGTTAAAGAGGAAAGACCATGTGCATTACCTATTATTGCTGTACGGATAGATGGACAGCAGTACAAAGCCCTGATGGATACTGGTGCTATTATTTCCATCATTTCAGAGGAATGTTATCAAAGTCTGCTAAGAGGAGAGAACATGACAGTTCTACCTGTTTCTACCATCAAAGTGAGAGGGATATTCCAAGATAAGGCAGTGAAATGCAAGATTCAAGTGTTATTGAACTTTGAGATCAATGGAAGGAATTATGAACAGATCTTCATTGTAGTGAGCAAGATCAATTTTGATATGGTGCTTGGAATCGATTTTATATCGAAGGTCGGAGCTATTATTGACATGAAGAACAGAAGTATTAGCTTTAATGATGGGTACATAATCACAGAAGAGATAGAAGAACAGGACGTGAAAAACAGTCTGGAAATAGACCTTAGGGAAGAAATTTTGAATACAATAATTAATGAAGTGGAAAATATAGAAGAAATACCCAGTAGAAAAACTGAAGGATTTGAAGAAATTCAGGGGGAATTTGAGGATCTGATAAAGGAATTCCAAGATATTTTCGATGAAAAGCCTGGATTGATTAAGGATTATAAGTACAAGATAAGGCTGACAGATGAAACCCCTTACCAGAAAAGAATATACCCCATTCCTGAGAAATACTATCAAGAAGTACGAGGGTTAATCAGAAAAATGGAGGTAGACGGAATTATTAGAAAACAGGCGTCGTCTTATATAAACCCCATCACAGTAGTAAAGAAAAGTAATGGTCAGATACGTCTTTGTCTCGATGCCAGGACCATTAACTTGAAGATTCTTCCAGAAAATGACAGACCACCCAAGATTAGAGATCTGCTTCGAAAATTCAAAGGGAGAGCTTGTTTCAGCGTTCTTGACTTGACGTCTTCTTTTTATCAAGTTCAATTAGAAGAGGATAGTATGCAGTACACTGGATTCCTATTTGACCAGACGTCATGGGTCTTTGCCAGAATGCCTTTTGGAATGGTTAACAGTGGACCAGCACTTATTCGAGCACTTGATAGTAAGCTCACTGACGAAGTGAAAGAAAATGTAATCTGCTACATTGACGATTTAATCGTATCTTCACCCAGCGCTGCAGAACATTTAGTGCACTTGAGAAAGTTGTTCGAGAATTTAAGGGAGGCCAACATCAAGGTGAACTTTGGAAAATGTCAATTTTTGAAGAAGGAGATAAATTATTTGGGGCATACTATTGATAAAGATGGATATCATCCAAACATGAAAAAAGTAGATGCGATCACAAGATTTCCAAAGCCAACTAAGGTGAAACAAGTTAGAGAATTTGTAGGTGCATGCCAATTTATTAGCAGCCACTGTCCAAGATACTCAGAAATAATGTGAAACTGGAGTACCCAGACTTTGAGAAGGTGTTCTATATTGAGTCTGATGCATCAAGAATAGGCATTAGTGCAGTCTTATACCAGAAAGACGAGGCAGGCAACAAGCACTACATTGCGTTCACCAGTCGGAAGTTGAAAAAGCACGAGGAAAACTACTTCACGACAGAGCTTGAAGCGTTAGCTTTTGTGACAGCTTTACAAGCCTGGAAGAAAATCCTGCTGGGACATAAGGTCATCATTATTACTGACCATAAAGCACTACAGTTTATGTTGCAAACTGACATGTCAAGTGATAGATTGACACGTTGGGCTTTGTTCACCCAACAGTTTAACGCTACTATCGTCCACCAGCCTGGGAAAGATAACTTACTGGCTGATGCTCTATCACGTAACCCTATTAAAAATGTGCAGATACACCATGTACAATTGGAGCAAGAAGATGAAGAAACCGTTAGGAGGTTAGCCCGAATCGGTGTGTCACAGAAGAGACACGCTCCGATAAGGAAAATGTACAGGTTCCTCAAGGGTTACATGGACAATACAGATGTTGACTATGAAGCTACACGGAGAAATTCACGACACTTTGTCTTGAGTGGAGACATCGTATGCAAGTATGCTGACGCTGCGCATACAAAACTCCGAATAGTCGTGCCACCTAAACTTATTGTCAATTTAGTGTGGGTAGCTCATCATGCAACTGGACATGCCGGTTTAGATAAAACTCTTAATACACTTAAAGAGAGATTTATCTGGACTAACATGCGTTCCAGCATTGCCAAGGTCATTAGATCCTGTGACAAATGTCAAAGAGCAAAGTATGCTTCTGCTTTACTAAAGGGAAAACCGAAGGCGATGATTCCTTCTAAGCCAAACGAACTTATGGCGACGGATATATTTGGCCCCTGTCCGAAGGGATACCAGGGTAACCAGTACTTGTTGGTGACCGTGGATGTTTTCTCAAAATTTGTTACAATGAGTCCCATGCAGAAAGCTAACACGAGGAACGTAGTAAGCAGACTGGAAAATGCTGTATTTCCTAAAGCTGGTATACCGGAATATCTACTGTCAGATCATGGAACACAGTTTACGTCCGTGGAATTTGCAGCGGATATGGAAAGGCTTGGCATTAAGCACTTGTTTTCAAGCGTGCGTTACCCTGAATCGAATTCCTCAGAAAGATATATGGCTGAATTTTCGAAATTCTGTCGAATTTTCTGTCCAAATGATCATTCTGGTTGGGTGAGATTTGTACCCCTTATTGAGGAATGTCTGAACTCTACAGTGCAGGAGAGCACAGGAGAAGTGCCAATGCGACTTCATCTAGGAAGAAACCCAGAAAGGCCGTGGGATAATCTTTTCAACCACATACCGAGAGATCCCGACATAGGAAGACAGCAGAGGATTGACAAGGCAAAGGAACAACTCCAGAAAGCAGCAGAGAAACGATTGAAAAGAGTAGCTGGAAAACGTTTTGGTACACCCTTTCAAGTTGGAAATCTTGTATTATTACGCAGACCTGTCAAGGCTGATATGTCCAAGAAAATCAACCCCAAATTTGGATTAGTGTTCCTGGGGCCGTTTAGGATTACGAACGCTTATGGAAACAACTGTTATGAACTCTACGATGATGAGAATAATGTCGTTTACGGCAAGTTCAGTGCTGGAAATTTAAAAAGATACTATCCTAGAGTAAGCCAGTAATAATTCAATTTCGTGTTCAAGAGAGTTGAGATACTTGTAACACTGAGTTTAAAAACAATTTGCAACTGTTTTTAAAACGTGGTGGGAGGAGAATGCCCCCGTAATTGAATTATGTAGAGACCATGGTGGCTATATTTGAAATTATAAGGAGAGTTATGGCTGTCATAGTTATGACGTGGGTAGTCATGACGTAAGCACGGATGACGTAAATGTTATACCAGCAGGCTACTTGAGCTGAGATTCTCAGTGACGTCATGCATTTAGTCGAGAATGTTCCAAGATTTATGACGCAGTCGCAGGAAACGAGGAATTCGGCTGAGGAAGAAACTATGCTATTGGAGGAGAGGCATGAACCAATCAACGATAGTTTCAAGGAAGACGGAGATTGCTAAAACTATGGTATTTTTATTACTTTTGGAATGCAGAATTGTGGAAATCCATTTGCAGTAAAAGCATTGATTTGGAATTTTGGTGAAATTTATTTTCAGTTTTTGAATTTTGAAAATCCGTCATGTATTAACGAAGTTAGAACTTCTAGCGATGACGTAGTACCACGCTTTGGAAGGGATGGTAACGCCCCTCGAGAAGTTAATAAAAGGGCTTGCGCAGAAGAGAGGAGTCCCTTTTCGTTCTCCGATTATTCTGAGATCTCATTCTCAGAGCATCGAAGTATATTTGTGAAAGTTCTTTTCTTATACATTCATTATAGTGAGACGTCGAAGTGAACAGCAGTGAAAAGAATCGTCTTTATAACGTGTGGCGAGGCCACTATATTAACGAGATCCAAGTCAAACTAGGTGAAGTTGAAACGGACCTTAGAAAGCTTCTACAAGTTTAGCTTCGAACAGTTAGCGGTCTCCGATAAGCTAATTGTATTGTGCAGTGCTTCATAAAGTTATAGAGAAAAGCTGAACAATTTCGACCGATTAGTTCGAAAGATATTAGCAGTTTTATACGACTGAGAAAAGTGATTATCTCGCCACAAGAGAAGCACTTTCGTATAGCCAGAATCAACGCAACGGCTGACGCTGCGAGTGGAATAGAAAGACTTCAGATTGCTTGGTTACACAACGATACAGTATAATGGAGCAATTGAATACGGCAGTTTGTTCTTCTAACACTACAACCGAAGAGCAGATGGAAGGCTAAGGAGCTTATTGCAATTGGGACATACTTCAACGGAGTAAGATAGCGACATGGAACTTCGCTAATTGCTATTCCACACAAGCGAACATGCGGTGAATACCATCTACACCCATGTTTCGTAATTAAAGGCTGAATACCATCGAACAGCCATAGAAACAATTTCATACTCTGAATATGAATAATTTCTTCGGAAATTTCTACAAAACTTCATGGCGATTGTCTACTGGAACTTCAGGGAATTTTTCAAGAGAGGTCAGGGATGTCCCGACTCACAAAGAAGATTATTGCCGGAAGGATGTCTATTCGTCTTCGAGGAGCAGAGCGATTCACGGAGAAGGAAGCAGTTCGATTCTCTGAGGGTGCTATTTCCTATTTCGAGGATGGAGCTCAACTTTAACGTGGTGAAATGGATCCATCAGCAGTCTTCTTTGGGGAATTTTCCTCTGGAACGTCAATCGGCAGATAAGGTAGTCGTGAACGTTTATTGTATTTGAGTTTACTAATGATGTTTGAGCAACCATTTTTCCCATATTTTTATCCTCATGTATTTTTGCCCTATTTTCTTGTTGAGATTCATATTCTCAGTACACCTTGTTGAGTTTTGCATTTTTCGACGATTTATTAAGACATTGTTATGTCATGGGCATAGTTAACGATTTTGAATCAGTTGAGACTGATATTTAGATTTTCAGTAATTAATATATTTTTGTAGTCACGATTTGACTGTAAGTTAATGATTTATATGGCAGATTTAAATTCAGACAGCGTGTCATTTTATTAAAGTAATTCTACCCCAGTTTAATTACTTTGACCAATTTTCTGTCATCATCAAGAAGGAAGAACATTTAAATGATTTTAGAGCGTTAAAATCTCTTACGTTGTCGACGATCTTGGAAATACTAGTCGTTATTTGTATTGATTGCAACACAGACATTTATCGTCAGTTATGAATGAACATTGCATTATAGACACTTTTGTGAAAGAGTAACTTTAATAATGAATTTTTGAATGCATTAAAGTCAAGTACTTTTGTTAGGAGTTTTTCTCAATTAGAGATTTATAGAACGATGTTTGCATTCCCCAGTCTAATTGGATTCTATTCGACTACTTTGCATTTTTGTCGCACTTTATTTGAAGATAGTATTTTCATACTACAATTTCTTTTAAGATGTTAATCTTAAAATTTGATAGACCAGACAGGCGTATATAAGCGTATTCACTATTAAATTTGTTTGTGATTGGCAAGTTTTGACTTCATTTCGGTTCATGAATGAAATCCACGAAGGTTAAATAGAAAAACAGTTTTGAAACAATTAATGATTATAGAAATTTTTAAGTGGAACTATGAATGTATAATCGCTAGTGCAGCGCGTGTTGAAAGTCGCTGAGATATAATGCCCTTGAATATGAAGGAAGTTCCCACAGGAATTAATGTTAAAGAATTATTTGTGGAATTTTTGTAAGTTATGTGGAAGTTTAATACCATATAGATTAATATATGATGATTTTGGGCATATTTTTAATGCAGTTTGTGCATTAACTTGTTAGCGAAGGATTTTCCGCTGGAGTAAGATTGTCATAGTTCGTTGAAAATAAATCAAGTAAATTACTGTTATAATTAACACGAGTTTTGAAAGAATTTGAGATAAGATTTTGAATGAAGGTTGCCGTCACAAATCATTATTAAAACCTTTATTAAACCAGATTGTGACATTAACATGTATAACTAACCTTCATTGGTCGATTATATTAAACACGATTATGAAAATTACCAACCGAATGAACATGTGGTCAATGTATTTATTAAATTAATAATTTAAACAATTTAAATGTTAATATTGTAAATAATTGCTGTAAATATTTTTGAAAATAATGTGAAACGAGAGTGATGTTAAAGACGTGCTTATAATATTTTTATTGTCTTTGACAAATATGATAAACAATTTCTAATTGTTATAAATAATTTATGTGATTTTGTTATAAACATTTAAGAGCTAATTAAACATTTGGATTGAACTTAACAAGTTTAAGGAATTAACAGAATGATCCAATAGGATGTGAGCAAAGTACTTGAAAGATTTGCGTAAATATAATGTGAGTTGTCTTGTAGACATTTAAAAGTTTGAGAGAGCAAGCTGTATGTTACGTAACACAGCAGGTGTGTTAGTACTCCATTTGACCAGGATGCAACAGGTTCGAGGGTAGCTCGCAGCTGGGCCAACATCTGGTTCACAGAGAGTGAGGTCGTCCACACTCCGGCCTTGCGACTATAAATACCATTCTCATGTTTATTAAAAGGAAACCAAATGCTCTATATATGTCACACCCTGACGTCCTTCTCCAATCCAATTGTGTTAATAATATTACGTTATTTGGAGCTCTTGGGAGCTAAAATGTTTTATATTATGTTGTATAATAATTTTTGCAAGTCCTACAAGAGGACGTAGTCAGATTGACTTGGGCTACTGATAGCCACGTTGATTTTGTTGTGTTAGTAAAATCATACCCTTTATTAGAAATAAAGCTTTTGTACAGTTCAAAGTTCTCGTCGTCGTTTTGGTTCATTTTTAAATGTCATGGTGGAGGTTATTGTGTGAACAGACTTTTAGTGATCCTGTTGTCAACTCAAACCCCGAGATAATTAAGAGGTAAGTAACGGTAAGTATGAACCCCCGTCTATTTTGGTGTGTTCCACAATGATTTCCTGTGAACTTCTGTGCTCTTATCTCGATAGTATCTGTCAGTGCCATTTTCATTGATGTAGCTGAGCCGGTGCAATTGATAGTTGGCAATCCGATTGAGGGGGCGGATATCTGACAGCCTACTATCCAGGTAAACGGGGACAGTACCATCCCGGCATTTGCCCGAAGACGAAGTGGGAAACCACGGAAAACCACTTCGAGGATGGCTGAGGTGGGAATCGAACCCCCTCTACTCATTTGGACCACCCGAGGCTGAGTAGACCCCGTTCCAGTCCTCAAACCACTTTTCAAATTTCGTGGCAGCCGGGAATCGAACCAAGGACCTCCGGGGTGGCAGCTAACCATGCTGACCGCTACGCTACGGAGGTGACTATATTTTTGCCGTTTTTATAAATAAATAGATATTCTGGCGTATTTATTCATAAGTACATATTTCCTATATTTGATGGTATGTTGTACTTCTTAGATTACTGTTGCCCACATTTTTGACCCTTGGCAATTCCAGTAATTGGCTTATCTATTTCTAGAATGCACCCTTGTCTCTGTAATGTATTCCAAGACAGGAATTCCCAGGTCATTAAGTATAGCAGGGGGGCTGGAGTCAACAGTCTCATTAAGCCTCCAATAGTCCTTACCTTGAAAGGAAATTTTACTTGAAATTACAGTGGTCTGCAAAACTTGTGAATATTGACAGATTGCTATGAAAGTTTCTGATGTGACCTTTTTTTCTGCTCTTTAGAATGAAATTCGAAAACAGCACACACATGATTTCGTATCGTGCATCTGCAGTACAGTAAGACGGACTCGGAAACTGAGGCGAGCCCCGGCCTGTTAAGCGGGAACATTTTTTGTACGGTAGACAGGATTATGGATTAACCAACAAGCTGCTGGACGTTTCAACTATATTTCGAGGGACTGGGGGACACAAATTTGATACAAATTTAAGAACATTTTTTGGAAACTTAATCACATATTTTCCACTTTTAAGCACATAAATAAATACATATTTCTGAAAAGTTAAGCACATAACTATACGGGCCCTACTATAAACGTATTAACGTATTTGCTAGTTGATTATTATTACCCATATCATTATTATTTCTCTATACCGACAGTGATAGCTATGCTTGCTAACGCGCAGCGCTAGGCCATGGGGCCTCTGCTAATTCGGTAGACGTGGGTTCGAGCCCCACCCTCTGCCGACCTTGAAATGGTTTTCCGTGGTTTCCCATTTTCAACTCCAGGAACATGCTGGGATGGTACTTTCTGACAGGTCACGGCCACTTCCTTCCACATCCTTGCCCAGTTTCATTTATCTTCATTCATTTCATATTTCATTTACTCGTCTCATGAGGTTGGCGTCAGGAAGGGCATTTGGCCGTAAAAACAGAATTGTGAAATGTGGTAAATATATTTCAAGGTTGACGGTTACATTATTTCGAGTTAAAAATACAAGAATGTAGTTACAACTATGTCGCATTTTTTTTATTAAGTTAGTGTAACAACTTACCCATGGCATATAACAACTAGCCCCGTTGTGGGGCATGTTGTTACAATTTACCACATTAACAAGAAAAATTATTTATACTGAAAATATGTTTACGTCAGTCTTCACATTTTTCATATATAAAGCCAAATACTGATACTTCATTATAACTGCCATAACAGGCTAATAGCTTCCAGGAGAACAGTTTAAAAAAATAAAATTTGTAAATTGTAACAACATGCCCCCCTCTCCTCTACTGCATCACGGAATTAAGTTTCATTCATATTTTGCTTGAAATCGCGTGAAATTGAGTCTAAAATGTCTTATAAATAGGTCCTCTTGTGAGTAAAGAGACTGTGTTCAGCATTAGTTCATGAAGGCTTGCCTAGGTCCCGTATAAACACGATGATATATATTATATTGATGACTGCATTACCGTTATGTGGGTTAATATTTGAATATCCATTGTGTAGAAACATAATACCGGAATTGCCGACTACTTACAATGTGTCATATTAAAGCATATAATAATTTAAATACTGATACGAAGACTTCGACTATGTGCCATGTGCTTTGTGTTCAATCAGTTGACACCAGAGTTCGCATGAGCGTTTACCGTCAAAATGCGAGCAATGCGATCCAGCTGGCAGTGCGTGTTATTACACTTCCGTTCGATCCACCACTGTCAGCTGGATCGTCCGATCCACTTCCGTCCCATTTTTTCAAAATCACTCCCACAAATATCCAGCAACCGAGTGGAAATATGTTACACATCAATAAATAACTTAGAAAAGTCAAGTAGTTCCATATTTTTCAAGAGGAACGCCAATATAACTCAGAATCCGGTATAAACTTTGTAGTCTAATGACTAGGGCCCGGATAATTATGTGTTTAAATATTTTTTTAAACTAAATATTTTCTATTTATTTAAATATTTTTGAAGTTTTTATAAATAAATACATATTTCTGCGAATTTATTCATAAGTACATATTTCCTATATTTGGTGGTATTTTGTACTCCTTAGATGACTGTTGCCCACATTTTTGACCCTCGGCAATTCCAGTAAATTGCTTCTCTATTTCGTGAATTCACCCTTGTCACTGTGTTGTAGTAATACAACCAGTGACAATAAAGTTCGGTGAATAGTCCTGTACTAAAAACATTGATGAACAACGCACGACAGTGACCCTACTGTCCTTCAAAATAGTCTCCTCCCGTAACTATGCAATGCTGAGATCGGCGGTGCACGTCCTGGAAACTTTGCAAGAAGGCATCCTTTGGGATGGTGTTGAAAAGTCTCGTCACCGCACCTTCTATTTCATTTCATTTTATTCTGTTCTTATAACCTAAATTTTATGGTGCACCATATTGGGTTTAAATACGTATCTTATTACTGTGCTACGCTTTTTTTTTCAATAGCTGATGAAGGGGATAAAATGTAATTAATCCTCGAAACATGTATTGAAAACAAGTTAAATAATTATTTTTTTCTTTATAGTATTGATAGATGCGGATGTACTTTTCTTCTTAATAACTATACGATATAAGTATGTTATAACAATGAAATCCATGCTGATGATGTCCCTAATGAAGGGTTGAAAACCTGTTTCATTAAACATTGAAGGGGCAGATGACTTCGTAGTTACTCCCTTAAAACAACAATAACTAACTAACTAAACATTGAAGAATTAACAGGTGTCTCTTTCGAAACTCAATTATGAGATGCGGCATTACCACTTCCCCTAAGCTATTCCGTTTCAAAGCTGTCGGAAGTAGGGTCTGAACTCACTGCTTGAGAGGAGTACTACAGTAACCAGAAGTGCGGCAGGAAACGCCAGCAGCCACCTACGGCGCAGCATGCAAAATGCCTCACAGTGCCTGGAAAGACGAAGAGAAAACTGAGCCGTGACTCAGGCGAGGAGCCAAGAACTGAACTCCGGAAGATTGGACAAGTCACGGCTTGGAGCGAGAGTTCGCTGCCAACAGCGTAGTGAGTGGACACCGACTCATTTAAATATGGGTATTTTCGCAAGCTCCGTCAAGTGAAGGAGGTTAGTGTGTTGGAATGGTTAATAAGTTCATCACCATGGTAACCAAGCCTCCCCACCTCCGGGTCCCCCCACTCGCATGTTCCATAACAATATGGAGAAGAAACAGGCACGCCACGAAGAAGTCTTCAAGTGAAAAGTGAAAACTTTTGTGCTCTGTCATTAACCCAAATTGAGTGACCGGCCGAGATGTTACTCAATGCATGGACCTTCCTGTTCATCTTCACTTTCACCGTGTCTCTTTCGCGCACACCAACCAACACTACTGGCTGGTAATTTGAAAGTTGATTGCTCGAGGCGAGGAGATGCACTGAACATATGAAGGTACATGTCACAAGGCCTGTGAGTGGGCAGCCTTTCTATTCTAACACACTTCTCGCTCGCCAGTGACCGGGTCGTATTGGCTGCAGGTCACTACAGGCCAAAGGGAAAGGCACGAAGACTCCTTTCTAACAAAGTTTCGAAATGCAGAACGGTCGGTCATTTTTATGTTAGAGACGAGCTGGATGTAGGTTGTGGGAAGATCATGGGAAAGTAAAAGTTGTTTAACATGAACTCTTAAGCAACAGCAAGTGCCACTTTGTCTTCATTTTATGTTCTTTTTTAAAATTCAAGGAACTATTTGCTATGGACGATGGTGATAATGAGAGAGGGAAGGATGTTAGGAACAATCTCTCAATACATATTTCATTGAGATTTTCATAACACAGAATAATACACCTGGTGTAACCCTTTACGTTTATGCCAAGTGAATAATGTTAGAAAGTAATAATATTGAGCTTTTCTGTAGATTCTTTCTACACAGCTAACACTTAACAAGTGTTTTAACACGTTGTAAAGCTATTCACATGGCATAAACCGAAAAGGCTACAAGCTCTGTAGATGTAGCTTTCACAAATCCAGAGAACTGAAAATGCTATACTCGTTCTGAGCTCCTATCGTTACTATTGGGATTGCTATCGACATTGCGGTCGCTGTTAGGCTTTGGTTAGGGTTAGAACCCTTAAACGAATGAAGCATTTTCAGTACGTCGAATTGTAGAGAAAGGTTGTGCACAAAATAAGAGAATTATGAATACGGTGGCTCATGTATTTTTTTTATTTTTTTCTATAGTTTTACTATAAAAAGCTTTATACAGGTATAAAAAATCACGGCGACAACAACACAAAGAAAAAATAAGTATTGTTGAACGATATATATGTATAAAAAAGGTAAACATTCTCTGACCCGTTTGATCCAAAAATGCATTTTTTCTCTTCCCTCTGTTTGATGTTAGCGAGGAAAGACTTGTGGTGTCTGTCTCCAGAAAGGTGTTGAGTAGACAGAGACTAGGTTTTCTCTTCAACGTGAAGAGCGTTTTCATCAGTTGGTGGGACTACGGTAGCTGATCGCCAAGATACTTGTCTGAGTGAGACAAGAGCGTTAGTATCTACAGTCCTAGCGATCAGCTGCCTCACTCCTGTGACTGGTATGGCTTAGTAGGAGGATGATGGAGCTCCGTACGAGCTGGAGGGAGTGCTGTAGGAGCCACCTCCAGTGGAGGGGTAGGAGTAGCCGCCAGCACCGTATGTCGTCTGCCTGTACTGCGCTACCTGGATGGCCTGTCTGATGCCTTCAAGATCGATGCCCACCACACGGCTGATGTATTGTGGCACGCCGTACTGGGAGGATGGCACGCCGTATTGCTGGGAAGGAACACCGTACTGAGAGGAGATACTGCCACCTCCACCACCACCGTGACCACCTCCGCGAGAGGCGGCGTTAGCTTCTTCTCGGAGCAGGATCTGGCGGATCTTGTTGAGCAGGTCGGAGTCGACCGACGAACCCTCGCTGGTGGAATAACCCACGCTCTCCTGGATGTATCCACCGCCACCTCCACCACCACCGCCCCCAAGGAAGTTGCCGCCTCCGCTGCTGTATCCTCCACCGCCGCCTCCTCCCGGACGAGCGTAGCTGTAGCCGCTTGGGGGTTCGGCGTAGGCAGACACTGCCAAGACGGCCACCAGGCACTGCAAGAAGAAAAACACCCTTCAGTAATCATCTCAAGCAATCTTGCATCAGTCAATATTTTATTACACTTTTCATTTATTTATTATTATTATTATTATTATTTATTTATTTAGTATGTTTCGACCCATGCAGGATCACATAAAGCAAGTTATGATCTGTTGGTGTTATTTTTCTTGTTCTTCCAGAATTGTTTCATCATGTCGCTATGTTTAGCTCGACGTTCGTCAGTCCATTTTCCCCTAGGTCTGCTGGGCTTATCTTCTGATGCAGCTTCCCAAGTGTAGATCTTATGTCTGAAAGTTTTGCGGTCTTCGATATCTGTGGGTGTGATGTTGGCGTTATTGAGATCAGTTTGGACTTGTTTAATCCAAACCGTTGTCGTCTTTAATTTTTGTGAGTACATCAATATTTTCTTTGTTAATCGGTTGTCATCTAGCCTCATAATGTGTCCATAAAATGTCAAGCGTCCTTTACGGAAATCGGTTTCAAAATTTGAATATTTTTCTGTGATCTTGTGCGATTGTAAACGATATCCTTCATCTGTAAGTCTTGGGCCAAGAATTTTTCGGATGATTTATTATTATTATTATTTATTTCGCTTAAATCCTCAACAAGCTAAAAGTTGCTACAGTATAGACATTCAGCCGAAGTTTCGCTTCACGAGAACACGCCATGAGGTGTTCTTTTTTCCTTTAAAGGGAGTTGCATTATAGAAAGGAATACAACTGATATCGATCTTCCTTGCAATCCCACCACACAATTGGCGCAACAATTGAGTAAGTCTTGAAAATGTGACCTAGATCGGGATTCGAACCCGTCTCACCTGCTGACCGGGCAGGTGCGTTTATCCACTTACACCAACACAACTTCCTAAGACTTTCTCAGCAAATATGAGCGTTCCTAGGAGAGCTAAATTCTAGAACCGTTCCTATAATTTGCGTATCGTTTATTTTCACATGAGCGTCGAGTTAAGTAAAATTCAAGCAAATTGTACTGCGGATCAGTTTTTTTAAATTACTGTAGGAGCAGTAACATGGCCTTACTCTCAAACCAAATATTATTATCTATCACCCTTCAGCAACTTACATAAAATGCCTTTAATTTCTGATGCAGTCTTGATTTATTTCTCTCAGAGCCTCAACAAGCTAGACACTCAAACTTAGGAGCAGTAAACCATGTTCTTAGTTTCCACAGTACCCACATTCTCGTTCAGGCGCAAAGTCAGCTTTTCAAACTTATTGAAAGTAAATGCGTGTGTATCAAATTCCACTAACATACACATTTTGAAAGTTCAAATTAATTTTATCCGAAAATAAAATAAACAGCGGATCTTTAATCTTAAGTTAAAAACTTCTTTGAAAGTGCCCACAGTTGGCGAGGATCCTGTTAATTCATACATTTTTGCCACACATCATAATTTCATAGGATACATATTATGTATATACATAACAGGGAATGCTACAACTGATGTAGCCAGATATTCCTTACAGCTCTATTTCTAATCATCATTAGTGAACAGATTTTGTATCTTTATAAGGATATTAGTCTACCAAATACCCTCCCATTTCAAATAATAATAATAATTTCGTATGGGCTCGAGTGCCGGGTGCAAGCTTTGTTATTTGACGCCCAGAGAACAGCTTACATGTCGATTTTTTTCGGTCCTTGGAACGCTATGAAAGTCAAGGAGGCTAGATATCTAAGCTCCTTGACACTATAGTGCTTTCTAGTAGAGAAAGGAGGAACTTTGTGTTGGCGAAAAATCCCGAGATTGATTTTGCCATTATGAATACGGCCTACTGAATTCAAATGGGTTCTTTAACATGACAGCAATGTATGACATACGTGCCAAGATTTGTGGGGCAAGCCCCATTTCAGTTGAGACAGACAGAGAGGAACAATTTAATTGATAACTTTCAATCGATCAAATGTAATTTAATTTCTGGTTATTTTTCACCTATTCCAGTAATCGGAATGAATTTTGTGTTGACCGACTAAAAGCTAAAATATTAGTTGTTAATATGGCAACACTGAAAAATGGCTTCGTAGCTATCTTAACTTTCAGTCGCTCAATGCAAATTCTTGGCCAATTATATTGCGCACGAAATATGAGACTGCAAGCTTAATCTGAGCAAACAATCACAGGTAGATATAATTCGTGATGGCTGACTGAAAATTATTAATCAATTGTTGATGAGGCCACGCTGAATAATTGCTTCAAAGCCTAGTAAAGAGAGGAGCGGATCGTCATGTTCCAAGTCCCGTATGGACTTTTACCAACTCAGGAACGTAACATGTCACTAATATTTTACTGTCTACTAATCGTCGCTGAAATTGCAATACCGCGGGAGTTTTGACAATGCTCTTCTTTCCTAATACAGTAGTTTCCTTATCATGGGTCACGCCTCCCAGCTGTATGTGGATGTGCTGTCCTAGAGAACAATTCACGTTAGGTTCAATTTCCTGTGTATGGAACTAAAGGAAAATGAAGCATAAATGGACTGCAATGTAGGAGTGTAGGCCTATTACTTCATGGAAATATACTTTTCTACAGAACAATTAATTAAAGGCTCATATTTCTTTATGCTCTTACACAGGAAAATGAGCCTGGCGTGAATTGTTATGTTGGACGTCACAACCACACATGGCTGGGAGGCGTGCCCAAATATAAGGACAATATTTGAAGAAAGACAACATTGTCAGATACATGGTATTGCATGTTCAGCTGGTTGAAATGTGACTCTAATGCCCCTAAGAATGCATGTCTAAGACAGAATCTAAACGTGTATACTAGCTTCTTACGCTATAGCGTTACATTTGTGTGTTTACGCCATAAAAGATGGTTTTTAATGTTTCACCATCTTTTGATAAAGGCATTTTCAAATAGATTTTATCTTGAAAATGTTCCTTCCACAGAACAGGACGAAACATCAACTATTTAAAATATATTTAATAGCCTAATAACACAAACCAATGATATCCATAATGCCTGTGCAAGATAAAATATGTTTCATCACAATTTTAGATTATAGGAGATTGCTAGAGCTTTTAAAGGCAGTTCACTACTCCGACCCCGATATCCTGTTGTCTATCACTGATATCATGATACTAGACAGAGTGACTAGATACGGTAACATTCCGATACGTTTGTTTCATCGTTCCGTTCACCAACATCACAAGGCTGGAGGATTGATGCCCTGGAACTCCATAGCCAGTTATTCAATGGAATGCACTGAGCTGATAAATTAGAATGGTGGCGAAGGGAGCAATACCAACTTTATGATCGTACATATTCCAGGTAGTCAATTATTTTAACGTTTGTTGCTTCAAACTTCGCCATATTAGGTCAATTTTACGAAAAAAAAAATAATATATATATATATATAAAACGTACAACGTTAAATTTATGGCAAATCTAAATATGGAGGTTGAATATCGAACAAGTACTGTGGAATATCTCGCTGATTTGAATAAGTCCATGCACGTTTTGCCTTGGGTAACGAACGCTAGAACACTTCGTGGTGTAGTTGCTAGCGTGTAGGCTGACACAACAGAGGAGGTGCATATTCGACTCCCAGCTCTGTCAAGAAATTTAATTCCGGTCTGAGAGTTGGAATGGGGTTCACTAAGCCTCCTGAGGAAAACTTTGAAGAAGTGGGTTCGATTCCCAACTCACCCCTACTACAGGGATGGTTCTTAAGACCACAGACGCCTCTTTCCTATCCCTAGCTTCAATTACGAATACACACACAACTACTGACATTACAACGATACAAATTATACACACACCTAACTTAACGGGGCTGAAATGACCACGATGCTCAAGCTCCTTAATTGAACAACTAACGTTGGGATTCAGAATGATTTACCATATAACATGCACATCAAGATAAATTCTCTACACGTCAATATAAACCGTAAGAACCCAAACTACTAGTTTCTTTACGTGATATTGTGACAGGTGTTACATGTGAAGAGGCGGAACGTGTTGCTGACAATACACGTGTCTGACTACGGAGAAGAGAGAAGAAAGTTTCTGATCCTGAGATAAGCGGAGAAAGGCTCCACTGCTTTGTATAATTATCTTGTGTAACATCACATGGCATGGTTCCCACTGCGCCTCGGGGCGTGCTGAAAGATACAGTAAACTCCAAGCTTCCGGAAATACTACAATACGGTCTCTACTCTCTGTTAGGGGCAGACGATCTCACTGTTCCGTCCCTTAAAACTCCAATAATTAACTACTACCTGTTCCACAGCTTGTACTATATCCAATAAATAATAATTAAAAAAACCAAGCAAGCGTCTAGTTTTACGAATCTCTTATCCTTGCAATCGTAACTCATGAGACCTCCTTTCTTACGTGGAATATAAACCAATTGACGTAACGTTTCCCTTCGAAAAATCTCACATGCATTAATCCGGGTTGTCTTGGCGAGAGGCAAGAAACGTAACCGCTGCGCCAACACGTACCATTCTAGAAATAATTCGATATAGTACTTTCCGTTGCATCGCAGAATAAATCATATCCCAACTCCTTGGCGAAACTTACAAATATATGATGCATTAATAAACAAATTGCGAATCCTAACGAAGCAGATAAAATGAAACAAAGCGAAAGATATTAACTCACAATCTGAAGATTTGAAATTAAGTAGTTTTAAATCCCCAGACCTTTAAAGTAAGATGGTTGCTCTGGTAATCTTAATTAACATAACAGTATTTTTACTATTATATAACCGATGCTGCTGATGCACCACCAACTGCCTAAATGTGTCAATGAGCCATGTACATTGCTGTCATCCTAAGTCGCACCTAGTCTCCAGTCAACTTAGAAAAGCAAAACTATCCAACATCTACTACATAGTCATCTTACTGATGTGTACCATATACAAGGTACACACGAGTATTTAAATACTACTCCAATTCATCTAAAAAAATAAAAATTGATGACATCTTCCCGTTTGAGACTGGAAGCTGGACCTACACTCTTCGATCCAAAATTGCTTAATCTACTCACGATTTAGTTACGGAGAGGAAATAAAACCTGTTTTTTTTTCAATTTTGAAGATTTTTTTAAAATTATGAAAAAGAAATACGTCTCCTGAAGAACTATATCCGTGTTATGCTACCTGAAGTTATACGTTCACCAGAAGCAAGCATCCAGTGATTTTGAATGTTCACCTAACACCGCGCACTTATACTCGTATAGTAATTTCTTCGTATTCCAATGCCGATCTTTCCGATGATTTTCTCATTGTTCGCCGACTTATACCACGCCTGTCACTTATCACTGGTACAAGTTAAAATGTTACAACACCGCCGATCGTCCACACGTTGTATCCTTACCAGTGTATAGGTGTTCATGTTGCTTGGGGGTAGCTCCTGATGGATGCTATGGGATGTTGAGAATCCAACTGATGCTTTCTGCAGCCCTCACAGGCCTTTTATATTAGAATCTGATTGTGTGACGTCAGGTAAGGGAAATGTGTGCGCTGGAAGTTTGAAAAGAGTTAATTCTTGAGGGGGGATGGGGGGGGGGGGGGACAAAGAGTGGGGGCACAGCAGTTCGTTTCCTACTCTGACCCAACCTGCCGCGAGTGAGATAGATGCAGTAGAAAGGAAAAAGGTGGGAGAGAGGGGGAAAGTGGAACTCGTGTGCATGGAAAGTAGGAGACGAGTCTCCATATGCAATGAGTGTGCAACCTGTGGCTCGCGTGCCACAAAGGTCACAGCTGGTAAGGCATGGGTGAGCTGAACGGCGCCCAAGGACACAGTCTTGTTCAGGTGGTCGGATAGTGGTGTGTTCTTACGACAGGTGTACAAGTTCACAATTCGGCACACAGTGCGGTGTATACCAAGTGGATTATACATTTGACATAGCCTAACTCATCTGTTCGGAATTCTTTCCTGAATGAACAAACTGTGTTTTAAAATATATTCCAAGGTGTTGCCTGATGATGAATAATAATCGATCAAGTATATTTCATCTATAGGGCTTGCACTCTTTGTTCATCACACGATCTAATAACTGAAAGCCTCTTGTTGATCAATTAATTAATATTTGAAGCATTTGTATCCGGTTTTGCTTAATTTAGGTTAATCGTACGTTTAGGCAGCTCTTCAGCTGGTCAACACGTTAAAAGTGGGCTCATAGATACACCACGAGTGGGAGTTTTCCCTCACAGTTATCAATAAAATCATAGCTTCACTTATTATGAAAACGAACAAAGTTATGTTCAATACACAGGGCTTATATTTAATATACAAAGGCGAACAGTACATGAAGTATTGCGTGTTTTGTTGGTAGGAAAATATTTGTGATTTTTTAAACGTCATGAATCACAAAAATAAACAAAAAAAAACACGATTTAACAAGAAATACCAGTCTGAATAAAATTATTTTTCCCCCGTAAAGAAATGACATGAATACGGAGGATGAACCTCATTCATGAAATTATATTAAATAATAATTAAGATATAGCCTACTTGGAAAATTTAACAAAATACTATTTTTTAAAGACAAATTACATATTAAAAAAACATACTATTGACAATATAACATTAATTTTGGTTCATCCTAGGTATTCATGTGTTTTCTTTGGTTGGTTGGTAGGTTGGTTCTTAAGTTTAGGGGCTGCGACAACGCGGTCATGTAGCTCCGTGTACTTTGGGTGTGTGTAGAATCTGTCTGATAACCGGTGTTTATTGTGATGACTGTATTAATGTGTGTTATCTGTTTTCTAATTCAAGTAAGGACTGCAGACTTTTGAATTTGTCGAATAGTTCCTACTTTTGCTGCCAAACGCCACCGTCAACGACTACTAGTTCAGAACTTAGCTACCAGACGCCACCGCAGTCGGCTCTTGGCAACGATCGTAGGAACCTAAGAGCGTTGTTTACATTCTTAACCTATACAATTTAGTTTCACACAGGTGTAATTAGTGGAAGGTTCTTTAACATGCCATAAATCTATGACATGGGACCACCGACTTTACTTTCCCTCCGAAGGAAAGCATACTGAGGGATTTTTAACGCTCTTAAATCCGACGGCTTCGGTCGGGTTTGAACCCGCGATCTTGGGCATAGAAGCTCAGCATGCTACCAACTACGCCACCGAAGGCGCGCTGTGTTTTCTTTATACGAAAGAAAAAACATTCCATTCATACTGGTATTTCCCGTTAAATCGAGTTTTTTGTGATTCACGACGTTTAAAAAATTACAAATATTGTCCTATCAATAAATCACTTTATATACTGTTCGCCTTCATATATTAAACAAATGCCCTATGTATTTATTATAAATTTGTAAGCTCTCATAATTCTATGATTTAATTCTTAACTGTGTGTAAAAACTCCCACTCGCGATCAATGAGTCCCCTTCAGGAGCCCAATTATAGTGGACGGACAATATTAATGTAGAATAAGCAAGCATTGATATGAAATTAAATATATTAAATTCTATATTGGTCCATATTGACAAATATACTAATAAATACACAATGGTATTAAGAGTGATCCATCAAAAGTCAATAATCAAAATTTAGTGTTTTTCAGTCGGTCAACACGACTGTAATTGGTGGTTCCCTATTCCTGAAAAATAATTTACATGATATTAAGAAATACACTTGGATGATCAGTTTCGATCGTCTGGTCACCCAAGTATATTTATTGATCTCATGTAAAAAAATCAGGATTAGGGAACCACCAATTACAATCGTGTTGACCGACTGAAAAAAATTCGATTACTAAGGCAACACTGAAAAATGGCTTCAAACACCATTAAAGTCAATACATTAAGTTCTAGAAATTGTTTACTGTACTGTACTAGATTCAGCCACATTGTGGTCATCTTTATCATAATTAACAGTTGACAAGTGATATTGAGAGACAAATGGTTAATAATCACGAGTAAGGTTTTGATAAAGAAAGGTGTCGCTATCAGGTGGCGTGATCTTCCATATTCTTAAAGGACTCAGTAAAAACTTATACTCGTATATAACACTCATTTACTACCATTACATTTTTGAAATGTTCTTAAAAATTTAATAATGTCAAAAAAGAAGACCCCAGATCTGTTTGTTAATTAATAATTATTTTCTTAAAAACATTAAGTTGATGTGTTAAAATGTAATCAAAGAAACGTACCGTATATGAAGCTTGTTGAAAATTCATCTATAAATATGCTTTAAACTGTAACCTACTGTAGTCTTATTCCATCAAACTTGTAAAAGTAAAATTGTATTTTAAAATATCTGTACTGAAGTACGTTACAATTTAAAGGATATTTTATAGATGAATTTTCAACAAACTTCATGTACGTTTCTTTGAATACATTTTAACACATCAATTTAATCTTTAAGAAAATTATTATTAATTAATTGTAACAGATCTGTTTTTTTATTATTTCTATATTTTTAAGAACTTTTCGAAAAATAATTTTATGAGTAATTGAGTTTTATATATACGTTTTTATTTAGTCATTTCATACAATTCTCGCAATTATGAAACCACTTGTCTCTCAATATCACTTGTCAATTGTTAATTATGCTGAAGAAGACCACAATGTGGCTGAATCTAGCACATTAAAGAACTTCTAGTTCTTAATTTATTGTATTTTGGTGGATCTCTCTTTGTGTATTTATAAGTAGAATAAGCAGTTATTAATCTTATTATATAAAATAAAGACAAAACATTTAATGCAGAGAAAAATACATTTTATTTAATTATTTATTTATTTATTTATTTATATGAGTATACAGGGTGTCTTTTTTGTACCTTTGGAGAATGATAGGTCATGTAGGGTACGGGTATAGAAGTAATTTGAGATAGGGGACTTGGGGTCGGAGCGGCCTCCTTAAGCCCTAAAATGAGGGTTGATTCAGGCCCTCCACCCTGTAAGTTAGGCAACCAACCCAAGCCTCTATTACCTTTCTCAATCCTTAACTTTTGGCAAGATTCATTTCACCGGAATCGAACCCGGGACTACCGGCCTTTCGCACCGCAACGCTATATTACGCCAGTGCCACATGGTGAAATGAATCTTGCCAAGCGTTAAAGGATTGACAAAGGTAATACAGGCTTGGGTCGGTTGCCTAACTTACAGGGTGGAGGGCCTGAATCAACCCTTATTTTAGGGGTTAAGGAGGCCGCTCTGACCCCAAGTTCCCTATCTCAAATTACTTCTATACCCGTCCCCTATACGTCCTATCATTCTCCAAAGGTACATAAAAGACACCCTGTATACAATTCGATGAGGTCATCTAGGACCACGTTAAGTCTTGCTACATTTGGCAATTTGCTTCGCTTTCCTCTGGGCCCAGAATTCCCTCATTTCTTGTGAGTGGGCCATCTTGCGCTCCGCTGTCCAGGTGTTACCTTGTCTTCTTTTCGGTTTCGATGTCTCATCTCGGGTAAGACCATTAGTCAGTATCTTTTTGCGGAAGAGATCTCTATTGAAGGCGTCGTCGGGTTTTAGATGTATCATTTTGGAGGTCGTCTCTAGTGTTCATAAACCAAGTCATTGTGTTTTTGGGTTTGGAGTAAAAAAAAAATTAAAAATCTGTTTAGTCAGCCTGTTTCTGTTCATTCGTTTGAGATGACCGAAATACCGTGACTGCCTCTTACGGATCGTTTCTGTAATTTTCTCTATTTCACTGTAGACTTCTTTGTTGTTTTTTTTATAATGGATGCCATTCTTGTAATTTGATCCCATTATACCTCTAACGATTTTGCGCTCTTTTTCTCCAGTTTTTCTTTATTAGCATTTACTAATAGAGTTTCGGCTGCATACATAACTACTGGCTTCAGAACAGTTTCATAATGACGTAGTTTAGTATTTTTGGGCAGGCATTTTTTTGTTGTAGATTGAGCGCGAAGCTTGATAGACTATTTCGAGTTAAAATACATTGTATTTATTTATTTTATTATTTATTTATTTATTTACTTATTTATTTATAGTGGTGAATTTAGGGTTCACGGACCTCTCTTACATTTAAAATTCATTCAATAGACAGACTGTACTAAAATATTTCAAAGTAAACTACCACGCGTAGGTCTATTCCTTCTTTAGTTTGAAACTCTATTAGCGAGTGCCGTCATTTTTAAATTTAATGCATTGATTTCATATGTGTATTCTGAGATTTGCTGATGACATCGTCATCTTGGCCGACAAGCCTGAGGATTTGAATGAGTTTTTGAATGGTATGGACTCTGTCTTACGGAAAGATTTCATGATGAAAATTAATAAATGTAAAACAAAAATACTGGAATGCAGCCGAAATAAATCAGAAACCTCTATGGAGATCAAATTGGCAGGTGAAAAGCTGAAGGAAGTAGGAGACTTCTGTTACTTAGGAAGCAGAATAACCAGTGATGGACGAAGCAAAGAGGATATAAAAAGTAGGTTGGCTCAGGCAAGAAAAGCATTTCTACAAAAAAGGAATCTGCTGACATCAAATATAGATTTAGGTATTAGGAAGTCATTTTTGAAAGCCTTTGTCTGGAGCGTGGCGCTCTATGGAAGTGAAACTTGGACTATTGGTGCAGCAGAAAAGAGGAGAATTGAAGCATTTGAAATGTGGTGTTACAGGAGAATGATGAAGATCAGATGGGTAGATAGGGTTACAAACAAAGAGGTATTAAGACGAGTGGGAGAGGAGAGATGTTTCTGGCGACTGCTAATGAAGAGAAGAGATAGGTTGGTAGGACACATACTAAGACACCCAGGAATAGCAAGCTTAGTTATGGAAGGAAGGGTCGAGGACAAGAACTGTAGGGGTAGACCAAGGTTAGAATATGTTAAACAGATTGCCTCGGATGTAGGGTGTGGTAGCTATGTAGAGATGAAACGATTAGCTCAGGACAGGGAGGCATGGAGAGCTGCATCAAACCAGTCAAAAGACTGAAGACTCAAACAACAATATTTAGTCCGATGGAATTTCAGGGGATTTGAATGTGACAACAATGTCGTCAGATATACTGCCACGTTGAAGGTGGCACCCCTGCATTTTGAAAGCCACAGCAGTTAGGTGGTGGTGACTGTTCATAAACGAGGCGGCTATGTAGGTTGTCTGCCCCCCACAGTAGTTAAAAGGGACGTTAAAACCACAATTACTCTTATTATTATCATAATAATAATTATTTTTATTAGATTGTTGTTATTACTATTATTTCTTCGGGAATCAATTGGATTGCTGCTTAATACTTTCTTCTTCTTCTTCTTCTTCTTCTTCTTCTTCTTCTTCATCTTCTTCTTCTTCTTCTTCTTCTTCTCCCACGTGTGTTTGAGTCTTCAGTCTTTTGACTAGTTTGTTGCAGCTCTTCATGCCTCCCTGTACTGAGCTAATCGTTTCATCTCTACATAGCTACTACATCTTACATCCAAAGCAATTTGTTTATCATATTCTAACCTTGGTCTACCCCCACAGTTCTGGTCCTCGACCCTTCCTTCCATAACTAAGCTTGCTATTCCTGGGTGTCTTAGTATGTGTCCCACCAACCTATCTCTTCTCTTCATTAGCAGTCGCCAGAAACATCTCTCCTCTCCCACTCGTCTTAATACCTGTTCTTTTGTAACCCTATCTACCCATCTGATCCTCATCATTCTCCTGTAACACCACATTTCAAACGCTTCCTTTCTCCTCTTTTCTGCTGCGCCAACAGTCCAAGTCTCACTTCCATAGAGCGCCACGCTCCAGACAAAGGCTTTTAAAAACGAATTTCTAACACCCAAATCTATATTTGATGTCAAGAGATTTATTATCTGTAGAAATGCTTTCCTTGCCTGAGCCAACCTACTTTGTATATCCTCTTTACTTAGTCCGTCACTTGTTTTTTACTTTCCGAGTCTTCTTTTCCCAGAACTTCATTATTTCGCTGTGGTTGATTTTATCATCTTTTGACTCCTTTTAGCCTACTTTTCCCATTTTGCAACAATGATGAAAAAGTAGACTTATGAGATCAATCCGGGCAGGTGTGTGTGTGTGTGTGTGTCTGTACTTGTGCCCTCACCCACATTCTACCCCTAAACGGCTGCAGCTATCGAAACAGATTCGGTATGTTACTAGCAGACCCGTGCGATAACTCTCGCCTGGCTTTACTGTTATGCGGGCTTCTATAAATATGTTTATAAACAAATTGTCGATATTCATCACTGCTGCTGGTTGCACAATGGGTTGTGTGCACCTCACGTGTACAGACTACCTGCCCGGCACTAGTGCTATGCGTCTGTACGCGACATAGTTCTGCCAGGGGCTATCGTCTTGTTTATTTGTTTAAAAGCAACTTATAAGCAAATAAATATATTTCCGTTGACTTCTTAAGGAATGCCAGATTATTCCTGTGCTATTGAGACGACTCGGAAGATTTTGGTACAAACCACACCTTTTAACTCCCTTTAGTTTAGGAGCACGGGTTTTGTGAAACATACACTTTAGCGTATTATATAATACCATTGTCGTGATGGAAGCCATATTTTATTTTTGCCTTAGTATTCGAAATTTAAATGTTTTTCAGTAGGTTAACACAAATTACACCCAATTGCTATGGGTGTTTCGCTAATCCTGAGAAAAAAAAAAGAAAAAAAAAAACAAAAAACAAACAAACATGAGATTAATAAAATTTATATGAATGAAGATCTATACCAGAACATCTCAAGGTCACATTTGAAATTGATGTAAGTACTACCACCTGCAAGGAAAATAAAACACAATTTTTTTTCTCCCAAAGTTGGATACCCCAGAAGTTATGAATGGGATTGTTCCAAAATTGACACATTTACCTAATAATATATTTATTTCAGATACATGTTCAGGATCTCATACACAAAAGTGCTGCCAACATGATTATACACGTGCTGACAGGTTCAGTGATATCTATATTTAACTTTCACATTAACTTACAGATTTCTTACAAAATTCAGATTAATTTTGGGCAACTCATACATGATGATGTTGTGGTTGGTGTTCTTTCATTTGAGGGTCAACGGCTTCGTGGACACTTAGCCCCGTGTACTTGTATGCGTGTGTAGAATTTGCCTGAAAACCTGTGTTATGAGCTGTCTGTTGTAGAGTGTGTGCGTGAGTACTTGTAATACAGGTGAGGATGGGGAAAGAGGTGGCATTTACCTGGAGTGGAAGTGGGAAACCACGGAAAACCACTCCCAGGATAACTGAGGTGGGAATAAAACCTACCTCTTCTCAGTTTTACGTCAAGAGTGTATCCTGTTACAGCCCTCACACCAGAATTAAATACCCTGTAATTAGATACTTTTTCAGCGTGTTATTATTATTATTATTATTATTATTATTATTATTATTATTGTTGTTGTTGTACCATTTGTCTACCAAGTTCACAGATAGCTTGCGCCCTTTGGAGCTTAGCTACTGCTGTCGCTAGAATCATAATATGATAATCAATATTTGTCAAGTGGTTGGTTGGTTCCTTAGTTTAGTGGCTGCGACAACGCGGTCATGTAGCCCCGTGTACTTTGGGTGTGTGTAGAAACTGTCTGATAACCGGTGTTAATTGTGATGACTGTATTAGTGTGTGTTATCTGTTTTTAATTCAAGTAAGGACCGCAGACGATAATTTCAAGTAGTTCCTACTTTTGCCACCAAATGCTACCGTCCACGACACCTAGCTGTGAACTTGGCTACTACTAGATGCCATGTGAACCAGCGCCCGGTGACGAACGTTGGAACTTAAGAACATTACACTTAATAATCTAAACTCCGTTCCGTCTTTTGAATACTAGTTGTATTTGCAGATGTTATCACTGGTACATGTTTCGGACACTTATGTGTCCTTCCTCAGCCAGAATACATATTAAAACACTTATGGGTAAAAAACATACATTCAAATACTATGCAATTCTTTAAATAGTCATTTGATGTAGACCAGGATGCCTTATTGTCCATCCACCTGGAAAAAATTGTCCCATTCTATAACTATCCAAGCATGTCAACTCTGATGGTTGACAATAGTCATTTTATTCATGTTGGAAATCCCTGTGCCATGCTTGTTGCGATTAAAACTGTTCAACTTGATAAAAACTTGCTTGATGTATGTTGTGGAAGTTCTATATTGCTAAAACATTAAAACATAGAATTGACGTGTAGTTGCACTTTTTACATTTGGTCACTGGTTGGTACTTAGTTGCATTTTGCACAGACCGTGTTTAAGTAGTTTGTCTTTAGGGATTCTTATGCGACAATATTGATAAAGACGGAAAAGTGACTTATATTGATTGGAATCCTTTGGAGGTCAACTGCTTCGTCTGAAGTGGTCTATGTTACAAATCCCTGATGTTTTGTACCTCTAAAAGGAAAGGGAAACTTTATTAAGAAAGGATAACATTTATGTTGCTTTGACCTGTTTTAAACATTTTTTGATGACTTACTTGTAAAGTAATTATTGAGATCCCCATAGTGACCCTTCGTCGTGGAGCGGCGAATAAGTCTAAGGAAAAGAAATAACCAAATCAACTGTACGGTAAGTTGTAAAGTCAGGTTACGTATTGTGGGGGACGATTATAAGATTATGTGTCAAAACTTACCAACATGTATAGTAACAATTTAAGAGCATTAATCAAACCTAACCTACAAATTTTGCTTCACACAAGTATAGTTAGTGGAATGTTCTTTTACATGCCATAAATCTATGACATGGGCCCTCCGGCTTTACTTCCCCTCCGAAGGAAAGCGTACTGAGGGATTTTAACGATCTTAAAAAATCCGACGACTTCGACCGGGTTTGAACCCGCGACCTTGGGCATAGGAGCTCAGCATGCTACCTACTACGACACCGAAGCCACCTTTTGTCAAGTGGTTAATATATTATGCTTCTCATTCTCTGGCCTTCAACTACAGTTACACACTCTTACGATTACCACAAAATATCAGATAAAATCAACACTTATCCAAATACACGGGGCTAATGACCTAGATATCCCAAAAGAAGTTTAGCACTCTATGTTCATGTTTCTGATTTACAAATAAGAGATGGGTCTGCAGATTAGTAGATCAAAGAATTTACCTTGGTTCTTCGCGAGTTCCGAATGCCAGACTTAATCTCGTACAGTCTGAAAACTAAGTTAATTACTCATTTCTCTCAGTATTGGGTGGGCTAAATCGTGCTCCATACCTTTCACTCGCAGTTTGCTTTTGGTACATGTTCTATATTCACTAAATTATGTTGTTTATGCGTTTATAATGGCGGAAATAACGTGCATCATGATGCCAGTTAACTCATTATCGATGGCCATGGAAATTACAAGCGTTTTTAGGGACATTATTAAGTCTTTTCCCCCCTCTTAATTGGCACGTTTCCTTAATATTAACCAATTGGTTTCACTTGCAATCACATTAAAAGTTATGACAGAAGTAATAATCGGGTGTTTTACGCCTGGAATCATTTAGAGCAGGGGTTCCTAACATTTTACCTTCGCACCTCTCCTAAAAATAAACTTAAACAATCACCTCGACCCCCTCCCCCTCTTTCAAAAATTAATAATAATAATAATAATATCAGCGGCTTCGGTGGCGTAGTTGGTAGCATGCTGAACTGCTGTGCCCAAGATCACGGGTTCAAACCCGGCCAAAGTCGTCGGATATTTTAAGAGCGTTCAAATCCTTCAGTATGCCTTCCTTCGGAGGGGAAGTAAAGGAGGCGGTCCCATGTCATAGATTTATGGCATGTAAAATATACTTCCACTAACAAACCTTGTGTGAAGCTATATTTCTAGGTTAGATTTCGTTGTTACGCTCTATCAAAGTTCCAACGTTCACCACTAGGTGTCAGTGATATCTGGTAGCGAAAGTTGGAACTAATTGACATTGAACGGAACTTGTAGCTCACCCCATGAGTGTCCGCTTGAAGCAGCTACAGCCTCTGGCAAGCCGAACATGTCCTCGGATACTCCCGGCACTAAAAACCATACGCTAAATAAATAATACATAATAATATCTTATGGCCTCGGGTGCCTGGTGCAAGCTTTGTTATTTGACTCCCAGAAGGGAGCTTGCATGTTGAATTTTGTTGCTCCTTGGAACGCTATGAAAGTCAAGGAGGTTAGATATCTAAGCTCCTTGACACTGTAACGCTTTCTAGTAGAGAAAGGAGGAACTTTTGTGTTGGCGACAAATCCTGAGATTAATTTTGCCATTATGAACACGGCCTACTGAATTTAAATTGGTTCTTTAACATGCCAACAACGTATGATATGCGTGTCGTGATTTTTGTCGCCTTTCAAAAATCACTTACTATGGCCAGGAGCGAACCGACACGATAACCACTCAGTCACCGTGGCAAGCATTCACAAAGTAATTAAAGGATCAATTTCGTAATTTTTTTTTACCTTCTCGGGCTACATATTATCATTGCAAATAATTTGGTACATAAGAAACACTGCAGTTTTTCGATTCCATCACGACCAAGGTTGCAGGTGTAGTTCATCACTGTACTTCCTTTCCTTTGACACTTTCTTTTCTTTAGACACAGCACTGTAACTTATACTTTTGATAGTAGTCGAGGGACGACGTACACCTTTCGCATTGCAATTTCTTCTGAGTAAAAAAATAATTCTCATAAACAATATGTTGCAAAGATTTCTACAGGACATTCGCAGGAAGAATCCGAGGATACACCCCACAGAACTTGTGTTTCCGAAAACAAGACGGAAACCTCGCGTTGTCCAACCGGGATAATTGTAGTGAACTGGCTCGGTATTTCTCTGAGTTACTCAATTGCGAGGAGCCAACATCACGATGGCCCAAAGAGACTCCCGTACATGTAAACCCTGAATCTCCACCACCTACTAAAGAAGAAATCCAGAGACACATTTTCAGGCTCAAAAGTAACAGGGCGTCTGGAGAAGATGGCATAGTTGCAGAACTATTAAAGAACATAGGCCCAAATACACTTGAGGAGCTCACACTAATCATCATGGATATCTGGATTACAGAAAAGCTACCTGAAGAATGGAAATGTGCACTCATCCATCCGTTATACAAGAAAGGTGACAGAACGGATGTGAATAACTACAGAGGGATTTCTCTCCTTCAAGTCACCTACAAGATTCTCTCCGCGTGTCTTCTTCAAAGAGTACAAGAACAGCTTGAACACAAAATTGGTGAATATCAAGCTGGTTTCCGACCTGAGCGTTCTTGTGTTGAACAAATTTTTAACTTGAAGACGATATTGAAATATAGAGCGACCCGAAGCTCTCCGATCATTTGTAGTTTCGTCGACTTTAAGAAGGCGTACGATTCGGTCGATCGACAGTCTCTCTTTAACATCTTAGAAGAACTAGGACTTGATCCAAAGACATTAAGACTCATCAAGGAAACACTCACGGACACGAAGTCAAAAGTAAAATTTCTGGGTGAATTATCAGAGCCCTTTGCGATTAAGACCGGCGTGCGACAGGGTGACGGATTGTCACCACTGCTCTTCAACCTTGTTCTAGATAAAGTCATTCGAGAATGGGAGAAGGACTTGAATGCCCTGAAGCTCTAGAAACCCATTCAACTTGGACGAAAGAATGATGACATCAAGGTCAGTTGTTTAGCTTTCGCAGACGACCTAGCGATACTAGCAGACAGCGATATTTTAGCTATCAAACAGATTGAAGTCCTCAAAGAATGCGCTGAGAGAACCGGGTTGCAGATCTCATTCGAGAAGACCAAGTTTATTTGCACTAGGTTCGACATCCAGGAACTACAAACAAAATACGGGCACATCAAACGGGTTCCACACTTTAAATATCTCGGTGAGATCCTAGAACCAACAGGATTGGAAAAGGAAGCTCAGAAAGTTCGATTACAAAAACTCAAAAGAGCGTATTGGAGAACCCGTTACATCTATAACAAGAAATGCATGTCCATACATACAAAAATCAAACACTATAATACGGTGATTAAACCTGAAGTGCTGTATGCAAGTGAAGCCTTGGTACTTAATAAGAAAGGTGATCTGGAAAATATCTTGAAGGAGGAAAGAAAGATCTTGAGGAAAATTCTGGGCCCAGAGAAAAGTGAAGAAGGGTATAGACTCAAATCACGCAAAGCCACGGAAAAACTATCCAACCTCGCCACAGACATCAGGAAACGAAGACTGAAATTCTATGGACACGTTCACAGACTCTCATCTTCAAGGTTAACTCACAAGATTTTGACATACTCTGGAAAACTGAAGAACGTATCTTGGATACAAGATGTTAAAAATGACCTGGAAAAGGCCGGGATAGAAACGTCAGAAATACTAGACAGAAATGTCTACCGTCAGAAGATAAATAAATGGGTGGTACAGCCAGAGAATGAAGTCCCCAGAAGATCGGGGACTAAGTGGTCAGAAGAAAGGAAACAAGCGCACAGTGAAAGAATGAAAGCAATATGGTCTGTTAGAAAGGCGAATCATTAAATGCAATGCGTGATCCAATAGGGTCCATACGCACATAATAATAATATGTTGCAAAGTTATAAAGCTTTTCAGGATTATTAAACGCATTTTATAATATGCTTGCAGTCATGCATTATTATACCACCAAACTTTCAATTGTTTTTTTTGTACTGTTAGACAGAGTTTAAGCCTCCGTGGCTTAGGCGTCAGCACGCCGGCCTCTCACCACTGGGTCCGTGGTTCAAATCCCGGTCACTCCATGTGAGATCTGTGCTGGACAAAACGGAGGCAGACAGGTTTTTCTCCGGGTACTCCGGTTTTCCCTGTCAAAATTTCATTCCAGCAACACTCTCCACTATCATTTCATTTCATCTGTCATTCATTTAATCATTGCCCCAGAGGAGTGCGTCAGGCCTCGGCAGCCGGCACAGTCCATATCCTCGCCGCTAGATGGGGGCTTCATTCATTCCATTCCTGACCCGGTCGGAGACTGGAAGCAGGCTGTGGATTTTCACTGTTAGACAGAGTTCACATGATAAGTACCCCACAATTTAAAATATTTACATGAATGTTCGTTTGAGCTGTTGGTAACATTCACGACTACAAACATACACAAAAATAATTCATACACATATTCAGGATTTTTTTCTTCAAATTCTTACTCTAAATGTAGCCTATATATTTTTTAGCCTATTTTCAATTTTGAAAAATAGGCTTATGAGATCACCTTTTGTCCGTGTGTGTGTGCGTGTGTGTGTGTGTGTGATTCGTGTGTGTGTCCCCCCCTAATAAAATCTAAACGGCTGGAGCGATTTCAATGAAACTCGGTAAGTTCATAGCACTATTCCCTGCGACCCCGACCGTGCCCTTCAAATTTTGTTACGACTCACCAATCCAACATGGCAGCTGTGCGAAATATTTCACCAGCATTCAATATCTCCGAAACTATTACCGATATTACCCTGACATTTTGTATGGTGATAGAGGGAACAACTATAAGTTCACTTATGTGACCTTTGAAAATCTGGTAACCACAAAACGAACATGGCGTCCAAGCGAAGTTGCGACATTTAAATAGACGTTTCTCGCGATTTAACCATCCAAATGCAATGAAACTTGGTACAGTATATGTTTATATACATTGTAATGCACCGACATCTAACTTCGTTCAATTGTTTACATAACCACAAGATGGCGGATGTGCGAAATATTTCACCGGCATTCCATATCTGTGAAACTATTAGCGGTATCTCCCTGAAATCTTTTACGGAGATAAAGGGCACTACGGAATTCCATCTATAAGACTTTCAGAAACCGGTTAACTACAAAACGAACATGGCAGCCAAGCGAAGTTGAAAATTTTAAATAGACCTTTCCCGCGATTTAATGTTCCAAACGCACTGAAATCTGGTACAGGAAATATTTATACACATTGTAATGCACAGGTATCTAATTTAGTTCAATTGTTTACATAACCTCAAGATGGCGGATGTGCGAATTTTAAAATTAAGTTTTTATTTCTTGTGATGTAGTCATGCGATCGAATTGAAAGTTTGAATATTGAACCTATGCAATAATTTTCCTTTAATGGTACATGACTCTATGGCCTATACATTTAACAATTCAACATGGCGACCATCTAAAATATTTAGTCGGCTCTGAATATCTACGAATCTATTATAGCAATCAAACTGAATTTCTTAATGTTCATAGGGGCCATGAACTTAATTTCACCTATAGGACTTTAAATAACTTGGTGTTCACAAATCCAACATGGAGGCGACGCGAAATATACAAATTCACATGGACGTTTCTCGCAATTTAACCATCCGAGTGTAGTGAAACTTGGAACAGTAAATCCTTATACGAATGGTAATCCACTGGCATCTAATTTATTGCAATTGTTTCCATAACCTCAAGATGGCAGCTGTGCGGAAATTTTAAAATCTCCTTGTTACTTCTTGTGTCCTAATTATGCGATTGTAGTTTGAATACTACACGTACACAATAATCTGCATGTAACAGTACATAACTCTAGGACCTACATATATAAAATCCAACATGGCGAATATCCGATATTTTTAATCGGTTCTCAATATCTACGAATCTATTACAGCAATCAAACTGAAATTGTGTATGTTGCTAGAGGCAATTAACATAAGTAGGATATATGAAAATAGGCTGTATAGTTCTTCACGGAACTACTTGTTTTAGTTGTGTTGGGTAAAAAATATTCTCTTAAATGGGAAGTATGCTTGATACGCAAACTATTTTGGTGTATGTTGTTCATATTAGTACAATACACAATCATGAAAAATTTCATTGAGATATCTTGAATAGTATTTGAGTTATCATGTAATCGCTTTGTGAAAATGAAGTTTTCGGGAAACGAGCTTCAAACTTACCTAAAGCTGAGACAACTTAAGCGACAGAAACTAACATTTAGGAGCTTTGAAAGTATTGAAGCTATTTTCATTTTGTTTCCCCCGAATGAAAGATAAAAGATTAGTCATTCAAATAATTTATTTAAAAGAAATAAAACATTTTGACCCGAAAGGTGATACCTCCCTCCTTAACATATTCATCACTCTACTTCCTTTTCTTTGATTTTTTTTTGTTTTAAGACACAACACTTTAACTTATACTTTTGATAGTAGTGGAGATAATAATGAAACAACTTCCTACTTTAGTAAAGACAAACTGTTGTTGAGTAAATTTAAAGAATTAAAAACGGTCTGGTAAAAATTGAAGAAATCCATTGTTGTAGCTATTCAAACTATAAACCTATCTCTTTAGATCTATTGTTGTGATCAGAATAATTTGTATAAACAAGAGACTCTTATAACTTTATGTTTTACGTTCAGACTGGTATAAATTCTGAAAAGCAATTTTACAAAATTATAGAGGACTGTCGCACCTCGCCACTAACCTTACAGGTTAAGAACCCCCGATTTAGTTAGTTAGTCAGTTAGTAAGTTATTGTTGTTTTAAGGGGCGGAACTACGAGGTCATCTTCCCCTACCCCCGATTTAGAACCTAGTACAGTTGGAAGACGTTTTCTCTTTCTGCCTTACAAGCGATTGCAAAGGAAGTTGTGAAAGAGACAAATTGAATGTTAGGAAGATGTGGAAGCAAAATAAAATTTAAAATAAAAATAAAAATAAAAATAAAAATAAAAATAAAAATAAAAATAAAAATAAAAATAAAAATAAAAATAAAAATAAAAATAAAAATAAAAATAAAAATAAAAATAAAAATAAAAATAAAAATAAAAATAAAAATAAAAATAAAAATAAAAATAAAAATAAAAATAAAAATAAAAATAAAAATAAAAATAAAAATAAAAATAAAAATAAAAATAAAAATAAAAATAAAAATAAAAATAAAAATAAAAATAAAAATAAAAATAAAAATAAAAATAAAAATAAAAATAAAAATAAAAATAAAAATAAAAATAAAAATAAAAATAAAAATAAAAATAAAAATAAAAATAAAAATAAAAATAAAAATAAAAATAAAAATAAAAATAAAAATAAAAATAAAAAATAAAAATAAAAATAAAAATAATAATACAAATAAAAATAAAAATAAACATAAAAATAAAAATAAAGATAAAAATAAAATTAAAAATAAAAATAAAAATAAAAATAAAAATAAAAATAAAAATAAAAATAAAAATAAAAATAAAAATAAAAATAAAAATAAAAATAAAAATAAAAATAAAAATAAAAATAAAAATAAAAATAAAAATAGAAATAAAAATAGAAATAAAAATAAAAATAAAAATAGAAATAAAAAAAATTCTCAACGAAGGAATCCTTTTGCCGAAATTGTTACATATATGGAATGGAAGAGCGAAATCATACGCCTAACATTTAAGAAAGGATCAGTCGAAGCCGAAGCCCTGATCCAACCATTCGGTGGGAGAAAATATCAGAATATGGCGTTCCGTACTTTCATATAAAATACCACGATCGATACAGGAGCATATTCAATGTACGATATATTTTATTAGGTGCTAGGGACACCAACTATCGAGTAGTTGCGTAATTCTAAGCTCGGCACTGCATCTACAACAATGCCAACACTTAACATTTTTGTTAAAAAGAACCCCGTATGGTTTCAAATGTGTTACACAAATTGTATATTAATTCATTCAATGCCCTAACAAGGATTGAGGATTTGCTGTGTCTTGAGGCATCTGGCAGTTGGTAAATAATTCTGAATTCCTAGTTTTCGTTCACTGCTCATGTGAAAGTTGTGCGAGCCATTTGTTCTCATCGATCGTGTGGAATTATCAACTATAAATGAAAATACTTTGAAAAGATAACGAAAATGAAACTTTAGTCGTGCTGATTAAGAGGTTACGATTTACATCTTAGATAGGAACAATAGAAAAATGAATTAAATAATGATAAACTCAAGATAAAATATAATTTATGTTGATTAATTAATATACTGTTAAGATGTTTAAAGGATGAAACAACATATTTAGTGAGTTGTCGAATGATCCAGTATAACTGTCACGATTCTGTATCCTTCCTGTAAGATTATCTCAAATGATCCTAGTTTAAACTAATGTTCTTTATTGTTATGCAAAAAAATAATAATCTTAAGCTCATCGAATATTGTCAATTATCAATATATGACGATCGAAATTCAAATTGACGCTCCCGCAAATAGTGTAGTATTATTCAATCATAGATACACTTTGCACTATAAACACAATAATTTCGAAATGACACTTGAAATCATCATATAAGTAAAGGAAGTTAGATCCAAACATAAAAACATCAAACCATTGAGGACCATCCCTATAAGAAGGACTCTTGTAGACTGATTATTGAAAAATTCGTCGGCTAGTCCAATAAAGGTTGCGGAGAAACAGATGCTACTGGAAATAAGAATCAATAATAGAAACTGTTTTTCGAAAATTTATGCCAAAACGTTCGTCACTTCAAAAATAGATCGACCTCTTCACATAAGGAGAAAACCGACTGTTTGTCATCATTATGACGTTACTTAAGGGTTTGGGGCATCATGTCTTCAGGGAGCGTTTGGAATGTGTCTGATAACCTGTGTTTATGTGCTAGTGCACGATCCTCTGTCAGAATGGAGGGATGTAAATCCCTGTAATGACAGTCTCTTCCAACGGCACTACTCAACACTATAGTCATTAATATCTTTTGTTCATCCGCGCAGGGCTTTAATTAATATCAGCCGTAAGTTAGGTAATGGAACGTGTAAAGGAGACATATTCTACTCTTTAGCCTTCATTCCCAATTCAAGGATAAGTAGTTCTTGAGCTTGGCAATGCTTAGCATTAGGGATCTATAAAGTGGTATGACGTCATCGCTCATCAAAAGGGCCAGGTTGTGGTGTGATTCCTGTAATTTATGTTGCTTATAGGGATAAATGATAATGACTACCCGACGGCGTAGCCATGCACGTTAAATTGTGCACCACGACCGCGCAGGCAGTTGTAGTAAGTCCGGAGGTTGCAGGTTCGAATCCCAGCGCTGACAGCGGCTATCTTGAATGTGGCTTATCTCCGGCTTTTTCCACATTCCCTCCAGACAAATGCCAGGATAGTACCTTACTTACTTAAAGTACCAGGCCATCTATCCCATTCTTGTACCTAATCCAGTTATACACGCTACCACAGTCATCACAGAAACACGGGTTATCAGACGTGTTCAACACATATCCAACTACATAGGGATGATGGCCAAGGTGTCTCAAGCCCCTAAAATGAATTAACAACAACAGTATCAATAATAACTCTCAGAGCGAGAAGGTCATGCTGTGTGAGAGGTCAGTGTTTCATATCACAGCCTGTGTGACTTAACAAGTTTTGATTGGATAAAAGGGAATAATACTGAAGTTACATAATCAGTTTGTATTGATTGACCGAACCTAGAAAAATTGCTGAGTTTTCATTTGAGCCTGGTTTGCCTTTCAGTGTTCAGTCTAGTCTGCAAGCCTCTGTTCGTGAACAAGTCTCCTCCATGATCCCCTATTAGCAGTTAGCACTGCAGCTTCCTCTGCTTTTACACCTCTCACTTTGAAATCATTGAACACTGAATCTAACCATCACCTCTTAGGTCTACCTATGCTTCTCTTACCCTCTACAGCCGAACTCATTAACCTCTTACACAACAATTTGATGCTTTTCAGTCGGTCAACACGATTGTACCCAAATGAGATGGGTTATTCCCTAATTCTGAAAAAAAAAAACCACCATGGAATTAATAAATACAAACACCATAGGTAATCTCTCCTCCCCTATTCTCATCACATGACCCCACCATCTGAGTCTGCTCATACGGACAGTTTCATCTAGCGTGTTCATTTCTAACTTAGCCTTTATCTCTTTAGTACGAGTACCTTCCTACAATTGCTCCCATCTATTTGTCCCAGCAATCACTTGTGCTACCTCTAGCTCATGTATCAGATATCCTTAAATCTACCCAGCTCTCACTTCCATACAGCAAGGCCGGTCTAAATACTGAGCGATGTAGGGAGAGTTTGGCGGCTGCACTAACTTCTTTCTTGCAGAATACTGTGAAAGTGGCTTCGGTGGCGTAGTTGGTAGCATGCTGAGCTTCTATGCCGAAGATAAACGGGTTTAAACTCGGCCGAAGATGTCATATTTTTTAAGAGCGTTAAAAATCCCTCAGTATGCCTTCCTTCGGAGGGGAAGTAAAGCCAGCGGTCCCATGTCATAGATTTATGGCATGTTAAAGAACCTTCCACTAATTACACCTGTGTGAAGCTAAATTGTATAGGTTAGGCCTAATAAGAATGTAAACAACGCTCTTAGTTTCCTACGCTCGTTGCCAAGAGCCGACTGCGGTGGCGTCTCGTAGCTAAGTTCTGAACTAGGCCTAGTGGTCGTTCACGGTGGCGTTTGGTGGCAAAAGTAGGAACTATTTGAAAAATTCAAAGTTGCAGTCCTGATCTTCATCATTCTCCTGTAACACCACATTTCAAATGCTTCTATTCTCCTCTTTTCTGCTGCACCAATAGTCCAAGTTTCACTTCCATAAAGCGCCACGCTCCAGACAAAGGCTTTCAAAAATGACTGCCTAATACCTAAATCTATATTCGATGTCAGCAGATTCCATTTTTGTAGAAAAGCTTTCTTTGCCTGAGCCAACCTACTTTTTATATCCTCTTTGCTTCGTCCATCACTGGTTATTCTACTTCCTAAGTAACAGAAGTCTTCTACTTCCTTCAGCTTTTCACCAGTCAATTTGATCCCCATAGAGGTTTCTGATTTATTTCGGCTGCATTCCAGTATTTTTGTTTTACATTTATTAATTTTCATCATGAATTCTTTCCGTAAGACGGAGTCCATACCATTCAAAAACTCATTCAAATCCTCAGGCTTGTCGGCCAAGATGACGATGTCATCAGCAAATCTCAGAGTTGAAATTATTTCTCCTTGAATCTTCACTCCCACTTTAAATTTTTCTCTAATTTCCTTCATTGCTTGTTCAATGTAAAGATTGAAAAGTATGGGTGATAAGTTGCAGCCTTGCCTTACACCTTTCTGAATACCAGCTTCTCTCTCATGTCCTTCAACTCGAATGACTGCTGTCTGGTTTCTGTATAGATTGTATATCACCCTCCTATCTCTGTACTTTATTCCAATCGATTTCAAAATGTCAAACAATTTAGTCCAATCAACGTTAACAAAAGCCTTTCCTAAGTCTACAAAAGCCATGAACGTTCTCTTATCTTTCCTTATTCTACCTTCCAAAATCAGCCTAAGACTTAGTACAGCTTCCCTTGTTCCTACATTTCTCCAGATTCTACACACACCCAAAGTACACGGGGCTACATGACCGCGTTTTCGCAGCCCCTAAACTGAGGAACCAACCATCCAACCAACAGAATACTGTAGATCGCATCTGAGAACTCACTGCATTTGTTTTTCCACACCTTGACTCTATTTCGGTTGGTTGGTTGGTTGGTTCCTTAGTTTAGGGGCTGCGACAACGCGGTCATGTAGCCCCGTGTACTTTGGGTGTGTGTAGAATCTGTCTGATAACCGGTGTTAATTGTGATGACTGTATTAGTGTGTGTATCTGTTTTTTAATTCAAGTAGAGACTGCAACTTTGAATTTTCAAATAGTTCCTACTTTTGCCGCCAAACGCCATCGTCAACGACTACTAGGCCGAGTTCAGAACTAGCTACTAGACGCCACCGCAGTCGGCTCTTGGCAACGAACGTAGCAACCTAAGAGCGTTGTTTACATTCTTAACCTATCCAATTTAGTTTCACACAGGTGTAATTAGTGGAAAGATCTTTAACATGCCATAAATCTATGACATGGGACCGCCGGCTTTACTTCCCCTCCGAAGGAAGGCATACTGAGGGATTTTTAACGCTCTTAAAAATCCGACGGCTTCGGCCGGGTTTGAACCCGCTATCTTGGGCATAGAAGCTCAGCATGCTACCAACTATGACTCTATTTCCTTCCCCACACTATGTGTGTATTTTATTATAACTACGTGGTTAAGTGTAAGAGAGGGCCACGAGCCCTAACTTCGCCACGCAAAAGACATGAATAAATAAATAAATATATAAATAAATAAATAAATAAATAAATCCTGAGAGAATACACCGATTATTTACAACTGACATGATATTTTAAGCCTTAAACTTTAAGACGAGGGATCTCACGCTCAATCTCCCATGCATCGAAGCCATACAAGTCACTCCAGGTTGACATTTCTCTAAATGAAACATGCTGACTTATCACTGGCCGTTTGAGACCAACAGCACGAGACAGAATCTACTGTTTGGCTGGAATCTCCCCTCCAGATATTAGAAGAGAAGATGCAGCCATGACTGAGAGAACCAAAACAATTACCTCATCGTACGGATATGAGCCTGCCCATCGAAGATTGAGGTCTAGGAGGAGTTTCCTGAATAAAACAGAAGATCTACATGAATATGCTAAGTCCACACGGTTAAAATAGGAATCTCTGTTTCGCGGGCTTATAGGCCGTGTTCTAAGGAAATTTTGTCGTCCTTAGAACACGCCTTATAAGTCCGCGAAACAGATATTCCTATTTCAACGCCGGTCGTGAAAGTCTGAATTTTTACTCCATACGGTTAATATTATGGAGATCTAGAAATACTCAACTTAATGGCTGGATGCTCCCAATTGAACATCTCCCTCCAGGACATGAGGAACACTGGTCTACGTGGAAGTCATTGGACAGGCTTCACACTGGTGTTGGTAGATCAAGAACCAATATGATAAAGTTGGGTTTTCCTGGCACATCCAGGCTATGTGATTGTGGTGAAATGCAAACCACAGTTCATTTCATGAAATGCAGTAAGTGTCCTTTAAGTTGCACATTGGAGGACTTGATGGCTGCGACACCTAATGCCCGTAACTTGGCAAAATTTTGGACAGACATTATTTGATATGTGTGTTATTAAGTCGTCTCGTCTGAGTCTTCAGTCTTTCGACTGGTTAGATGCAGCCCTCCATTTCTCCCTGTCCTGAGCTAATCGTTTCATCTCTACATAGCTACCACACCCTTCATCCGAGGAAATCTGTTTAACATATTCTAACCTTGGTCTACCCCTACAGATTTTGTCCTCGACCCTTCCTTCCATAACTAAGCTTGCTATTCTTGGGTGTCTTAGTATGTGTCCTACCAACCTATCTCTTCTCTTCATTAGCAGTCACCAGAAACATCTCTTCTCTCCCACTCGTCTTAATACCTCTTCGTTTGTAATCCTATCTACCCATGTGATCTTCATCATTCTCCTGTAACACCACATTTCAAATGCTTCAATTCTCCTCTTTTCTGCTGCACCAATAGTCCAAGTTTCACTTCCATAGAGCGCCACGCTCCAGACAAAGGCTTTCAAAAATGACTTCCTAATACCTAAATCTATATTCGATGTCAACAGATTCCTTTTCTGTAGAAATGCTTTCTTTGTCTGAGCCAACCTACTTTTTATATCCTCTTTGCTTCGTCCATCACTGGTTATTTTGCTCCCTATGTAACAGAAGTCTCCTACTTCCTTCAGCTTTTCACCTGCCAATTTGATGTCCACAGAGGTTTCTGATTTATTGTGGCTGCATTCCAGTATTCAGCCTATTGTAATTTATGAAAGAAAATAGGCTTATGAGATCACGTTTAGTCCGTGTGATTCGTGTGTGTCCCTAATAAAATTTAAACAGCTGGAGCGATTTCAATGAAACTCGGTAAGTTCATTGCACTATTCCGGGCGACCCCGACCCTGCCCTTCAAATTTTGTAACGTCTCACCAATCCAATGCATAAAAGGAAATTCAACAGTGTTTTCAAGATAACATGTGAGCTTCAATGCCCAAGGTCACGAGTACAAACCTGGCCGAAGTCGTGTTAAAAATCCCTCAGTATACCTTCCTTCGGAGGGGAAGTAAAGCCGGCGGTCCCATGTCATAGATTTATGGCATGAAAAAGAACTACACTTGTGGAAGTTAAAATATTTACGTAAGTTTGATAACACTCTATTAGTTCCAACGTTCGCCACCAGGTGCTGATTGCGATGGCATTTAGTAGCCACGTCCGCAGCCAGGTGTCGTGGATGGTAGCATTTGGTGGCAAAAGTAGGAACTAAAAAATTAATCGTCTGCAGTCCTTCTACCTGAATCACATATAACACACACTAATACAGCCATCACAATTAACACCGTTTATCAGACAAATTCTACACACACCCAAAGTACACGGGGCTACATGTCCACGTTGACGCAACCCCTAAACTGAGGAACCAACCAGCCAACCAACCAAAGTCTCTGTTGCACAGTAGTTGATTCATTTTCTTTAATGCTGCTCTTGCCTGTTCAATGCGGGATCTAATTTCAATAGCATTATTTCAATTATGATCAAGTGTTGACCGACTGAAGAGCATTAGTTTCGAAGGAGTTCTGTGCCTGCTTTATTTACTGTATCGGTGCCTGGTCTAGAGGTCACCTGAGTATACGAACTGCCCACACTTTGCTAGACCCACAAAGGAGGAGGAGGAGGAGGAGGAGGAGGAGCAGAAGAAGAAGAAGAAGAAGAAGAAGAAGAAGACGGTGTTGTACCGGATGCGACCCATGCCGCAAGCGACCCACCAATTTGTCATCGTGCCACTAGCGACCCAAGCACTTATGTATCGGTGGAGTCTGGGAATTTATAACACATCTGTCTCTGCTAAAATTCAGCTTAGGTTAGGTTAGGTTAGGCGCCGTAAAAATTGAAGAGCTTATTTCCAAAGTGACGTAAATTCAAAATTGACGGTTTTTCCAGTTTTCTCTTTCATAAGCAAGTTTATAGGTTCTCTCAACGTATAGCAAAGGTTTTAAGTCGCAATACGTCGTATATCCCATATTAACAGAAATCTAAGAACTACGTTCATTTGCAAAGTGATGTAACTTTAACGTGTAGGCTTTTACAGGGCGCCCGAGAATGTTCTCCGCAAAGGGTACGTGCAGCTGTGAGTGGTTGAGTCATGAGTTTTAGTTGGCTGCACTGCACTGTGTCCTTCAAAGCGGGACTTCCCCGAGTGAGCTGTCGGTGTGTATCGCATTAAGCGCGCGAGACTGCATGTGTTCAGCGTGTAAGCGAGCGTTCAGATAGATTATTATTGGAAGAGTGCAACACTATACAGGCGGTAATGAAGAGAGAGTTTTTTTTTGGTGGAATACGATTTTCGCGAAGGCGATCGGTTTACAGAAAATGTAAAATAAGATTTCAGGCGCGGTTTCCTAATTCAAAGTGTCCAAACCGTAATACCGTTCGGAATTTGGTAAGTAAATTTTGTGTGACTGGCTGAGTTCACGATGTACCAGGAACATGCAGGCCTACACTTTTAACAGACGAAAAACTTGATGAAATCTCCGACATAATGCTACTTAGTCTAAGTAAATCAACACGAAAATTAGCTCAACAAACAGGAATCTCCAAGTCGACAGCACATAGAGCTGTAAGAGACAAGCTTCAGTTGTTCCCTTATAGTGGGCGATGTATGGAAGATAGACATATGCTCTCGCGGACTTTTTTGTAGAACTTTTCATGTTGAACAATTCTTACACTCATAGTATGTAGATTTTTTAACGGTTTGCCCAGCGTAAGCTTACAAAGCGCTCGGACGCCAGTTTTTTTATCGACTTTTCCACTAAAATCGTTACTGCTCGGCTTCTTTTGATCATAAATAAATAATTTTCTAAAGAAATCATACTCGATATATCCTTTACAGAATGGTGAAAACCGCATCAAAATCCATCCAGTGGTTCTCGAGTTTACCCGTAACATCCAAGAATCGGGGACTTTGTTTTATACTAAGTGGAGATGATGCAAGCGGCAGCCGTGCTACCAACGTAACTGCTGTACCTAGCTCTCCCAGACGCATGTAGGCGCTGCGGAGAACATTCCCGGACTCACTGTATTTCCAATGTCTTATATCAATGTTGACCAATCCGATAACTCTCTGGACATCACGTGATATCACGTGATAAATCAAGGCCATGACTAACTTTGAAGAATATGTAGATTGTAGAGCATAAGAATGTGTTTGTTGTGTTAATAATAATAATAATAATAATAATAATAATAATAATAATAATAATAATAATAATAATAATAATAATAATAATATCGTATGTCCTCGGGTGCCGGGTGCAAACTTTGTTAATTGACACCCAAAGGGCAGCTTGCATGTAGAATTTCGTCGTTCCTTTGAACGCTATGAAAGTCAAGGAGGTTAGATATCTAAGCTCCTTGACACTACAGTGCTCTCTAGTAGAGAATGGAGGAACTTTGTGTTGGCGGAAAATCCCGAGATTAATGTTGCCATTGGACACGGCCTTCTGAATTCAAATGGGTTCTTTAACACGCCAACAACGTATGACTTCGTGATTTTTGTCGTCTTTCAAAAATCACTTACCACGGCCAGTGGCGAACCAGCAAGCTTGGGGTTGGTAATCCGACAAGTTAACCACTCACCCATCGTGGCTAGCGTTTATTGTGTTTAAGCCATTTAAATGTTTATAAATGTCACTCAAGGCGTTAATCAATATATGAATTATTTCCAAATCGTCCTGACTCCAACTTACAGGAGGCGATTACCACAATTGCCAATGATAGAAGATTTTTAAAACACAGTGTCAAATTGTGCATAAAAGTAATGAATGAAATTACATTATATTCGTAATCATATTTGAATCTAATTACACGAAGAAACAAAAAAGTGATTTCTGAAGGTTTGCATTTCATGGATTTACGTTACTTTGGAAATAAGATCTTCAATTCTTCTCTCGAACAATGGGTCACATGGGGCACTGTAAGCTACTAGTAGGGTCACTACAGCCACGATTTTTACTGGATCGCATCCGGCACGGTCGCACTCAGCACGTAATCAAGAAGACGAGCTTCCGGAGTATTTTCGCACTTTTTGCCACAGTTTATGGCTCATTGGAAAGTTGAAAATTGAGCTGTAGCCTATTAGAGAGACATTGGGGTTAAAGGGGAATGTGTGTTCCCATCGATGAAAGGTGCTGTATATCAGAATTCCACTCTAATCACATAGATCTCATAAACTGGGTGTTTTAATATGTGAAAGCAGTTACAATGACAGAATTGCGATGAGGTGCAATATGTAATTATACTTTCACAGCGATCAGCCTGGGTCAGCGTACAGCAGCTGAGGTTAAGGTCTAATGTATTGCAACTTTCACCCCAGCCCAGCATGGCCACCATGCTCCATCTCGGAAGTTCTCTCGAGGAAACGTGAGCAGATTGGTTTCTCATAGGATGAACATCAGGTGGCCTCAGGCTACGCACTCTCAATAGCGCAGAATTTGATTCACCGCCACGGAAGTTCAGTTGCCACTACTGCTGTTGAAGCTTCATTGTTAGGGCCTCGGGCAGTGGCGGCTAGTGCACACTCAATATAGTCCGCGGCATCTTAAAACACACAGGCCTGCAAAAAAAAAAATTGCGGTAAAAGGGAAAATAGATGTGTTTGATTAACTTAGCTGTGCTGAATTTGAAAATGCATTCTGCTTTTCCATATCACATCTGGTTAATTGGCCATAGTGAAATTGTTATTTTGATTATAACAATAAAAAGGGATTAAGCATAAACAAGATGTGATTTTTACAAAACTGACTCCCATTTCTAATTAACCGCAAAATCATGCAGCTCTGGTCTGAAAATAAATAAATAAATAAATACGTATATAAATAAATAAATAAATAAATGTCGCCACCGTAGCGTAGCGGTCAGCATGGTTAGCTGCCGCCCCGGAGGTCCTGGGTTCGATTCCCGGCTCTGCCACGAAATTTGAAAAGTGGTATGATGACTGGAACGGGGTCTACTCAGACTCAGGTGTTCCAAATGAGTAGAGGGGGTTCGATTCCCACCTCAGCTATCCTCGAAGTGGTTTTCCGTGGTTCCCACTTCGTCTTCGGGCAAATGCCGGGATGGTACTGTCCCCGTTTACCCGGATAGTAGGCTGTCAGATATCCGCCCCCTCAATCGGATTGCCAATAATCCACCGCGCCGGCACAGCTACACCAATGAAAATGGCACTGACAGATACTACCGAGATTTGAGCACAGAAGTTAACAAGGAAATATTGTGGAACACACCAAAATAGACGGGGGTTTATACTTACCTCTACTTACCTCTTATAAATATCTCGGGGATTGGGTTGACAACAGGATCTCTAAAGTATGCTCCCACAATAACCTTCACTATGACATTTAAAAATGAACCAGAACGACGGCAAGAACTTTGAACTGTACAAAAGCTTTATTTCAAATAAAGGGTATGATTTTAACAACTCAACAAAATAAATGTGGCTATCAGTAGCCCATGTCAATCTGACTATGTCCTCCTATAGGACTTGCAAAGTTAGCATACAACATGTTAGCTCCCACGAGCTCAAAATAACGTAATATTTAGAACACATTTGGTCTGGATAAGGAAGTCAGGATGAGACACATTTATAGAGCATTTGTTTTCTTTTAATAAACATGACACTTGTATTTATAGGCGCAAGGCCACACTGCAGACGACCTCGTCCGCTGATAACCATTTGTCTGGCCAGCTGCCATCTACCCTTCAACCTGACGTACACCTGTCAAATGGGCTCCCTTGTCAAGCCACGTTGCGTAAGAATCCAGCACTCTCAAAAGCTTTAAATGTCCGCAAGACATCACAAATATTGTTACGCAAATCTTTCCAATGCTTTACTCACATACCACTGGATTATTCTGACAATCCCTAAACTTGTTAAATTATCAGTCAAATGTTCAATAAGCATTGTTTAGAGTATAAAACAAACTCTTAAATGTTTATAACAAAAACTCAGAAATTAATTTATAACAATTAGAAATTGTTCATAATAAAGTTACAGACAAAAAGAATTTTAAACACGCCTCTAACATGACTTTCGTTCCACATTATTGTCAAAGATATTTACATTATTTATTTACAATATTAACATTTAAATTATTCAAATTATTAATTTGAGAAATACATTAACCACATGTTCATCCGGTTGGTAATTTCATAATCGTGTTAATATAATCGACCAATGAAGGTTAGTTATACATGTTAATGTCACAATCTGGTTTAATAAAGGTTTAATAATTATAATTATTTGTGACGGTAATCTTCATTCAAAATCTTATCTCAAATTCTTTCAATACTCTTGTTAATTATAACAGTAAATTCACTTGATTAATTTTCAAAGGACAAATACAATACACTCCTGCGGTAAATACGTCGCTTACAAAAAAAATGCACAAAACTGCATTAAAAATAGGCCCAGAATTCATCATATATTAATATATACGGCATCAAAATCTTCCACAGAATTTACAAAAACCTCCACTAACAAATTCTTTATCATTAATTACTGTGGGAACCTCCTTCATTTACTTCAAGGGCATTATACATCAGCGACTTTCAACACGTCCGCTGCGCTAGCGATTATACATTCATAGTTCCACTTCAAAAATTCTTATAATCATTAATTGTTTCAAAACTGTTGTCATTTAACCTTCGTGGATTTCATTCATGAATCGAAATGAAGTAAAAATTTGCCAATCACAAACAAATTTAATAGTGAATACGCTTATATACGCCTCTCTGGTCTATCAAAATTTAAAATTATCATCTTCAAAGTATTGTAGTATAAAAATACTATCATCAAACAAAGTGCGACTAAACTGCAAAATAGTCGAATAGAATCCAATTAGACTGTGGAATGCAAACATTATTATTCAACTCTCTAATTGAGAAAAAACTCCTAACAAAAGTCCACGACTTTAATGCATTCAATAATTCATAATTAAAGTTCATCTTTCACAAAATTGTCTATGATGCAATGGTCGTTCATAACTGACGATAAATGTCTGTGTTGCAATCAATTTCAAATAACGACTAGTATTTCCAAGATCGTCGACAACGCAAGAGATTTTAACGCTCTAAAATCATTTAAATGTTCTTCCTTCTTGATGATGACAGAAAATTGGTCAAAGTAATTAAACTGGGGTAGAAATTACTTTAATAAAGAGACACGCTGTCTGAAGTTAAATCTGCCATGAAAATCATTAACTTATAGTCAAATCGTGACTACCAAAAATAAGCAAATTACTGAAATATCTAAATATCAGTCTCAACTGATCAAAATCATTTAACTATGCCCATGGAACAACAATGTCTTAATAAATCGTCGAAAAAGGCATAACTCATCAAGGTGTACTGAGAATAGGAATCTCAAACAAGAATATAGGACAAAATACATGAGGACAAAAATATGGGAAAATGGTTGCTCAAATATTGCTAAGAAACTCAAATACAATAAACGTTCACGACTACCTTATCTGCCGATTGAAGTTCCAGAGGAAAATTTCCCAAAGAAGACTGCTGATGGATCCATTTCACCAAGTTAAAGCTGAGCTCCATCCTCGAAACAGGAAACAGCACCCTCGGAGAATCGAACTGCTTCCTTCTCCGGAAATTGCACAGCTCCATGAAGACGTAAGACATCCTTCCGGCAAAATTCTTCTTTGTGAGTCGGGACAAACCTGACCTCTCTTGAAAAATCCCTGAAGATCTTGTAGAAAATCGCCATGAAGTTTTTGTAGTAATTTCCATTGAAATATTCATATTCAGTGAGTATGAAATCGTTTTCATTGCTGTTTGATAGTATTCAGCGTTGAGCCACGAAACATGGGTGTAGATGGTTGTTCACCACATGTCCGCTTGTATGGAATAGCAATTAGCGAAGTTCCATGTTGCTATCTTACTCCAACGATGTATGTCCCAATCGCATTAAAGTCCTTTAGCCTTCCATCCTCTCTTCGGTTATGGTGATAGTAGAACAAACTGCCTTATTAAACTGCTCCATAATACTGTAGCGTTGTGTCACAAAAGCAATCAGAAGTCTCCCTGTTATACTAGCAGTGTCAGCCGTAGCGTAGGATCTGGCGATGCAGAGTGCTTCTCAGGAGGCGAGAAAATCACTTTTGTCAGACGTCTAAAATTGCTAATATCTTCGAAAATAATTCCTTGAAATTGTTCAAATTTCCTACACTGCTTAATGTAGCACTGCACAATAGAATTAGCTTATAGGCAACCGCTAACTGTTCATAGCTAACCTTGTGGACGCGTTATAATGTGCGTTTTAACTTCACCTAGTTTTACTCACAGTAAACTTGCACTGCTTGTCTGCTTGAATCACGTTTAATGCGGTGGCTTCACCACGCGTTATAAAGACGACTCTCTCTACTAATGTCACTCGACGTTTCACCAAAACGACTATATAAGCACTGATACTGACGATTTGAGATCTGACGATTGAGACTCCTCTCTTCTGCGCAAGGCCTTTTATAACTTCATAAGGGGCGTATCCATCCCTTCCATAGCGTGTTACTGCGTCATCGCTTGAAGTTCCAACTTCGTCAATACGTGACGGATTTTCAAAATTCAAAAACTGGAAATAAATTTCACCAAAATTCCAAATCAATGCCTCTACTGCAAATGGATTTTCACAATTCTTCATTCCAAAAAGTATTAAAAATACCATAGTTTCAGCAATCTCCGTCTTCCTTCAAACAATCGTTGATTGGTTCGAGCCTCCCCTCCAATAGCATAATTTCTTCCTCAGCAAAATTCCACGTTTCCTGCGACTGCGTTGTAAATCTCGGATCTTTCTCGAATAAATGCTGACGTCATTGAGAATCTCAGCTCAAGCAGCCTGCTCGCATAACGTCTGCGTCATCCGTGCTTACGTCATGACCATCCACGTCATAACTATGACAGCCATAACTTTCTTTATATTTTCCATATAGCCACCGTGGTCTCAACATAATTCAATTACGGGGGCATTCTCCCCTCACCACGTTTTAAAAACAGTTGCAAATTGTTTTTAAACTCAGTGTTACAAGTATCTCAACTCTCTTGAACACGAAATTGAATTATTACTGGCTTACTCTAGTATGATATTTCCTCTATGTTCCTTAATCATAAATCTCTTCTACTCTGGGTTGTGTGTGGTTAAATGCATTCTCTCCTCTCTACTTTCTCTTCTGTCCAGTATTTCTATTTTCTAAGTTCTGCTGGACTGTCGAAGGTCCAGGATCAATCACAACATCCTGCCTTTTCTTTTGATTTTCGGCTTCTTTTTCCCGTAACTCTTTTAGGTATTGCTGGCTTTCCCTTTCTCTTTCCTGATACTGATCGGGTGTCATAACCTGACCTTGAGAATCCTGATTTCTATTTTGGTTCTGGTTATTTCTATTATAATTTCTGTTATAACCATTATTGTTGTAATATCTGCCTCTTCCATTGTTGTAATTGCCTCGATTATAGTTCCATCCTCTTCTCTGTTGATATGGACGGTAACCTTGCGATCTGTTATTCCTAAACTGATTATTCCTGTGAGGACCTACATTGTCAGTTTTCTCTTCATCTGGCTTGTCAGTTTGTTGGACTTGGTCCATGTATACCGTATTTATCTCTTTGAAGTCATGCCTTTGACCTTTCTGTACCACGTTAGGCATTGGACTTGTGTAGTCTAACCTCCTCAGTAATTCATCCATGCTGGTCAAATCCCTTATGTTTGATGAAATGATTAGTCTCCTCACCTCCACAGGCAGCATACGAGAAATCGCTTCAATTAATTGCTCCGTTGACAAAGGGGGTTGCAAAAATCTCAAGCGGGACAATTGACTCGTAAAGAAATCAGCGTACCGCGTTGGAAGAGTACCTGAGTATTTTCTTGAATAAACCTCCGCTCTTAACGAATTCTGCGCTTCGATGGACCAAAATCGTTTGATTAGCGCCTCTGCAAACTCGTCAAAGTTACTGAACGTGTATCTAAATGCGCGAAACCATTCAAGGGGTCCTCCAATCAAAAATCTCTCCACTATCTTCATATCTCTCTCTCTGGGAATGTGAGCTTCGATGAAATAATCTTTGAGGTTCCTGACATATTCTATAGGCGTCAAACTGTCAGTGTTGCTGAACTTTTGCGGTTTGTCTTCAAAATTCCTGATGACCGTTACATTCCTCGGATATGAATCCGGGTAGTTTTTCCCACTATCTCGATAGTTCCACTCAGGTTCCATATTCCTCTCGTCATCTTCCTCCCTGAATCTGGATATACGTTCTTCAGGAGTCACGTCTCTCTCTTCTGGATCTAGGTTATATCTTCTGGCATAATTCCTATTGGTTTCGCAAGCCAAGCCTACTGTATCCTTGTCAGTAATCTCCGTTAAGACTTTCTTGATTAACTCTTCTTTGTAGGTCTCCATCAAACTAGCTTCTCCTAGCTTCAAACTTTGCAGTTTACTCGTCGTTTCATTCACATCAGAGACAACTTTATGAATCTGTTCCTCTAATGCAGATTTTAATGCTTGCACATCCTGACCTAATTGTGTTCTATCTTCTACTTGTCTCTCGGATAGCGAATCCATCCTGACGCTTAAATCTTTCCTAATCTGTACTACTTCATTGTTGATATCTATTTGAGTACTGGCAAGTTTTCTTTCAATACGTTCCTGAATTTGGGTTACATGTTCCCCACTTGACCTATTCCACTCGTCTTTCCATACTGCTACATTTGCCGTTAACATTTCTGCTATGTCTACTTCGATATCTTCTTTAAGTAATCTATTATGGTCTAATACCTGGGTTCTCATGACCTCTACATCAAACTTAAAACCTGCTAAAGACGCTGTCGTTCTAACTGACTCATCAACTAGCCTAGTCGTTAATGCACTTATATTACGTGTACAAAGTGTTTTCGAATTTTCTATCTCTTCCCTGACTTTATTTACATCAGTTTGGACTTTATCAATATCTACGAAAACTGTGTTGACTTCTACTTGAATTTTATTTATGTCACCTTGCATCTCGTTTACATCCGAATGAATGTTATTAATATCAACCTGAACATTGGACACATCAGTTCTAACATTTTGGATTCCTCTTTGGACTTCCTCAACCTTGTCTTGGACAGTCGCAACATCATTTTTAACAACAACTACTTCAGCCCTAGCGCAAGAAATATCACTTCGGACATTAGCAACATCTAAATTCAACATTGTAAGATCTTTCTGTACTTTAGAAACATCAAGTTTAACATCAGAAACATTTTTATGCACATTGGACACATCTGTGCGGATGTCAGTTACAGTATTCTCGATTCCTTGGGTATTAATCTGTAAACGCGACATATTATCCTCTAAATTAGCAGAACTGGTCTGAATAACTTTCATATTCTCCTCCATTCGACTAGTATTCCTAGCTTCCATCTCCTTCATGCTTGCTTTCAAATTAGCAGACATCTCCTCTAACATCATTCTCAGACTTTCATCTGCCATTACAATATTAATTCAAAAATAGACTGCTGTAGGGACATACATCAAAAGAGCAAAATAACAACATCTGAGCAACACTTTTCACCATATATAAATTTGATCAATTTTCTGTCTTAAATCTAACTTATAACTACCTTATAATTAACCTTCGAAGACACTTCATGTTGAAACAAACTCAAGCACTCGTCCAAATTTCCCTGGTCCATTTCAAAATATCCTACCACAAATAATTTACATTTACAATCCAAATAATTTAATTTTATCTTTAATATGACTAAAATGTCATAAGCCGGTCAAATAAAATAAGATTCCAGATCATAGGCGATTTTTCTAAGTTTCCAGCCCATTTAACCTTTCTCAAGTTGTATAAGATCTGATCTTTTCTGAGTGTAATTTTCCTACTACAATACAACATTTAATTCCTATATAATCACACTCTTAAATACTACAATTGGCCTAGACATCTAACAAAGAATCAACCTCTTTATTTGAGTCTAATCGATCCACACGTTTTAGGTTTGCCAATCCTACTGGCGTTCAACCTGGTGATCCAGTTATGTTGAATCAGCCCCATACGTTGACTGCGCCAATCCTTCTGTCCCCGTTTACCCGGATAGTAGGCTGTCAGATATCCGCCCCCTCAATCGGATTGCCAATAATCCACCGCGCCGGCACAGCTACACCAATGAAAATGGCACTGACAGATACTACCGAGATTTGAGCACACAAGTTAACAAGGAAATATTGTGGAACACACCAAAATAGACGGGGGTTTATACTTACCTCTACTTACCTCTTATAAATATCTCGGGGATTGGGTTGACAACAGGATCTCTAAAGTATGCTCCCACAATAACCTTCACTATGACATTTAAAAATGAACCAGAACGACGGCAAGAACTTTGAACTGTACAAAAGCTTTATTTCAAATAAAGGGTATGATTTTAACAACTCAACAAAATAAATGTGGCTATCAGTAGCCCATGTCAATCTGACTATGTCCTCCTATAGGACTTGCAAAGTTAGCATACAACATGTTAGCTCCCACGAGCTCAAAATAACGTAATATTTAGAACACATTTGGTCTGGATAAGGAAGTCAGGATGAGACACATTTATAGAGCATTTGTTTTCTTTTAATAAACATGACACTTGTATTTATAGGCGCAAGGCCACACTGCAGACGACCTCGTCCGCTGATAACCATTTGTCTGGCCAGCTGCCATCTACCCTTCAACCTGACGTACACCTGTCAAATGGGCTCCCTTGTCAAGCCACGTTGCGTAAGAATCCAGCACTCTCAAAAGCTTTAAATGTCCGCAAGACATCACAAATATTGTTACGCAAATCTTTCCAATGCTTTACTCACATACCACTGGATTATTCTGACAATCCCTAAACTTGTTAAATTATCAGTCAAATGTTCAATAAGCATTGTTTAGAGTATAAAGCAAACTCTTAAATATTTATAACAAAAACTCAGAAATTAATTTATAACAATTAGAAATTGTTCATAATAAAGTTACAGACAAAAAGAATTTTAAACACGCCTCTAACATGACTTTCGTTCCACATTATTGTCAAAGATATTTACATTATTTATTTACAATATTAACATTTAAATTATTCAAATTATTAATTTGAGAAATACATTAACCACATGTTCATCCGGTTGGTAATTTCATAATCGTGTTAATATAATCGGCCAATGAAGGTTAGTTATACATGTTAATGTCACAATCTGGTTTAATAAAGGTTTAATAATTATAATTATTTGTGACGGTAATCTTCATTCAAAATCTTATCTCAAATTCTTTCAATACTCTTGTTAATTATAACAGTAAATTCACTTGATTAATTTTCAAAGGACAAATACAATACACTCCTGCGGTAAATACGTCGCTTACAAAAAAAATGCACAAAACTGCATTAAAATAGGCCCAGAATTCATCATATATTAATATATACGGCATCAAAATCTTCCACAGAATTTACAAAAACCTCCACTAACAAATTCTTTATCATTAATTACTGTGGGAACCTCCTTCATTTACTTCAAGGGCATTATACATCAGAGACTTTCAACACGTCCGCTGCGCTAGCGATTATACATTCATAGTTCCACTTCAAAAATTCTTATAATCATTAATTGTTTCAAAACTGTTGTTATTTAACCTTCGTGGATTTCATTCATGAATCGAAATGAAGTAAAAATTTGCCAATCACAAACAAATTTAATAGTGAATACGCTTATATACGCCTCTCTGGTCTATCAAAATTTAAAATTATCATCTTCAAAGTATTGTCGTATAAAAATACTATCATCAAACAAAGTGCGACTAAACTGCAAAATAGTCGAATAGAATCCAATTAGACTGTGGAATGCAAACATTATTATTCAACTCTCTAATTGAGAAAAAACTCCTAACAAAAGTCCACGACTTTAATGCATTCAATAATTCATAATTAAAGTTCATCTTTCACAAAATTGTCTATGATGCAATGGTCGTTCATAACTGACGATAAATGTCTGTGTTGCAATCAATTTCAAATAACGACTAGTATTTCCAAGATCGTCGACAACGCAAGAGATTTTAACGCTCTAAAATCATTTAAATGTTCTTCCTTCTTGATGATGACAGAAAATTGGTCAAAGTAATTAAACTGGGGTAGAAATTACTTTAATAAAGAGACACGCTGTCTGAAGTTAAATCTGCCATGAAAATCATTAACTTATAGTCAAATCGTGACTACCAAAAATAAGCAAATTACTGAAATATCTAAATATCAGTCTCAACTGATCAAAATCATTTAACTATGCCCATGGAACAACAATGTCTTAATAAATCGTCGAAAAAGGCATAACTCATCAAGGTGTACTGAGAATAGGAATCTCAAACAAGAATATAGGACAAAATACATGAGGACAAAAATATGGGAAAATGGTTGCTCAAATATTGCTAAGAAACTCAAATACAATAAACGTTCACGACTACCTTATCTGCCGATTGAAGTTCCAGAGGAAAATTTCCCAAAGAAGACTGCTGATGGATCCATTTCACCAAGTTAAAGCTGAGCTCCATCCTCGAAACAGGAAACAGCACCCTCGGAGAATCGAACTGCTTCCTTCTCCGGAAATTGCACTGCTCCATGAAGACGTAAGACATCCTTCCGGCAAAATTCTTCTTTGTGAGTCGGGACAAACCTGACCTCTCTTGAAAAATCCCTGAAGATCTTGTAGAAAATCGCCATGAAGTTTTTGTAGTAATTTCCATTGAAATATTCATATTCAGTGAGTATGAAATCGTTTTCATTGCTGTTTGATAGTATTCAGCGTTGAGCCACGAAACATGGGTGTAGATGGTTGTTCACCACATGTCCGCTTGTATGGAATAGCAATTAGCGAAGTTCCATGTTGCTATCTTACTCCAACGATGTATGTCCCAATCGCATTAAAGTCCTTTAGCCTTCCATCCTCTCTTCGGTTATGGTGATAGTAGAACAAACTGCCTTATTAAACTGCTCCATAATACTGTAGCGTTGTGTCACAAAAGCAATCAGAAGTCTCCCTGTTATACTAGCAGTGTCAGCCGTAGCGTAGGATCTGGCGATGCAGAGTGCTTCTCAGGAGGCGAGAAAATCACTTTTGTCAGACGTCTAAAATTGCTAATATCTTCGAAAATAATTCCTTGAAATTGTTCAAATTTCCTACACTGCTTAATGTAGCACTGCACAATAGAATTAGCTTATAGGCAACCGCTAACTGTTCATAGCTAACCTTGTGGACGCGTTATAATGTGCGTTTTAACTTCACCTAGTTTTACTCACAGTAAACTTGCACTGCTTGTCTGCTTGAATCACGTTTAATGCGGTGGCTTCACCACGCGTTATAAAGACGACTCTCTCTACTAATGTCACTCGACGTTTCACCAAAACGACTATATAAGCACTGATACTGACGATTTGAGATCTGACGATTGAGACTCCTCTCTTCTGCGCAAGGCCTTTTATAACTTCATAAGGGGCGTATCCATCCCGTCCATAGCGTGTTACTGCGTCATCGCTTGAAGTTCCAACTTCGTCAATACGTGACGGATTTTCAAAATTCAAAAACTGGAAATAAATTTCACCAAAATTCCAAATCAATGCCTCTACTGCAAAAGGATTTTCACAATTCTTCATTCCAAAAAGTATTAAAAATACCATAGTTTCAGCAATCTCCGTCTTCCTTCAAACAATCGTTGATTGGGTCGAGCCTCCCCTCCAATAGCATAATTTCTTCCTCAGCACAATTCCACGTTTCCTGCGACTGCGTCGTAAATCTCGGATCTTTCTCGAATAAATGCTGACGTCATTGAGAATCTCAGCTCAAGCAGCCTGCTCGCATAACGTCTGCGTCATCCGTGCTTACGTCATGACCATCCACGTCATAACTATGACAGCCATAACTTTCTTTATATTTTCCATATAGCCACCGTGGTCTCAACATAATTCAATTACGGGGGCAGTACTGTCCCCGAAAATCCGGATAGTAGGCTGTCAGAAATCCGCCCCCTCAATCGGATTGCCAATAATCGATTGCACCGGCACAGCTACATCAATGAAAATGGCACTGACAGATACTACCGAGATTAGACCACAGTAGTTAACATGAAATTATTGTGGAACACACCAAAATATACGGGGGTTCATACTTACCTTTTACTTACTTATACAATTTAATCTCGGGTCTGGGTTTTCAACTGGATCACTTAATAGTATGCCCTCACAATAACCTCCACCACGATATTTAAAATGAACCAAGTCGGAGACCAGAAAATTTAAACTGCACAATAATTTATTTCACATAAAAAAAATATTTTAACAAAATTTAACAACAAAATAGTTATGGCTGTCTGAAGCCATTGTCAATGCAACCATGTCCTCCTGTAGGACTGTAGACTTCACATACAAAAATTCAGCTTTCTCTAGCTCAAAAGAACGTAATAATAACAACAATGCACATTGGAATGGATAAGGGAGCTGGGACGAGACATATAGCATTTGTTTCCTTGTTCATGAACTTCATAATTTAGTTCATTGACACACATTTACTAATAACCGCAAGGCCGCTAAGTAGTTGACCTTGACCTCCACCATTCAGTTATCTGGCCACCTGCAATACACCCTATGCAGTGTTGCATGCTTGCTTCGTCAAATGGACGCAGCTGCCTAACCAGTGTCACCATATGCTGGCCAACGCAGAGTCTAGCTCTCATTCAAAACAATTTAAATGCTCACATCTCAACTCAAATATTATCACGCAAAATTTATACAAGTTCCGTTCACATTGCAATGGATTACTCTGTTAATCTCAAATCTTATTTAAATGTTTATTCCAATTATCGAACTAGCGTTGTTTAAATGTTAATAGCAAAACGCATAATGTTATATCATAGTGGTGTATTGGCTTTCACGGCCGGTGAATTAAAACTCAGCAATTCTTCTAGGTTTGTGCCGTGTCTTGTGTGGGGTTTCGCCTAGGACACCAAGCTAGGCTCATCGGCGGGCTCTTGGTGTCCCTGCCCGGACCCCCACAGGAGTATCGAACTGCGCGATACCTCCCTTTATATAGAGTGCAACTGCACTCCTTGACTGCGAGAACCAAAAGCTCAAGCAGCCGTAACCTCCCTATGAAGGCTTCCAAAAAGATGGTGTATTGGCTTTCACGGCCGGTGAATTAAAACTCAGCAATTCTTCTAGGTTTGTGCCGTGTCTTGTGTGGGGTTTCGCCTAGGACACCAAGCTAGGCTCATCGGCGGGCTCTTGGTGTCCCTGCCCGGACCCCCACAGGAGTATCGAACTGCGCGATACCTCCCTTTATATAGAGTGCAACTGCACTCCTTGACTGCGAGAACCAAAAGCTCAAGCAGCCGTAACCTCCCTATGAAGGCTTCCAAAAAGATGGTGTATTGGCTTTCACGGCCGGTGAATTAAAACTCAGCAATTCTTCTAGGTTTGTGCCGTGTCTTGTGTGGGGTTTCGCCTAGGACACCAAGCTAGGCTCATCGGCGGGCTCTTGGTGTCCCTGCCCGGACCCCCACAGGAGTATCGAACTGCGCGATACCTCCCTTTATATAGAGTGCAACTGCACTCCTTGACTGCGAGAACCAAAAGCTCAAGCAGCCGTAACCTCCCTATGAAGGCTTCCAAAAAGATGGTGTATTGGCTTTCACGGCCGGTGAATTAAAACTCAGCAATTCTTCTAGGTTTGTGCCGTGTCTTGTGTGGGGTTTCGCCTAGGACACCAAGCTAGGCTCATCGGCGGGCTCTTGGTGTCCCTGCCCGGACCCCCACAGGAGTATCGAACTGCGCGATACCTCCCTTTATATAGAGTGCAACTGCACTCCTTGACTGCGAGAACCAAAAGCTCAAGCAGCCGTAACCTCCCTATGAAGGCTTCCAAAAAGATGGTGTATTGGCTTTCACGGCCGGTGAATTAAAACTCAGCAATTCTTCTAGGTTTGTGCCGTGTCTTGTGTGGGGTTTCGCCTAGGACACCAAGCTAGGCTCATCGGCGGGCTCTTGGTGTCCCTGCCCGGACCCCCACAGGAGTATCGAACTGCGCGATACCTCCCTTTATATAGAGTGCAACTGCACTCCTTGACTGCGAGAACCAAAAGCTCAAGCAGCCGTAACCTCCCTATGAAGGCTTCCAAAAAGATGGTGTATTGGCTTTCACGGCCGGTGAATTAAAACTCAGCAATTCTTCTAGGTTTGTGCCGTGTCTTGTGTGGGGTTTCGCCTAGGACACCAAGCTAGGCTCATCGGCGGGCTCTTGGTGTCCCTGCCCGGACCCCCACAGGAGTATCGAACTGCGCGATACCTCCGGGCAGGGACACCAAGAGCCCGCCGATGAGCCTAGCTTGGTGTCCTAGGCGAAACCCCACACAAGACACGGCACAAACCTAGAAGAATTGCTGAGTTTTAATTCACCGGCCGTGAAAGCCAATACACCATCTTTTTGGAAGCCTTCATAGGGAGGTTACGGCTGCTTGAGCTTTTGGTTCTCGCAGTCAAGGAGTGCAGTTGCACTCTATATAAAGGGAGGTATCGCGCAGTTCGATACTCCTGTGGGGGTCCGGGCAGGGACACCAAGAGCCCGCCGATGAGCCTAGCTTGGTGTCCTAGGCGAAACCCCACACAAGACACGGCACAAACCTAGAAGAATTGCTGAGTTTTTATATCATAGTGTTCAATAATTATTTATAACATTTAGATTGTTCATAACTTAGTCAAACGACAATTGAAAATTTTTTACACGCCTCTATTAATCCCGTTTGTTTCAAATTATTATTATAGATATTTACATAGTTATTTACATTATTTATATTTTATTTATATTTGAAATACATTAACCACACGTTTATCCGGTTGATATTTTCTTAAATCGTGGTAATATAATCGACCGATGAAGGTTACTTATATTTAAATTTTAGATTCAGGTTTAATAAGATTTAATAATTATGATTTGTGACGGTAACCTCCATTCAAAATCTATAATTCAATCAATTTATCACTCTTGTTAATTTTAACAGTAACTTCACATGAATAATTTTCAATGGACCTGAACAATACAACTCAGCGGAAACATACCTCGCACAAACGCACAAAATTGGCCCATAATTCATCATATATCTCATTATATATGGCATCAAAATCTTCCACAATACACACAAAAAACCTCCACTTATAAATTCATCATCATCATCAATATTACTGTGGGAACCTCCTTCACTTATTAAAGGGCATTATTCATCAGCGACTTTTACACGTCCACTGAACTAACGATTATACATCCATAGTTCCTCTTTAAAAATTCTTATATTCATCAATTGTATCGAAAACTGTTATTATATTTAACCTTCGTGGGTTTCATTCATGAAGCGATATGAAGTAAAAATTTGCCAGTCACAAATAAATTTAATAGCAAATACGATTAGACACGCCTCCCTGGTCTATCAAAATGAATTAATCTCATCATAATTATCGCAGTATAAAAATACTATATTCAAGCAAAATTCATTTAACTGCAGAAATAGTCGAATAGAATGCAAATAGACTAGAAAATGCAAACATTATTGTTTCAATCTAGAATTGAGAAAATCTCCTATCAAATGTTCATTACTATAGTGTACTGAATAAATCGTATTCAAAGTTCATATTTCATAAAATTGTCTATAATGCAATTGTATTTCAGAATTGACTAAAAATGTCTGTGTTTCAATCATGTTCATAAAAACGACTAGTATTTCCAAGATCGTCGATAAAGTAGTAGATTTTAACGCTCTAAAATCTTTTAATGATTCTTCTTTCTTCAGGATGACAGGAAATTGGTCAAAGTAATTTACTGGAAAGAATAACTTTAATAAAACGACACGCTATCTGAATTCAAACTTGCCATAGAAAATCGTTAACTTTACAGTCAAATCGTGACTACAAGAAAAATTCAAATTCTCGAAAGAATATTTAACTTCAGTATAAACTGATCCAAAATGTTTAAATATGCAAATGACATAATAATGTCTCAATAAATCGAAGAAAATGGCATAAAGCTGCAAAGTGTACAGAGTACAGAAACATCTAGCAAAAGAATATGGGGCAATCAAATATATGACAGAAAATATGGGAAAGATAGTTGCTCAGATCTCACTAAAATGGCTCAAATAAATCAAGAAACATTCACGGCTACCTTATCTGTTGGATTGAAGTTCTAGAAGAAAATTTCAAAGAAGACTGCTGCTGGTTCCATTTCACCACAGGATAGATGTGCACCGACCTCGAACCTGGAACCTGCGCCCTCGGAGAATAGAACAGCTTCCTCCTCCGGAAATCGCACTGCTCCGTGTAGACGATAGACATCCTTCTGGCAAAACTCTTCTTTGTGTGCTGGGAAAAACCCTCGCCACTCTTGAAAGTTCCCTGAAGTTCTTGTAGAAATCAGCCATGAAGTTCATTGCAAATATTTCCGCAGAAATGTTCAGAATTGTGGAGTATGAATTTATTTCCACTGCCATTTGATGTAATTCAGCGATGGATTACGATGCATGAGTGTAGCTGAATGTTCACTACATGCTCGTCTTTGTAGAATGACGATTATCGAAGCTCCATGTTGCTACTTCACACTACTGATGTACTGTATGTCCCAATTGCATTAAAGTTTTAGTCTTCCATCTCCACTTCCATTATAATGTTAGTCGAAAGTACTGCCAGATTGTATAGTTCCATTGTAGAATGTAGCGTTGTATCACCAAATGTAATCTTCAGTATCACGGTTGCAATACACGTGTCTGCCGTAGCGTAGAATGTGGTAGTAAAAGTGCTTCTCAGGATTCGAGAAAAACACTTTTCTCTGCAGTCTTTAAATGCGAATATCTTCTGAAGTATTATAATGAAAGTGTTCAACTTTCGCACACGCCTCAATATTGTAATGCACTATTGAATTAGTATAAATGCAGTAGCTAATTCTTGATAGATAAACTTGTAGAATCGTTTATGTGTGCGCTCCAACTTCGCCTAGTTTTAGTAACAGTAAAATTGCACTGCTGGATACCCAATACTGTTCGATGCGGTGGGCTCTGCCACGCTTGCTTATGACGATATGCTTGTTCTATCAGAACACGAAGTCAGACTATGAAGTCAGAATAAAACCACGAAGTGAGAAAAAAACTCCTCTCTGCTGTGCAAGGCCTTTTATCAACTTTGAAGGGGCGTATCCATCCCTACCATAGCTTCTTCTTCCATCATTACTCGAAGTTCCAACTTTGGCTATTCTTGACGGATTTTCAGATTTCAAAAACATATAATTAATTTCTTCAAAATTCCAAATCAATGCCATAACTGAAAATAGTTTTCCACAATTCTGCATGCCAAAAGTTATTAAATATGGTAGTTTCAGTAATCTCCGTCTCCCTCCAAGCTATCATTCATTGGTTCGAGCCTCTCCTCCAATAGCGCAACTTCTTCCTCAGCACGTTTACTTGCTTCCCTGCGACTGCGTCGTAAATCTAAGATCCTTCTCGAACAAAATCGTAACGTCAGCAAGAATCTAAGCTCAGCCAGCCTACTTGCTCGAGCGTTGCGTCATCCACGCCTACGTCATGAATATACACGTCACAACTATGACGGCCATAACTTTATTCACATATGCCAATACAGCCACCGTGGTCTCAGTATAATTCAATTTACGGGGGCATTCTCCCTTCACCACGTTTTAAAAACAGTTGCAAATTGTTTTTAAACTCTGTTACAAATATCTGAATTCACTTGAACACGAAATTGAATTATTATTGGCTTACTCTTGGATAATATTTCTTCAAGTTTCCAGCATTGAACTTGCCATATACGACATCATTCTCATCATCATAGAGTTCATAACAGTTGTTTCTATAAGCATTCGTAATTCTGAACGGACCCATAAATACTATTCCAAACTTGGGATAGATTTTCTTACTCACGTCAGCCTTGACAGGTCTGCGTAGTAATACCAGATTTCCAATTTCTAAGGGAGTACCAAAACGTTTTCCAGCTACTCTTTTCAGTCGTTTTTGTGCTGCTCTCTGGAGTTGTTCTTTCGCTCTGTCAATTCTCTGCTGCCTTCCTAGGTCGGGATCTCTAGGAACGTGGTTGAAAAGATTGTCCCACGGCCTTTCTGGGTTTCTTCCTAGATGAAGTCTCATTGGCACCTCTCCTGTGCTCTCCTGCACTGTAGAATTTAGACACTCCTCAATAAGGGGTACAAACCTCACCCAACTAGTATGATCACTCGGACAGAAAATTCGACAAAATTTCGAAAATTCAGCCATGTATCTTTCTGAAGAATTCGATTCCGGATAGCGCACGCTTGAAAATATGTGCTTAATACCAAGCCTTTCCATATCTGCAGCAAATTCTAGGGATGTAAACTGAGCTCCATGATCCGATAGTAGATACTCTGGTTTACCAGCTTTTGGAAATACAGCATGTTCCAGTCTGCTTACAACGTTCCTCGTGTTTCTTTAATTTCCGACTAGTGAACGCAATGTAGTGCTTGTTGCCTGCCTCGTCTTTTTGGTATAAGACTGCACTAATGTCTATTCTTGATGCATCAGACTCAATATAGAACACCTTCTCAAAGTCTGGGTAATCCAGTTTAACGTTGTTTCTGAGCATCTCCTTTGCTTTATCAAAAGCCTCGTCTGCTGCGGTACTCCATTTCCATCTATTATTCTTCTTGAGTAAGTCATACAGAGGAGCCATAATTTCAGAGTATCTCGGACAGTAGCTGCTGATAAATTGGCATGCTCCTACAAATTCTCTGACTTGTTTCACCTTAGTTGGCTTTGGGAACCTTGTGATCGCATCTACTTTCTGCATGTTCGGATGATATCCATCCTTATCAATAGTATGCCCCAAGTAGTTGATCTCCTTCTTCATGAATTGACATTTTCCAAAATTGACCTTAATATTGGCCTTCCTTAAATTTTCAAACAACATTCTCAAATGCACTAAATGTTCTGCGGCGTTGGGTGAAGATACAATTAAATCGTCAATGTAGCAGATTACATTTTCCTTTACTTCGTCAGTGAGCTTGCTATCAAGTGCTCGAATGAGTGCTGGTCCACTGTTGACAATTCCAAAAGGCATTCTCTGGAAGCCCCATGACGTCTGGTCAAATAAGAATCCAGTGTACTGCATACTTTCTTCTTCCAGTTGAACTTGGTAAAACGAAGATGTCATGTCAAGAACACTGAAACATGCTCTCCCTTTGAACTTTCTAAGCAGATCTCTAATCTTAGGTGGTAGGTCATTTTCTGGAAGAATCTTTAAGTTGATGGTCCGAGCATCGAGACAGAGACGTATCTGACCATTACTTTTCTTGACTACAGTGATGGGGTTTATGTAAGACGACGCTTGTTTTTTATAATCCCGTCTACCTCCATTTTTCTGATCAACCCTCGTACTTCTTGGTAGTATTTCTCAGGTATGGGGTATATTTTCTTTTGGTAAGGGGTTTCATCGGTCAGCCTTATCTTATACTTATAGTCTTTAATCAATCCAGGCTTTTCATCAAATATATCTTGGAATTCCTTTATCAAATCCTCAAATTCCCCCTGAATTTCTTCAAATCCTTCAGTTTTTCTACTGGGTATTTCTGTTAGATTATCCACTTCATTGATAATGGTATTTAAAGTATCTTCCCTAAGGTCTATCTCCAGATTGTTTTTCACGTCCTGTTCTTCGATCTCTTCTGTGATCATGTACCCATCATTAAAGCTAATAATCCTATTCTTCATATCAATAATGGCTCGAACTTTCGATATAAAATCGATTCCTAGCACAATGTCGAAATGGATCTTGTTCACCACAATAAAGATCTGTTCATAATTCCTTCCATTAATTTCAAAGTTCAACAACACTTGGATCTTGCATTTCACTGCCTTGTCTTGGAATATTCCTCTCACTTTGACGGTAGAAGCAGGTAAAACTGTCATGTTTTCTCCCTTTAATAGACTTTGATAGCATTCATCAGAAATGATAGAAATAATTGCGCCGGTATCCATAAGAGCTTTGTACTGTTGGCCATCTATCAGTACAGAAATAATAGGTAAGGCACATGGTCTTTCCTCTTTGACGATTCCTCTCTCTTCTAATAAATCCTCATCAGTTACTTCGTAAATTTCATTGATAGTAATTATGTGTGGTGTGGCAATGTATTCATTGTTTCTCACTTTCGTTGAGAAATCGGCGTTTTTTTTTCTGTGTTACCGTTTTCAAAGTTCCCCTGCTGGCTTGTAGAAGGACCAGGATCGATCACTAAATCCTGTCTTTTCTTCTGGTTTTCAGCTTCCTTCTCTCGTAATTCATTCAAATACTGCTGACTTTCTTTCTCTCTCTCTTGATACTTGTCCGGTGTCATAACCTGACCTTGAGAATTTTGATTCCGATTCTGGTACTGGTTATTTCTGTTGTAGTTCCTATTGTACCCATTGTTATTATAATATCTACCTCTTCCGTTATTATAGTTCCCTCTATTGTTATTCCAGCCTCGTCTTTGCTGATATGGACGGTAACCTTGTGATCTGTTGTTGCGAAAATAATTGTTCCTGTGAGGACCTACATTTTCAGTTTTCTCTTCAGCAGGCGTATCAGTTTGCTGAACTTGATCCATGTAGACTGTATTAATGTCTTTGAATTCGTGCCTCTGACCTTTTTGAACCAAATTTGGCACCGGACTCATGTAATCAAGCCTTCTCAATAGTTCGTCCGTACTGGTCAAATCCCTTATATTTGACGATATAATAAGCCTTCTTACCTCAACAGGTAGCATACGTGAAATGGCATCTATTAACTGCTCTGTAGACAATGGGGGTTGTAAAAATCTTAAGCGCGATAACTGGCTCGTGAAGAAATCAGCGTACCGTGTTGGAAGAGTACCCGAATACTTCCTCGAGTATACCTCAGCTCTTAATGAATTTTGTGCTTCTATTGACCAGAATCGTTTTATGAGTGCCTCTGCGAATTCATCGAAATTACTGAAGGTGTAACGAAACGCTCTGAACCACTCAAGAGGTCCTCCAGCTAAAAATCTTTCTACAATTCTCATCTCTCTTTCTCTAGGAATATGCGCTTCAATAAAATAGTCTTTCAGGTTTCTGATATACTCTATCGGTGTTAGACTATCTGTATTACTAAATTTCTGAGGCTTGTCCTCAAAGTTTCGGATGACTGTCACATTTCTTGGATATGAATCCATATAATTCTTTCCACTATCACGATATTTCCATTCCGGTTCAATGTTCCTATCCTCTTCTTCTTCCCGGAATCTGAATATACGTTCCTCAGGACTAATATCTCTCTCTTCAGTAGCGAGGTTACATCTTCTCACGTAATTCCTATTATCTTCAAAAGTCAACCCTTCTGGATCCTTATCTGTGATTTCCGTGATGACTTTCCTAATCAACTCTTCTTTATACGTTTGCAACATGCTGGCTTCTCCTAGGTTTAAATTCTGAAGTTTGCTCGTAGTTTCATTGACATCAGAGACAACCTTATGAATTTGTTCCTCTAACGCGGTTTTTAATGCTTGCACGTCCTGGCCCATTTGAGTTCTATCCTCTACCTGCTTTTCGGATAGCGAATCCATCCTTATACTCAAATCCTTTCTAATTTGAACTACCTCATTATTTATATCTACTTGTGTACTGGCTAGTTTTCGTTCAATTCGCTCCTGAATCTGATTGACATGTTCCCCACTTGACTTGTTCCATTCATCTTTCCAAACCGTTACATTTGCAGTTAACATTTCAGCAATATCTACTTCAATGTCTTCCTTAAGTAAACGATTATGATCTAAGACTTGGGTCCTCATGACCTCTACATCATGTTTTAATCCAGCTAGTGAAGCTGTTGTCCTAACAGACTCGTCAACCAATCTAGTTGTTAAAGCACTAATGTTACGAGTACAAAGCGTTTTTGAAGTTTCAATTTCTTCTCTAACCTTATTAACATCAGTTTGAACTTTGGCAATGTCTACAAAAACTGTATTAACTTCTATTTGCACCTTATTGATATCGCTTTGCATATCATTAACATCAGACTGAATATTATTTATGTCTACTTGAACGTTTGACACATCGGTTCGAACATTTATAATCTCTCTTTGAACTTCTTCTACCTTGTCTTGTACAGTAGCAACATCATTCCTAACAACGATTACTTCTGCTCTAGCACATGAAATATCACCCCGGACATTAGCAACATCAAGATTTAACAAAGTAAGGTCTTTCTGGACTGAATCAACTTTTCCCTGTACATTGGAAACATCAATTTTTACATCTGAAACATCTTTATGGACATTGGATAAATCTACTTTAACATCTGATACATCCTTGTGAATGTCAGTCACGGCATTCTGGACCTCCTGTGTACTGGTCTGTAAACGCGTCATGTTATTTTCCAAATTTGCAGAACTGGTCTGGAGATCCTTCAAATTCTTCTTCATCATCTCCTGCATTCGACTAGCATTCCTAGCTTCCATCTCCCTCACACTTTCAATCATGCTAGCTTTCAAACTGTTGGACATCTCCTCCAACATCTTTCTCATACTCTCATCTGCCATCTCAATAATATTTCAATAATAGACTGCGTTAGGGACATACATCAAATAGAGCAAGATAACAACATCTGAGCAACGCCTTTCACCATATATAAAGTTTGAGCAATTTTCTGTCTTAAATCTAACTTATAATTAGCTTATCACTAACTTCATAAACACCCTATGTTGAAATAAACTCAAGCACATGTTCAAATTTCTTTGGTTCATTTTAAATATCCTAACACAAATAATTTACATTTACAATCCAAATAGTTTAATTTTATCTTTAATATGACTAAACATGTCATAAGCCGGTCAAATAAAATAAGACTCCAGATCATAGGCGATTTTTCTAAGTTTCCGGCCTATTTAACCTCTCTCAGGTTGTATAAGATCTGATCTTTTCTGAGTGTAATTTTCCTAATACAACACAACATTTAATCCCTATATAATCACACTCTCAAATTCTACAATTGGCCATGACATCTAACAAAGAATCAACCTCTTTATTTGAGTCTTCACAATCCCATTGACATCGATAACTTGGTAATCCAATGTTATTCGAGCCCCGCACGTTGATTGGGCCAATCCTACTGTCCCCGATAATCCGGATAGTAGGCTGTCAGAAATCCGCCCCCTCAATCGGATTGCCAATAATCGATTGCACCGGCACAGCTACATCAATGAAAATGGCACTGACAGATACTACCGAGATTAGACCACAGTAGTTAACATGAAATTATTGTGGAACACACCAAAATATACGGGGGTTCATACTTACCTTTTACTTACTTATTCAATTTAATCTCGGGTCTGGGTTTTCAACTGGATCACTTAATAGTATGCCCTCACAATAACCTCCACCACGATATTTAAAATAAACCAAGTCGGAGACCAGAAAATTTAAACTGCACAATAATTTTTTAAACAAAATTTAACACTTTTCTCTGCAGTCTTTAAATGCGAATATCTTCTGAAGTATTATAATGAAAGTGTTCAACTTTTGCACACGCCTCAATATTGTAATGCACTATTGAATTAGTATAAATGCAGTGGCTGCTTGGCAGTGCGTCTTACACACTTCCGTCCGATCCACTTCCGTCCCATTTTTCAAAATCACTCCCAAAAAATATCCAGCAGCCGAGTGGAAAGATGTTACACATCAAAAACTCACATACAAAACAACTCAGGCATTACAACAGGAGGGACTGAGACTTCCACCTTTCTCTGTCCCTTGCATCCTCCACAGTTGCTGTTGGTGCCACCTTTACCAGTGACATTATCGCTCGATCCTTCCATCTTGGTCTAGGGCGTCTCCCAGTTGGTGTCGAGCTGAAAACACGATTGGATATGGAATCCTCAGCTCGAATGACATATCCCAACCATTGCAACCTCCTCCTCTCCAGAATCCGGTTGATGCTCGTCTTCCCAAAGCGTTGATAAAGGGGGAGATCTTCTTTCCCACCCTTCTGTTTCTGCATTATACAGGGTCTTTCATATAAAATAAGAGCGCCACGCGGCGGCTTTGTTAACCGCGGAATTGTAGCACTTGAGGTTTAGACTGGCGACTGAGCAACTGCACGCTTATTGCAAGGTCAAGATTTCAGCATTGTTCACACGCTAGCAAGGCCGCTGCATCATATAGGATTGTACACACGCTTAAAGCTGGGGGCCTTGGCGCACCAAAAGCTCGGCCAGGGTGACCGCAGCTACAGTTAACAAAGCCGCCGCTTGGCGCTCTTATTTTATATGAAAGACCTGTATAGTGGATCATACATTTTCCACAGGACCTTCCGTTAAAAAACGCAGAGACGTTCTTCAAGCGTTTGAGGCGTGGCCATACAGCCATATAGGACTACAGGTCTCACCAAGGTCATGTAGATATGTACTTTATTTTCCTGTGAAATCAAACGTGATTTGAAAAGATTGTTCAAGCTATAGAAAACACGATTCGCTGTAGTTATCCTTTGCTGTCTCATTCCTGTTCGAAAAGACCGATCCTAAATATTTGAAATCCTCTCTTATTATTATTATTATTATTAGTCTTCTTCTTCTTCTACTACTTTCCCGCAGGTGCAGGGTCCGCTGTCCAGATCTTGGCTCGCCACTTGTTACGATCGCGAGCATCATAAGGGGTTAGGCTGAGCACCTTCATATCGGCATTTATCGTATCATGCCAGCACTGTTTTGGTCTCCCAGTTGGTCGTTGCCCATTTGATTTCCAAGCACAGGGTAGAATTGGCTACTGTTCCTGGTGCAGCACGTAGGACGTGACCGTACCATTGGAGACGTTTTTGCCGAGCCTTCTCAGTGATGGGTGAAATGCCCATTTGCTGGCGAATTATGTCGTTTCTTACATGGTCCAGGAGTCTGATGCCCATTGACCGACGGAGCATACGCATTTCCATGCTGTGTAGTTGGCGTTCTGTAGCTCTGTCAGTTGTTGGACGTTCAGCGCCATACAAAGCAACAGGACGTACTATCATGCGATATATTTTGGATTTCAGATGTAGTGGCATCCTTCTGTCGCAGAGTACACCTGTAACTTCCCTCCATCTCATCCAAGCTGCGTTTATCCTGCTTCGCACTTCATCACCTATCTCACCATCAGATTGTAAGCGAGATCCTAGATACCTGAAGCTTACGGTCTTAGCTAATGTCTCTCCGTCAACTTAAATGGAGCCGTTGCTTGTGATGGTTTCAAGGTATTCGGTCTTCTTCTTATTCAATCTGAGACCGTATAAATATTTAAAATCCTCTAACATCAAAAAATTATGCCCATCCATATTGATTGTTCGGCCAACGAGACACCCTCAGATATTTTGTTTTTGACTCGTTGACTACCAGACCCACCTTCCCTGCTTCTATGAGAAATCTAGTTGTCTCCTCTATCATATGGGGAAATAATTAAATACATAATAAAATAAACAAACATACACACAGATAGATAGATAACAATTTCCTATATTAATGACTACTTACTAGTGAGCCTCCGTGGTTTAGGCGGCAGCACGCCGGCCTCTCTCCGCTGGGTCCGTGGTTCAAATCCCGGTCACTCCCTGTGAGACTTGCGCTGGACAAAGCGGAGGCAGACAGGTTTTTCTCCGGGTACTCCCGTTTTTCCCTGTCACCATTTCATTCCAGCAAGACTCCCCACGATCATTTAATTTCATTTGTCATTCATTTAATCATTGCCCCAGGGGAGTGCGACAGGCTTCGGTAGCCGACACAGTTCATATCCTTGCCACTAGATGGGGGCTTCATTCATTCCATTCCATTCCCTGACCCGGTCGGTCGACTGGAAGCAGGCTGTGGATTTTCATTTTCACTATACTAAAGGGTGGTCATACTGAGGCGGGAAAGTGAAGGGTCGCGCAGTGAGGTAGTGCAGCGCCGGTAGTCGGCCTTGAGAACATCTGTTTCTGGAGAAGATATGCATTTGTTTACAAACAACATTTTCTAGCCGTTGTGTTCCTTTACGACGTGTGCAATATCGGCTTTAGGCGCATTGCGTGTCCTGGCCAAATCAGTGCTCTAGTATCTCACATGATGATGCTGGGGCCTGCTATTACGCTCTTGCAGACGTAACCGTGATAAGTTGGAGCAACAGGTGAGATTGAGCTGAGCTGGAAGCATTGGCTAGCACGCAACCATCTTCCCATCTTAACAGCTGGGCTACAGATTCCGATAAAGAAAAGGAACAAAACTTCCGGCTATCTTAGTCTTCTTGTTTAAGCAATGCACAAAAGGAAATTCAACAGTGTTTTCAAGCTAAAATGTGAAAAAGGGTGGTTTCGGTGGCGTAGTTGGTGCCAAGCTGAGCTTCTATGCCCAAGGTCGCGGGTTCAAACCCGGCCGACGTCGTCGGATTTTTTTAAGAGCGTTAAACATCCCTCAGTATGCCTTCCTACGGAGGGGAGGTAAAGCCGGTGGTCTCTTGTGATAGATTTATGGCATGCTAATGAACCTTCCACTAATTATACTTGTGTGAAGCTAAATTATAGGTTATTTTTGACTAACGCTCTTAGGTTCCAACGTTCGTCGCCAGGAGCCGAATGCGGTGGCATCTGGTAACAAAGTTCAGAACTAGTTGGTCGTCAACGGTGGCGTTTGGTAGCAAAAGTTGGAACTACTTGAAAATTGAATGTCTGCAGTCCTTACTTGAATTAAAAAAAAGTCCTCTCGGCACGCCGGAAGGCGGAGGTAGATTTCACCGGACAAACTTGGGGATAGGCGAAAATAGGCAGAATATGCAGGTTTTCGTAGAAGGATCAGACCTCATTTATTGCGAGAAGGTAATTTATAATTGGAGCTTAATTAACTTTGTTTTTCGTCATTTTATGCTTATTTTAAACATTTTATTGTCTTATGGGAACGGTAACCTTCTTGTCATTTGTGGTCCATTTTCATACTTGTGGTCACACTGTCCTTATGCAAGGTTTCGACACTGATGTGTAACTATGTAACGGTCTGTTACTTCTTCACGCAAAATTATATCTCCCGCAGAGATTTTGGTTGGTTCCTCAGTTTAGGGGCTGCGACAACGTGGTCATGTAACCCCGTGTACTTAGGGATGGCTGTATTAGTCTGTAATTCAGGTAAGGACTGCAGACGGTCAATTTCAAGCAGTAGTTCCTAATGTTGCTACCAGGTACTACCGTCAACGACACCTACCTGTGAACTTGGCTACTAGATGCCACCGCAGCCAGCAACTCGCAACGAACGTTGGTACTTCCCCTCCAAAGGAAAGCATACTGAGGGATTTTTAGCGCTCTTAGAAAATCCGACGACTTCGGCCGGCTTTGAACTCGCGACCTTGGGCATAGACATTCAGCATGCTTGCTACCAGTTACGTCACCGAAGCCGCTTCACACTTAGTCAGATGGAATTCTGAATATGATCTCGTGCAAGTGCGTTATCTTGGCAACGTCTGATGGCTCATCCCTCATCAATTTAGTAGTATTGCCATGGCAACCACTGATAGCTCTTGGCATTTTCTTATAATTCCGAAATCATTTTTCTCATCCCTTGGCATAATGGTGGGTCATTTCAAAAATTCTTTCAGACAAAATTTTAGGTAATTATTAGGGGATTATTATCCATTTTGTACGGTTTTGATATAGTGCCTATTAAGAGAGATATGATTAATGTTTCCCGAAAAACCAATTTTTTCCCGCCCCTTTGGTCAATGGTTGGTGCTATAAAAAGAACTCTTCTAACATAAATGTTTGGGCTTTATCCGACACATAGTATGAACGTTGAACGGATTCGATATTTCACATATTAAGAGAGTTATAGCAATATTTCACTTTTTCGAAAAAAAGCCCCCCATTTTCACCCCCTTCGACCGATTTAGCCCAGTAACGAACTCGACCGAGATTTTATAGGTATACATATTCGGTAAAATATTCAAAGTGATTGGTTTAAAATTACGGCAGTTATCGTGTCCACAAGAAACTGATATGCATATATATATATACACATATACATACATAAATTATATATAAACTTTTGAACTGACGGTGGTTTTGGGGTCTGGGGGATGCACAGTGGGCCAAAATCGAAATCTAGGAGGACAAAATTATTTATTTTCATAATTAAAAAATCAAAATTTATTACTTCTACAGCATTCTCATATGATTGCCGCTCACTATTCCGGGATATAAACGCATCTTAGTGTAAATCTGACACCACTGTTCGAGCTGGAATCTAATCTTATCTCCTGCACTGAGCTTGCGTTATCTCGCAGTCTGAATTGGAGGGTGAATGTAAGTGGCTGTAGTTTGGTTGTCTATGTGGTTAGAGTGATTCTTTAAGATGGAACATGCAGTTGAATGTATGATCTTTACATTTGTAACGTGTTTCAGTTGTTAATGGGCGTAATTGTTACGTAATTTTAGCTATATTTGCATTATATAATATTTAACTATTATTTTTAAAATTATATTTTCACTTAGATTTTTAGTATGTCGCGTCACTCTGCGTCACGTTCCGCTTAATGTTAAAATGTAGATAAAGTCTTGTAGTTTACGCCTGTTTTAAGTTTTTTTGCGTCTTCTTGCAACTTACTGAGTTATTTTACGTTTTAGGAGATGCCGCGCAACCAGTTCTCACACGTTTACAACTGTTTGAAGCACTGGGTTCGAAGATTGTGTCAAAAGTGGAACTTTGTGAGTTTGTTAAAAGTAAATTATGGGTAGAAAATTGTTCTGAAGAAATAACTGAATGCCTACAAGGAGATTTAAAGGATTTTGTTGATAATTTTACCAGGCGGTGGAAGCAGGTTCATAGAAATAAATCAAAATTCATTTCAAAATATTCTTATTGGTTAAAAGAGGAGATAACATTTTCGAAAATTGATATGATTGTAAATTAACAGAAATTTTAAATCATCCTACTCCATCCACATCGAAAGTCGGAAGGCCTAGGAAGCTTTTTCACGAAAGTAGTGAAAAATCAAAGAGACGAAAAATTCAACCGCTACTCTCTGCACATTCAGAACAAGAACTTATTCATGCCACACAAGTATCATTGCACATGCCTGGAAAACGAGATGATGCAAAAATTGTTAAAGAAACTCTTAAGTCCCCACATAGAGCTACTAAATTTAAAAAATCCTATACATCACCAGCAGTAAAACCTGTACCACTTACCGGTGAAGAGGCTCTATCATTCCTTGTAGATAACAATTACAGCAAAAGCCAATATATGAATATGCGACTTCAATGCAAAAATAGGAACTGTAATATTTTCCCACCTTACCACATCATTAGAGAAACAAAACAGAAAAGCTATCCACCAAGTGAATCAATAACAATAACGGAAACATCAGCCACAATAACATTGCAATCACTGGTCGACCATACAATTGAGCGCCTTGCAGTAGTTCAAGAAGATATTTTGAAGCAGTCGATCTCTAGCAATGATACAGTTCATATTATATTAAAATGGGGGTGTGATGGTTCAAGCGGACATAGTCAGTATAAGCAGAAATTTACAGATGATGACGGCAGTGACTCTGATATTTTTGTAATTTCAGTTGTTCCATTACAAATGTATTCTTTAAATCTAGAAAGCAACAATCAAAAGAAAATTCTATGGCAGAACCCACGACCTTCTTCGACACGATTTTGCAGACCTCTTAAATTATTGTTTGAAAAGGAGACTGTCAAATTGACTAGGCGAGAGGTTCAATTAGTTGAAACTGAAATAATGTCCCTCCAACCAAGTAAAATAGAACTTGGTGATCAATACATATATATTAACCAAACTCTATTGCTGACCATGGTGGATGGAAAAGTCTGCAATTCTATTACAGGTTCATCAGCACAGAGGTGTTATGTGTGTGGTGCTGGTCCCAGAGATATGAATAACACACTCCCAAAAACAGTTTGTCCTGAGGACAGCTATAAATTTGGATTATCTACCCTCCATTGTTGGATCCGATTTTTTGAATGCCTGCTACATATATCTTACAAAATAGAAATTAAGAAATGGCAAGCAAGAGGGGATGAAGATAAGGGAAAAATAGAAAACAGAAAGAAAGTAATACAAAATACATTTCGATCAGAAATGGGTCTGCATGTTGACAAACCAAGATCTGGAGGCGTCGGAAATTCGAATGATGGCAACACTGCTCGCCGTTTTTTTGAGGATCCAGTCTTGTCATCCAAAATTACGGGTGTAAATGAAGAGCTAATCAGACGTTTTTCTACAATTTTGTGTGCTCTTTCTTGTCAGTTCCCTATAAACACACCCGCTTTCAAAACCTACACCCATGATACAGCAAAATTGTATCTAAATCTATATCCATGGTATTATATGCCAGTCACTGTGCATAAAGTATTAATGCATGGTGCAGATATAATTGATTTTTGTATTATACCTATCGGGCAATTCTCAGAAGAAGCCCAAGAATCACGTAACAAAGATTTGAGAAAATACAGATTTGGACATTCTAGGAAATTCTCTCGAAAACATACAAATGAGGACATATTACATATGCTGCTGATATCTTCGGACCCCGTAATATCTCATAAAACCAAAATTCAACATAAAAAGAGAAGATCATTTTCCAGTGAAGTATTACTACTCCTGAAAGAACCAGATGTACCGGGTCATCATGAACAGCATGAGGCAGTGAGTGACGATGATGCTTCAGATGACACATGTGATGAGTCATCAAGGTCAGGGTCATCGAGTGATTAGTGATAGTGACTAAAGTGCTGTCTGCAATTATCCACAACTGCAGTCTTCCAAATTAAAGGTAAACTGAGTACAATCTATTGTAGTTTAGGCTCTATCCAACTCCTAGTCATAGACAATTTCTTGCACGTGTACACGTATATGTAGCTTAAAAAAGGTCTTAACTGATGTTTATTATGAAGTAAACGAATTATATACGTTGCTTTCACTCTAAATTCATGATTAAAACGTAAAAATAATTTTGTCCCCCTAGATTTTGATTTTGACCCACTGTGGGATGTGAAACGCGAAGATATGTCGAAATTTTCCGGAAGTCGAAACATGGTACCCATTGCAATAGTTAGCTTTCTAATGAAATCTACCTTGAATTGTAATGGCTGTAGTAGTCTTTATTCAGGTAAGGACTGCAGACGGTCAATTTCAAGCAGTAGTTCCTAATGTTGCTACCAGGTACTACCGTCAACGACACCTAGCTGTGAACTTGGCTACTAGATGCCACCCCAATCAGCAACTCGCAACGAACGTTGGAACTTCCCCTCCAAAGAAAAGCATACTGAGGGATTTTAGCTCTCTTAGAAAATCCGACGACTTCGGCCGGCTTTGAAACCGCGACCTTGGGCATAGACATTCTGCATGTTACCAGTTACGTCACCGAAGCCGCTTCCCACTTAGTCAGATGTCAAAGTCAACCCCTGGCACCATCCAGCCCATGACGGGCTAAGGCCGACCAAGCGACCGCTGCCCAGCCATTTGGCCTGCAGATATTGGGGTGACGCGTGATCAGCGCGTCGGGTCCCCTCGGCCGTTAATATTGGTATTCGTGATCGGGGTGCTGTCTCACTGTCAGACAGCTACTCAATTGTCCTCACGAGGCTGAGTGCACCCCGTTCCAACCCTCACGTCAGTTTTAAAATCCCTGACGGAGCCGGGGATCGAACCCGGGGCCTCCGGGTGAGAGGCAGGCGCGCTACCCCAACACCACGGGGCCGGCTTAGTCAGATGGAAATACTGAATCTGATCTCGTGCAAGTGCGTTGTCATGGCAACGGCTCATCCCTCATCAATTTAGTAGTGTTGCCATGGCAACCTCTGATAGCTCTTGGCATTTTCTTATAATTCCGAAATCATTTTTCGCATCCCTTGGCGTAATGGTGGGTCATATCAAAAATTCTTTCAGACAAAAGTTTTAGGTAATTATTAGGGGAATATTGTCCATTTTGTACGGTTTTGATATTGTGCCTATTAAGAGAGATATGATTAATGTTTCCCGAAAAACCCACTTTTTTCCACCCCTTTGGTCAATGGTTGGTGCTATCAAAAAACTTATTTGACATAAATTGTTGGCACTTATCCGACACATATTATGAACTTTGAATGGATTTGATATTTCACGTATTAAGAGAGTTATAGCGAAATTTCAATTTTTCGAAAAAAGCCCCCCAATTTCACCCCCTTCGACTGATTTTGCCCATTAACGAACTCGACCGAGATTTTATAGGGATACATATTATGTAAAAAAATCAAAGTGATTGGTGCAAAATTACGGCAGTTATCGTGTCCACAAGAAACTGATATACATATATATATATATACATATATATATATATATACATAAATTATATATAAACTTTTGAACTGACGGTGGTTTTGGGGTGTAGGGGATGTGAAACGCGAAGATATGTCGAAATTTTCCGGAAGTCGAAACATGGGACCCATTGCAATAGTTAGCTTTCTAATGAAATCTACCTAACAGATAACACACACTAATACAGTCATCACAAGTAACACCGGTTATCAGACAGATTCTACACACACGCAAAGTACACGGGGCTACATGACCGCGTTGTCGCAGCACATAAACTGAGGAGCCAACTAACCAAAATGTGAAAAGTACAAAGTAAATTATGCTCGAAAGTCTCAACAGGCATCTCAACAAACCAACAGCTTCCGAGATAATACACAATTTTTGTTGATATCCATCCAGGAGAATAAATGACCGATCTCTTCGTTATGGAAGGCTTAAAGAAACGAGGGATAATAGGGCAAATTTATATAGTTTGACTTACGGCATTCTCCGAACCAAGACCGAGGGACCAACACGTGATCAACGTACAGTATATAAAGAGTGCTGAGCCCTGCAATTTACTTGTAATAATGTTATTTGTGTTTACGCGCCTTTTAACTACTGTCGCTTTTAGAGACACCGGGATGCCGGAATTTTGCCCCGAAGGGGATCTTTAACGTGCAAGAAAATCTACTGACACGGCTCCCTCGCATTTGTGAACCCTCAAATGTCAACTGACTGCGCCAGGGTTCGATCCTGCAACCTTGGACCCAGCAGGCCAGAACGTTACCGCTGAGCCACGCAGCCAGGCCTGCAATTTACGATATTGATATCTGTTGAAGATACACAAACAAACAAGTGACCTAACATAAATATAATGGAATAGAATTGCAAGATATCCCTTGTTAAATATGACACAAATATTCCTCTGTTAACACTCGACGTATAATTAAAACAAAAACAAACAAAAAACATTTGAGGGCTGGAACGGGGTACACTCAACCTCGTGAGGCAAAACTGAGAAAAGGTGATTTCGATTCCCACCTTAGCCGTCCTGGAAGTGGTTTTCCGTGGTTTCTCATTTCTATTCCTGGTGAATGCTGGGATGGTGCCTAACTCGCCACTGTCGCCTCCTTTCAAATCCTCATGTGAATTACAGCTACACACACTAATACATTCATCTAAATAACACAGGCTATCAAAAAAATTTCACACACACCTAAGTACACGGGTCTATATGACCATGATGACGCAACGCCCCTAAATAAATCAACAACAACAACAACTATAATCACATGTTTTGGTCAAACACTTGCCTTTCTCCACAACAGAGTATCAACACTAACACTCCTTGAATATTCCAAAAAACATTCATAATACATCTCACACATCAAAAAGATTCGGTTATGGTCGGTCTTTCATCACATTTAACATCAAATATGGATTTAGGTTTTAGACAGTTATTTTGAAAGCCTTTGTCTGAAGCGTGGCGCTCTATGGAAGTGAAACCTGGACTGTTGGCGCAGCAGAAAAGAGGAGAATAGACGCGTTTGAAATGTGGTGTTACAGGAGAATGATGAAGATCAGATTGGTAGATAGAGTGATAAATGAAGAGAGAGAGAGAGGAGAGATGCTTCTGGTGACTTCTAATGAAGAGAAGGGATAGGTTGAAAGGACACATACTAAGACACCCAGGAATAACAAACTTAGTAGTGGAAGGAAGGGTCAAGGACAAAACTGTAGGGCCAGACAAAGGTTAGAATATATTATTATTAATAATAATAATAATAATAATAATAATATTTTTTTAAACTCTCTACAGGCCATGGGGGCCCTGGGAGTAGTGGAAGGTAGAGGCTTCCACTTTTTGTGACATCGGCACTGGATGGGATGGAGTTGTCAGCTTCACGTCCGGCCGTCTTTGCTGCCAGGAATTACCCTGGTACTCATTTCTGGTGTAGGGTGAGTGAACCCCAGGGCCATTTGCGTATCCGAAAGTGGTAGTGTTGTTCCTAAAATCCACTACCTGGGTGGGGATCGAACCCACTCCCTTTAAGTTAGAAGCTCAGCGCCTCTAGTGACTGCGCCACGCAGCCCCCTAATAATAATAATAATAATAATAATAATAATAATAATAATGTTATTGGTTTTACACCCCTTTCAACTACTGCAGCTTTTAGAGACGCTGGGGTGCCGGAAGTTTGCCCCGAAAGGGATCGTTAACGTGCCAGTAAATCTACTGACATGGCTCCCTCGCTTTTGAGTACCCTCAAATGCCAGCTGACTGCGCTAGGATTCAATCCTGCAACCTTGGGCACAGCAAGCGAGAACGTTACCGCTGAGCCTCGCAGCCAGCTAATATTGTAAAGAGATTGCCTGGGATGTAAGGTGTTGTAGCTATGTAGAGATGAAACGATTAGCTCACGATAGGGAGGCATGGAAGGCTGCATCAAACCAGTCAAATGACTGAAGACTGGAAACACCATGCCAAGGATTGCGTACGCTTCCAAGGGCGGGAACTAGTTGCATGGATGGCCATAATAATGATAATAATAATAATAATAATAATTATAATAATAATAATAATAATAATAATAATAATAATAATAATAATAATAATAATAATAAGTCTCTGAACAGTGTAATAGAAATTATCTCAGTACAGATGGTTCCTTGCTAAGGCCGAACCAGGCTGTAAAAGAAAATGTAGGCGGTATTTGCCGTGATAATGTTGTCAAACAATAAACTATAATAATAATAATAATAATAATAACAATAAAAATAATAATAATGTTACGTGTTGCCCCTAGTGGCAAGTTCGTTAACTGGATTACGGTGGGTAAAGCACAACACAGTTGTTCCTTTAAAGAAATGTTAGGTTTATTGCAGGTCAGAAATAAGTTACAGTACACCATAAACACTTGGAAACCAATGGGCAGTCTCAGTCCGGTTCCTCCTGTATGGAGTTACTCACCTCTTTTTCACTCAGCCTTGCAGTTAATCCTCTCACGAATGAGTCTAGTGTCCTCGACTAAAGGTAATGGCACTCTCCCTCAAGTAAACAAGCCACACTCACTTGTTCTGAATGTACACTGTCTCGCCGTCCGCAGGCTAGGAAAACAGTCCACTGCGTTTCGCAATCCACACAGCACTTCACCACACTGCAATAGCCTCACTTGGGTTTCGTAATTTCGCACGTCACGTCACCAACTTTTGTCGCACTCGCTCAAAAACACTGTCCGTCCCTCGCTGGTGAGGCCGCTTTATATAGCGAAGCTGGTGACTCGATGGATGTTTCCAGAATTGACCAGGGTTCACACCTTCTCGAGAATTCCAACACCAGTAGGGCCACGAATATTCGAGACGGTCTCTTTTGTACTGCCTGTCTTCAATGTTGCGCAAATCGCTCGTAACACACAGTCAGGATCTCATCTGCCGTATCTGGGAGAGCTCCGACGGGAAGACATCTCGTGAACAAGTCGTCGTTTCAAAGGCTATGACGGAGGAAGTCCTGAAAGAAGTCCATGGAGGATCATCTGGTGGACACCTAGGGATAAAGAAGACCCTGGAGAAGCTGAGAGAGCGGTTCTACTGGATCGGATGCCAAGCAGACGTGGAGAACCACTGCGCGAGGTGCCACGATTGCGCAGCCAGCAAGGGTCCAGCACGAAGACGACGGGGCCCACTGAAGACCTACAATGTGGGTGGCCCAATGGAGAGAGTGGCCATCAATGTTGCTGGGCCATTCCCGTTGAGGCAGGGAACCGTTACATATTGGTCGTCAGCGACTACTTCACCAAATGGCCAGAGGCGTATGCACTCCCTAACCAAGAAGCCGCGACGATCGCAGAGACCCTGGCGAAGGGATTCGTCAGCCGGTATGGAGTACCCTTGGAGCTGCACTCCGACCAAGGGAGGAACTTCGAGTCGCAGGTGTTCCAGAACCTATGCCAGCTGCTGGGAATCCGGAAGACAAGGACGACGCCGCTACACCCCCAGTCCGACGGAATGGTGGAGCGATTCAATCGCACCATCGAGAACCATCTCCGGATAGTCGTCAGCGAACACCAGAGGGATAGGGACGGACACCTTCCACTATTACTCCTGGCCTACCGCGCCGTCGTGCATGAAGCCACCGGGTGCACGCCAGCCCGGGCCATGTTTGGGAGGGAACTCCGTCTACCTGTCGACCTTGCCTTCGGCCGACCTGGGGACGATCAGGTCCCGGTAAGCCAGTATTGTCAAGAACTGGTCGACCGACTGGAGGACGTGCACGCGTTCGCAAGGAGGAGGCTGAGAATCGAGACCGACTGAATGAAGACCCGATACGACCAGCAGACGGATGCCGGTGGATTCCACGAGGACGACCTGGTCTGGCTCTTCAACCCATAACGGAAGAAAGGCTTGTCACCGAAACTGCAGAAGTCCTGGGAGGGCTCGTACCGAGTCGTGAAACGGATCAACGATGTCGTCTACAGGATCCAGCGGAGCCCGAGGGCGAAGATGAAGATTGTGCATCGAGATGGCCTGGCAGCCTACGGAGGGACACAGACGGACCAATGACTGATCGGGACGATCAGTCTTTTCAGGAAGGGGGTGGTGTTACGAATGCTAGAAAGCTTCGTCGCCCCGCGCGTGACTCAGGTCGCCCCAGGCTATCCTGACTGTGTGTTACGAGCGATTTGCGCAACATTGAAGACAGGCAGTACAAAAGAGACCGTCTCGAATATTCGTGGCCCTACTGGTGTTGGAATTCTCGAGAAGGTGTGAACCCTGGTCAATTCTGGAAACATCCATCGAGTCACCAGCTTCGCTATATAAAGCGGCCTCACCAGCGAGGGACAGACAGCGTTTTTGAGCGAATGCGACAAAAGTTGGTGACGTGACGTGCGAAATTACGAAACCCAAGTGAGGCTATTGCAGTGCGGTGAAGTGCTGTGTGGATTGCGAAACGCAGTGGACTGTTTTCCTAGCTTGTGGACGGCGAGACAGTGTACATTCAGAACAAGTGAGTGTGGCTTGTTTAATTGAGGTAGAGTGCCAGTACTTTTCGTCGAGGACACCGGACCATTCGTGAGAGGATTAACTGCAAGGCCGAGTGAAAAGGAGGCGAGTGAACTCCATACAGGAGGAACCTGACTGTGACTGCCCATTGGTTTCCAAGTGTTTATGGTGTACTGTAACTTAATTCTGACCTGCAATAAACCTAACATTTCTTTAAAGGAACAACTGTGTTGTGCTTTACCCACCGTAATCCAGTTAACGAACTTGCCACTAGGGGCAACACGTAACAATAATAATGATAACGTATCGCCTCGGGTGCAAGCTTTGTTATTTGACACCCAGAGGGCAGCTTACATGTCGATTTTTTGTTCCTTGGAGCGCTATGAAGTCAAGGAGGTTAAATATCTAAGCTCCTTGACACTATAGCGCTTTCTAGTAGAGAAAGGAGTAACTTTGTGTTGGCGGAAAATCCCGAGATTAATTTTGTCATTATGAACACGGCCTACTGAATTCAAATGGGTTCTTTAACATGCCAACTTCGTATGACATGCATGCCGAGTTTTTTGTCGTCTTTCAAAAATCACTTACCACGGCCAGGAGCGAACCTGCAAGCTTGGGGTTGGTAGACCGACACGATAACCACTCACCCCATGATAAATACATAAGCCTATTAAAAGGCAGTTGGAATGGGATTTTGAGGAAACCAAAATCTGTTCCATACTGCATATCCCGTAAGGAATATAAAAACAAAATAAGTAATAAAAAAATCAAATTACGGTTCAGTCGCCTCCGTAGGGTAGCGGTCAGCATGGTTAGCTGCTCCCCTGGACGTCCTGGGTGCGATTCCCTGCTCTGCCACGAAATTTGAATAGTTGTATGAGGACTGGAATGGGTCTACTCAGCCTCGGGTGGCCCAAATGAGTGGAGAGGGTTCAATTCCCACCTCAGCCATCCTCGAAGTGGTTCTCCGTGGTTTCCCACTTCGTCTTCGGGCAAATGCCAGGATGGTACCTACTGTAAGGCTACGGCCGGCTCCTTCACGCTTCCTTGCCTATCCATCCCAATCATCCCCTCCGTTCCCATCCCTCATTAGGCCTCTGTTCGCTTTGCTGGTGAGGCCGCCTGGGTGAAGTGCTGATCACACCTCCCCAATTGTATTCAATCCGACCAAGTGTTCCCAGCTCTAGGACACTGCCTGGAAAGGCGATAGTGGTGAGTTCCCTCGCTGAGTCCGTGGGAACAACCAACCTGGAGGGTAAAATTTACAACTACAAAAAATTACGGTACATACTCCCCTTAACACGGAGTTTATATTCATGTATTGCTTCAGTACATCATTTAGTGAATTCAGAGCGTTGACCTCCTTGGTTATTCTCACACCCTACCTAAAAGTTCTTATCAACCGGTATGATAGTGATTATTGATGTTTTATTTTAAGGGCAGAACGTCAATGCCATCTGCTCCTTATGAAGAGTACATTAGTGTTCTGCTTGGAGCAGAAGTGAAGGCAGGAAGAGGGTGTCAGGCAAGGTCAATTCTCAAGCAAGTTGAGATAGTTGTTTCATTACGGAGATGAACGAGAAAGTCTGTGAAACATGTTTGTTAGTCAGAAGATGTGTCCCGTGTCGTGAACTCTGAGATAATGGATTCCAATATCGTCTGCGTTGAGCTGGGCTCCTCTCACTCTCACTTTCCACCTTCCTCATTCGACTCCAGGCACAGCGTGTTCTCTGGGAAAATACATGCCCCAATTTGAAATCACAGGTTTAGAAACTGAATTAATGTGGGGATCCATTAAGCCCGCTTCTATTTAATATTACTACGGAGACATTACCAGCATAATAAAGGACTCTCCCAATACCACACTCTTACTCTATGCGGATGACATGGTATTAGGGTCTTCAAACAAATTAGAATTACAGAGTGTATTGTTTGAACTAGAAAAATGGGTCAATGAAAATCACCTTGATATTAACCTTCAAAAAACGGTTCAAATGACATATCGAAAAGGAGGTAAACCTGCGCTTAAAGACACGCTCACATTGTACAACGAATCATTAAACGTAGTGAACAAGTTCAAATACCTGGGCATAACCCTGCAGACTACAGCCACATCCTTCGGTCATCATATACAAGAGAGGACAGCAACAGCTATCAGAGCCATTTAAAAGATTAAGAATCAACCAGCGTTATCTCTAGTTACAGCTCTGACTCTTTTCCATACAACCATCTCACCAGTTGTTACGCATGGTCTTGAAATAATACGGCATTTTCTCACATTTTGCGATCTAGAAAGAATAGAGAATGTTAAGTCGAGATTTTTAAAATATATACTAAGAGTTGGAATGATGGCTCCCACAAGATTAGTCTATGAGTTAGCAAAGGAAACCTTCTTCATCGAAGACCTCAGACTGAAAGTACCTTTGCCGGCTACAAGATCCTCTACTGACTTTTTGGAGGCTAGAAGAGCAAAGAGACAAGAGTTAGATCCAGACTTTTATATTACTGATGCCATGATGGACAGAACGTGGTCTAACGAGAATCAAGATCAAAGACACATAATAACGAGGCTCGCCATTCACGGATTCCATCATAAGATATGCTCCAACAGATCCTTCCATAGTCCGAATGACAATTGTATTTGCATTTTATGCAACGAAAGGTGTACCAGGCACCATATTACGACGTGCCGCTAAAGATTGAAATCATTAAGTGATTATAATAAAAATTAATGCCCATTCGGGCGATCCTTTTTCCTTTATTGTGTTTTCAGTTAGGATGTACAGTTTTTTTTATTTCAATAAAGGAAATCTTTAATTAACGTGGGGATAACTGCAATATAGCCTAATTCCTCCAAGAAAGTCAAAGTATTGTAAGTGCATTTTTGGTTGTCGTTGTTGGTAATTCATTTAGGGGCAATGCGACATCGAGGTCATGTCGCCCCGTGTACTTGGGCGTGTGTGTTTTCATATAAATACAGAGACAGAGAGAAAGAAAATTTTGTCTGATAAAACCGGTGTTATTATACTATTTTATGTTCGACCATTATATGCCAGAAAACTGCATCATAATGAGGCTCATTATAGTACAAGGTTTCATTATGATACAGTTTCTCCACCAATCAGAGCTCAAGATTTTCATTTCGATACAGTGTTTTTGACCAATTAGGTAAGGAAGCTTCGCACCTGCACTCAACATGTCGGACATGAATTACATGATTTGAAAGCTCACAATGAAAAGGATATCGGATCAACCATTGTAGTTACAATCCCAAACACTAAGACAACATCAGCACAAACCTTTACGGTAACAAGAAAATACTATAAAATATGCAAGGAATTTATGAATCTACATCCAGAAGTTTGCAACACAGCATCCTTCTAGCCTATATAAATTACCGACATAGATAGTGCACCGTCCCAAATGGTCGCATATATAAACTGGGGAATAAGGGAAAAGAAATAGCACTGTACCTTAATATCCCCAACCCCAATTTCTACATAGGGCGTTGCTTTCGTACGAGTTCTGCGACAATTTTAGTGAATGCTGGTGTTGATATAACCACACTAGAACGTCATGGAGGCAGCAAACATACGACATTTGATCCACGAAAATCAATAACCCAGCCCTCTGTTCAGTAAAGGGATTTTCTATGCGAAACTTTTCAGCCAGATGTCATGACTGTTCTATGCGGGACTCCATTGATTTTTCTTCCGTTGGTATTCTATACTCATCGAATTTGAAGAATAACGAATTGGTAATACGATGTTTTATAGCCCCGTGTACTTTGGGTGTGTGTAGAATCTGTCCGATAACCGGTGTTAATTGTGATGGCTGTATTAGCGTGTGCATCTGTTTTTTAAAATTCAAGTAAGGACTGCAACGTTGAATTTTTCAAATAGTTCCTTCTTTTGCTAACAAATGCCACCGTCAATGACTACTAGGCCCAGTTCATAACTTAGCTACTAGACGCCACCGCAGTCGGCTCTTGGCAACGAACGTAGGAACCTAAGAGCGTTGTTTACATTCTTAACCTATACAATTTAGCTTCACACAGGTGTAATTAGTGGAAGGTTCTTTAACATGCCATAAATCTATGACATGGGACCGCCGGCTTTACTTCCCCTCCAAAGGAAGGCACTGAAGGATTTTAACGCTCTTAAAACATCCGACGACCTCGTCCGGGTTCAAACCTGCGATCTTGGGCACAGCAGTTCAGCATGCTACCAACTACGCCATCGAAGCCGCTATTTGTAACAGTCTATTGTGACTTAAAACTCAGCAACTCTATTGTGAGTTACTTGAGCTAAATAACAAAATGATCCCCCATAGTACCTGTGCGCTATCTGCTGGCGCTAGTTCAGGATATCCCTATTGTACAATAAACGATGTTTCAAAGCCTTGGAAACATGACATTGTGAAGCTCTTTGATCCTTACTGGGAACCCAGCGAATGCGCTCTGTTCACTAAACTCGCGTGATGGAATCTCGACAGATATTTATGAATATTTCTGTTCGAATATAAAATAAGGTTATAATTATCGTCGAACATAAACAGTCGTACGCAACTCGCCTATAATGGTAATTAAGGCACTCGTGTATAAATTATAAAACTAGATTCGCTCGTTTTATAAACATACTCGTGTCTTAATTATTGCCATTATTGGCTCGTTATATAATGTGCGTTTTCAAAATATAATAACGTTATATTCTAGAAATATGTAAGACTTTAAATAAACTAATAATCAATCTGAATTGCTAGTTTACCAAATCTGAGAGTTTCGAAGATGTATTACAAAAAATGAGTTACTTTTTTAGCGTATGGCATCTGTGTGAATGTATGGCATTTAGTGCCGGGAGTGTCCGAGGACTTGTAGTTGCGGATACCCATGCAGTGAGCTACAAGTACTGTCGCGTGTGGAGTGTTGTCTGGGGAGGAAAGAGTGATTGTAAGGACGAGGAATTGGAAGGTAGCGGCTGTGGCCTATACTTAGGGACCAACCCCGGCATTTGCCTGGAAGGAAGATGGGAAACCACAGGAGACCATCATCAAGGTTGCCGGAGGGGGATTCAAACCTCTTCGCCTCCCAGATGTGAGCGACTGCCTGCAGCCACGCCGTAACGACTACGGCTAACTCACACGGTAAAAGCGAGGTATTTGAGTTTAATAACTGTAATTAACAACGAGCTTATCTCCTGTAATGTCATCCACCTCCCCTTAAACTGAGCAGCCTGAAACAAATATGACATACGTAGTTGGTTGGTGGGTTCCTCAGTTTAGGGGCTGCGACAACGGGGTCATGTAGCCCCGTGTACTTTGGGTGGGTGTAGATTCACTAATAACCGGTGTTAATTGTCATGTCTGTATTAGTGTGTGCTATCTGGAATTCAGGTAAGGCCTGCAGACGATTAATAATTTCAAGTAGTTCCTACTTTTGCTACCAAATGCAACCGCCAACGACACCTAGGCGCGAACTTGGCTACAAGATGTCACCGCAACTGGCACCTGGTGGCGAACGTTGGAACTTAATAGAGCGTTAATCAAATCTAACCTACAAATTAGCGGCTTCGGTGGCGTAGTTGGTAGAATGCTGAACTGCTGTGCCCAAGAACGCAGGTTTGAAACCGGCCGAGGTCGTCGGATTTTTTAAGAGCGTTAAAATCCTTCAGTGCCTTCCTTTGGAGGGGAAGTAAAGCCGGCGGTCCCATGTCATAGATTTATGGCATGTAAAAGATCTTTCCACTAACTAAACTTGTGTGAAGCTAAATTTCTAGGTTAGATTTCGTTGAAACGTTCTATCAAAGTTCCAATGTTCCCCACTAACTGTCAGTGACATCTAGTCGCGAAAGTTGGAACTACTCGAAATTGAACGGAATTTGTAGCTTATCCCATGGGTGTCCGCTTGAAGCAGCTACAGCATCTGGTGAGCCGAATATGTACTCGGACACTCCCGGCACTAAAAGCCATACGCTAAATGAATAAATAACCTACAAATTTAGCTTCACTAAATTGTAGTTAGTGGAAGTTTCTTTTACATGCCATAAATCTACGACATGGGCCCGCCGGCTTTACTTCTCCTCCGAAGGAAGGCATACTGACAGACGTGATTTGAACCATAGACAAAGGGATGGATGTTAATGCTTATCAAAATAAATGAAATGCAATTTTTAAATAAATTTGTTTATCTTTTAACTGATATCTCCTTCTTCACAAGAGTTTACTTTTAGGTAGATTTCATTAGAAAATTTCGACATATCTTCGCGTTTCACATCCCCCAGACCCCAAAACCACCGCCATTTCAAAAGTTTATATATAATTTATGTATGTATATAGGCTACAGTATGTAGATGTATATCTCTTTCGGGAAACATTAATCATATCTCTCTTAATAGTCACAATATCAAAACCGTACGAAATGGACAATATTCCCCAAATAATTACCTAAAACTTTTGTCTGAATGAATTTTTGATATGACCCACCATTACGCCAAGGGATGAGCAACATGATTTCGGAATTAGAAGAAAATGTCAAGAACCATCAGAGGTTGCCATGACAACACTACTAACATGATGAGGGATGTGCCTAATTAAGCTCCAGTTGTAAAAAGTTTTCTCGGAATAAATGAGGTATGATCCTTCTACGAAAATCTGCATATTTTGCCTATTATAGCCTATCCCCTAGTTTGCCCAGTGGATTCTACCTCCGCATTCCGGCGTGCCGAGAGGATATTTTTTTAGATGAACTCTGTATCATTTAGAGCATTCTTGTGTAAATAACCTCGGCAATACTTAGCTGTGTACAGCTAATGTTGCAACACTGTACATGTGAGTGACAGGAGAAAGTACAGTCGTCTTCGCGACCGGCCTTGGCCACTGACATTCTTGTAGCACCTTGCGGCAGCAGGCTATGGATATAAGTTTCAGAAATCTTCTCTTTTTGATCATAAGCCATTGCGAAGTAGCCTACTCAAGCATTTTGTTAGAGCTGTCACAACCCCGGAATTCATCAAGTCTTCTTTTCTTTTTAACGGGGCAACCATCTCATTCAAATATTGAGGCTTTAGAGAGGCTGGAGGTGATGCAATTTGGCCATATATGATTCCTGACATTAAACTTTTGAGTAGGGTTATTGGAAATTAATTAAATGAGAAAAAAGAAAAACAAACGTCGGTGTCCTATTCGTATGTACTTTCCAGCAGTGTTGACAAATCTTGAAATGGGAAAGAACTAAACCCTACGCTTTAAAACACCAGAAAATCACCAGCTGGACTCTATGATTCAAAACACAAGAAAACCACCAAAAATTATAAATATATAAACGGCTTTTTACTAACATTCCTTTCATTAAAAATCGTCTTCTTCACTTGCGGAGCCTGCTACCGCTATTACATCTTTAGAGCAGGAAGGTGTAGTACTGCTGTAGCTCTGCATACTTCCAATTTTGGCCACTATTATAACCTTCGGAAGTTCGTAGTCGTGATAGCATTTTCCCTCTGTTTTAGTCCAAATCGCACACACAGAATGGAATGCAATTTTTGAATTTGCATTCGATTTCTTTGCTTTGTTTTCACCAATTAAACTTGGCTAAAAACTCTCCCTGCAACTGCATTAGAGTGAGGGAGCGAAAGTACGTAAACTGCCTTTGCATGAAACTGGGAAATCCCCTGGGAGCTGGGAAGAAAATAGATTATTGGTGGATTCTTTGTACAAGTGCACTTGCACTAAGCCCTGCATGTTGCGCTTACATAGCACTTATGCACCAGAATGAGAATTTCAGGGACTTCCCCTGCTGAAGTGTTGACCTTGAGACGTGTAAGGATGAAATTTACCTATCTTAATTGATTAACTTTATTAAGACTATTGCATGGCTTCCAGGATTTACTTATTTGTCATAGGAGACAGTTTCATGGAAAAATTCGTTAAGCACCAGATTTGGCACTGGTTTTATTGAAATAACACCAGTATTTTGCTATGGCGCTATTAGAACATTTCTGGCATCAGACGAACTTCAGAAACATCAGATCTGGTGCTAAAACACCAAATTGGCAACACTGCTTTTCAGGCACTCCACAGATGGGCATAACGATGTAAAATAATAATAATAATAATAATAATAATAATAATAATAATAACAGATATGAGAAAGATTCTCCACAACATACTTGGTCCAAACTACAAAAACGGGATCTTCGTAAGAAAATCCAGGCAAGAAATCAATTCTAAGATAGAGAAGATCACAGACACAATGCGCACTTGCGACGGATGGACGACTCTAGATGGACAAAACATATATTTAACAATTTCGACTCAAAACCAAAAACAACAGTTCCCTGGTACGTTAACGTCAAGAAAGACCTCCAAGAAATGGGCCTACGCCCTGGTGACGCACACAAACGAGACCTTTTCCAAAAAAAAAAAAAAAAAAAAAAAAACATCGTGACTTTTTGGACTTTCCGAGATGAGAAATGGACAACCGGTGCTAAGTGGTCGGATAATAATAATAATAATAATAATAATAATAATAATAATAATAATAATAATAATAATAATAATAATAATAATAATATCGTATGGCCTCGGGTGCCGGGAGCAAGCCTTGTAATGTGACACCCTGAGGGTAGCCTGCATGTCGAATTTCGTTGTTCCTTGAATCACTATGAAAGTCAAGGAGGTTAGATATCTAAGCTCCTTGAACACTATAGCGCTTTCTAGTACAGAAATGAGGAACTTTGTGTTGGCGGAAACTCCCGAGATTAATTTTGCCATTACGGACACGGTCTACTGAATTCAAATGGGTTCTTTGACATGCCAACATCGTATGAGATGCTTGCCGTATTATTGCCGCCTTTCCAAAAAAATCACTTACCCCGGCCAGAAGCGAACCTGCAATCTTGGGGTTAGTAGACCGACACGCTATCCACTCACCCACCGTGGCAAGCTAGTGTTCGGATGAACGCCGTGTTCGACATAGCAAGTTAATGAAAACCTTCTGGATGAATCGTAAATTGAATAAATGCCAGAATGTATAGTGGAACATATCAAGGTCCCTAGTTGGCCGATTACAACAAACAACAACCCCTGGCACTATACAGCCCATGATGGGCCTAGGCCGACCTAACGACCGCTGCCCAGCCATGTGGCCTGCAGATATTGGGGTGACGCGTGATCAACACATCGGGTCCCCTCGGCCATTAATCTTGGTTTTCGTGATCGAGGCGCTGCCTCACTGTCAGACAGCTACTCAATTGTCCTCACGAGGCTGAGTGCATCCCGTTCCAACCCTCACGTCAGTTTTAAAATCCCTGACGAAGCCGGGGATCGAACCCGGGGCCTCCGGGTGAGAGGCAGGCGCGCTACCCCAACACCACGGGGTCGGCTCTAATTGGCCGATTAGCGAATAATAAATAAATAAAAAAGTCAACCCCTGGCACTATACAGCCCATGAAGGGCCTAGGCCGACCTAGCGACCGCTGCCCAGCCATTTGGCCTGCAGATATTGGGGTGACGCGTGATCAGCGCGTCGGGTCCCCTCGGCCATTAATCTTGGTATTCGTGATCGGGGCGCTGTTTAACTGTCAGGCAGGTACTCAATTGTCCTCACGAGGATGAGTGCATCCCGTTCCAACCCTCATATCAGTTTTAAAATCCCTGACGGAGCCGGGGATCGAACCCGGGTCCTCCGGGTGAGAGGCAGGCGCGCTACCCCAACACCAATAAATCTACCTATTTGGCATGAGATGAATTATGCCAAACAGAGCATGCATACTCTGCAGCAGAATAACACAATGCCATGGCAGACGTTCGTACGGATTCAGGTTGACTGCCCTGACTTATATAAAAGTAGAACAAATGATTGCTGGCGGCAATGGCAGGAGGGTAGGCTACTCGAAACAAAGAGATAAAGACTGAGTTAGAAATTAACACACTAGCCATCTGAAGCTGTTCATATGAGACAATTCAGATGGACCGGGTGAGTTAGCCGAGGTCGTTGCGGCATGACTGTTGGCAGTCGCTCACATCCGGGAGGCGAGGAGGTTCGAATCCCCCCGCCGGCAACCTTGAAGATGGTTTTCTGTGGTTTCCCATCTTCCTTCCAGGCAAATGCCGGGGTTGGTCCTCAACTATAGGCCACAGCCGCTACCTTCCAACTCCTCGACCCTCCCTTCCAACTTTCCTCCCTAACGGTACTTGTAGCTCACCCATTGGGTGTTGGTCTCGAAACAGCTACAAAACTGGCGAGCCGAACATGTCCTCGGACACTCTCGGCACTAAAAGCCATACGCTAAAAAAAAATCAGATGGAGGGGTCATGTGAAGAGAATGGGGGAAGAGATATTACCCAAGAGCTTCATGAGTTCGGCTGTAGAGGGTAAGAGAAGCAGAGGTTGACCTAGGAAACGATGCATAGATTCAGTGTTGAACGTTTTCGAAGTGAGGGGTGTAGAAACAGAGGAGGCTGCAGTGCTAACTGCTAATAGGGTGGCATGTAGGCGACTTGTTTGCAATTAGAGACTCGCAGACTAGACTGGAAGCTGAAAGGCAAAACATGACGATGGTGATAATTGTTGGTTTGAGGGGCCTAACATCTAGGTTATCGGCCCCTAATGGTCTGGGTGATAGTGGAAACCAAAACGAAAATTAAGTGAGACTGAAAATACTTACAAAATGGAACTCAGAATGAAACGACTCACAAAATGGAGAGTGGTAATACTCACAAAAGGTAATTTAGAAGGAAAATACTCACAAAAGGAATAGATTGAAAAATACGCACAAAATGTAGTTTAGGTTCAAAATACTCACAAAATGAAATGTAGATGTGAAAGACTCACAAAAAGCAATTGAAATTGAAAATACGTACAAAATACAAAAGAAATTCAAAATACTTACAAAATGCAAATTGAAATTGAAAATACTTACAAAATACAAAAGAAATTCAAAATGCAAATTGAAATTGAAAATACTTACAAAATACAAAAGAAATTCAAAATACTTACAAAATGCAAATTGAAATTGAAAATACTTACAATATGTAATTTAGATTCAAAATAATCATTTGGATTGACGATACTCACAACATACAAGTTATACTGAAAATACTTACAAAATGCATTTCAGATTCAAAATACTCACAAAATGCAATTGAGAATCAAAATACTTACAAAATGCCCACTCTATAATTGCAATTTAGATTGAAAATACTTACAAAATGCAACTTAGATTGAAAAGAATACCTACAAAATGTAGTGTAGAGTCAACATATTCACACAATGGAATTTAGATACACGGGGAACCAATTCACAAAAACAGTGCGGGTATATTAAAGAGAAAAGGAAATATAATTAAAAGAAAAGGAAGGCTGATCCCTAGAAGAATGATGGATCAGGAAAGATGAGAGTAGGGCCAATTAAGGCGGGAAAGGAAGAGACTCCCTAGGCCTCGGATACCCTAATACCGTCGGGGTCGGAAAAGGACAAGAGTTGATCCAGAAAGGTCGACAGAAAAGAAGACGGAGAGGAGCGTGGCACAGGTAAGTGGAATCAATGCCAGACTCAGCTGGGGTTCCGTGGTCGCCAACCCAGGCCCCTCTAGATGTTAGTCCGGGGAGGGGGGGAGGGGGAAGAAGGCAAAACAGTCTCAAATGAAAATGTGTAATAATATTATTATTAATAATAATAAAATAATAAAAACAATTAAAAGTCACTTGCCCTCCAAGCTCTGTTTCACCCACGGACTCTGCGAGGGATCATTCCTCTACCGTCTTGGAGCTGAACACATTTTGTCAGCAGATACAACTGGGGATGGTGACAGGCGACGCTAACTTGGGTCTAATTAAGGAAAGGTGAGGGAAAGGATGTTGGAAGAAAGTCGGCCATGGACCTGTTGAAAGGAACCGTCCGGCATATGCCTGGTGGTGAAAATGGGAAGCCACAGAAAATCATTCTCAGGACGGTCGAGGTGGGATTCGATCCCACACTCTCCCGCGTTAGCGCTCTTGGCCACCGCGGTCGGTAATAATATTAATAATAATAATACAAATAATTTTTCGTGGGAATGTGGAAAATCTAAATAAATCTAATAATAAAAATAATCGTATGGCTTCAGCTACCGTGGTATAATATATTTTGAGTTGATGCCTTTCAGGCGATCTACCCTCCAATTTTGACGTTCTGTTTATAATTGCCATCTGACACTGTAAACAAAAACTCAACTATGTGGCTGAGATCTAATTAATTAGGCTATATCTTGTAATCACCAAGTGTGACACTAGAGATCTTTCACGAGCCGACATCGTATGATTCGAAGTGCCGTGGATATTTGCCGCCCTTCAGAAATATGGACTTCCTCGAACGGAAATCGAACTGCGATCTTGGATTCATGAGGTGCTCCACCAGGAAAGTTTGCAGTAGTGGCTCGTGCCCTTAGCATTGAATCGTGCTGTGTCAGGGGCACCAACTTGGACTTGATTTTAGCATGAAATTAAAACTGTGTTTCGCTCAGTTAAATACCTCACAGAGATCTGAGAGAATATAATAAGCTATAATTGAGCGTATAGCTATGAGTTAATGAATTGCATTTGGCACCTTGCTGAAGTTACATAATGTGCAATTGACATAACAAGCGTGTTCATTGAGAATATTGAGAGCTTACAGCTCGCATCTTAGCAGGATCGTTCTCCATATTAGAGGAAAATGGAGCGAATATATCGCTGAAGAGGATACGCACCCTTAGATCAAAAATACATAGTCCGCGTCAATTTTATTTCCTGAATCACAGCTGTAGCTTAGCAACGTGTAACTGAAACTCGGGAGACATATTAAAAAGTACTTCGTATCCTGTCGCCTCCGTAGCGTAGCGGTCAGCATGGTTAGCTGCCGCCCCGGAGGTCCTGGATTCGATTCCCGTCTCTGCCACGAAATTTGGAAAGTGGTATGAGGACTGGAACGGGGTCTACTCAGCCTCGGGTGTTCCAAATGAGTAGAGGGGGTTCGATTCCCACCTCAGCCATCCTCAAAGTGGTTTTCCGTGGTTTCCCACTTCGTCTTCGGGCAAATGCCGGGATGGTACCTTATTCAAGGCCACGGCCGCCTCCTTCCCTCTTCCTTGCCTATCCATCCTGACCAGCCATTACCTTCCCTCATGAGGCCCTTGTTCGCTTTGCAGGTGAAGCCGCCTGGGCGAGGTGCGAATCCCACCTCACCAGTTGTATCCACTCCGATTAGATGTTCCCAGCTCTAGGACACTGCCCGTCGAGGCGGTAGTGGTGAGTTCCCTCACTGAGTCCGTGGGTTCCACCAACCTGGAGGGTAAACGACTAAGAAAACAAGTAGTTCCGTGAAGAACTAAACAGCCTATTTTCATATATCCTGCTCATGTTATTTGCCTCTATCAACATACAAAATTTCAGTTTAATTGCTGTAACAGATTCGTAGATATTGAGAACCGTCTTAATATTTCAGATGGTCGCCAGGTTGGATTTTTATTTTTGTACTATTACATTAAGATTATTGTGTACGTGTGGTATTCAAACTTCAATCGCATGATTAGAACACAAGAAGTAAAAACGAGATTTTTAAAATTACGCACAGCAGCCATCTTGTGATTATGCAAACAATTGAAATAAATTAGATGCCAGTGGATCAACATTTCTATAAGCATTTAACGTGCAACGTTTCACGGCACTCGGATAGTTAATTCGCGAGAAACGCCCATTTAAATATTTATACTTCGCGTCGCCGCCATGTTGGATTCGTGCTCACCAGGTTACTGAAAGTCCTATAGGTGAACATATGTTCATAGTCTCTATGAACATAAAAAAATTCAGTTTGGTTTCTGTAAAAGATTTATAGAATTGAGAACCGACTAAATACTTCGGAAGCTCGCCATTAAGATTGTTATATGTATAGGCCATAGAGTTATGTACCATTCAAGGACAATTATTGCCCAGGTTCATTATTCAAACTTTCACTTCGATCGCATGATTACGACACAAGAAATAAAAACTTAATTTTAAAATTTCGCACAGCCGCCATATTGAGGTTATGTAAACAATTGAATTAAATTAGATGGCAGTGCATTATAATCTGCAAAGTCATTTACTGTACCACATTTCACTGCGCTCAGAGAGTTAAATCACGAGAAAAGTCTATTAAAATATTTCAAATTCGCTTGGTCGCCATGTTCGTTTTGTACTTTACAGGTTTATGAAATATACATAGGTAAACTTGTATCAGTACCCTTTATCACCGTACAAAATTGCAGGGTGATATCTGTAATAGTTTCGGAGATACAGAATGTCAGTGAACTTCTAGTAGTGCCCTTTATCACCGTACACAATTTCAGGGTGATATCGGTAATAGTTTCGGAGATATTGAATGCTAGTGAAATATTTCGCACAGCCGCCATGTTGGATTGGTGAGACGTAACAAAATTTGAGGGGCACGGTCGAGGTCGCCGGGAATAGCGCTATGAACTTACCGAGTTTCATTGAAATCGCTCCAGCCGTTTAGATTTTATTAGGGACACACACACACACACACCTCACACACACACACACACACACACACACACGCACACGCACACGCACGCACGCACACACACACGGACAAAAGGTGATCTCATAAGCCTATTTTTTCAAAATTGAAAATAGGCTAAAAACAACAACTTTGTATCCTTCTTCTTGACGTTTCGCCCAGTAACGCCTCATGTGTTCTCGATGCTGCTGTATCCAGTCCACGTCTTGCTTGTTGTTATTTTAGGCTTTTCCTGGAAACTGTGGTGTTCTCTTAGTTTCATCTTAAGGGGCGTACGCATCTGAATATCGTTGTATACAGGGTGTCTTTTATGCACCTTTGGAGAATGATAGGTCGTGTAGGGGACGGGTATAGAAGTAATTTGAGACCGGGAACTTGGGGTAGGAGCGGCCTCCTTAACCCTAAAATAAGGGTTGATTCAGGCCTTCCTCCCTGTAAGTTAGGCAACCGACCCAAGCCTCTATTACCTCCCTCAATCCTTTAAGTCTTGGCAAGATTTATTTAACCATGTAGAGCTGGCGTAAGGAATAGCGTTGCGGTGCGAAAGGCCAGTAATCTCGGGTTCGATTCCGGGCTTGGGCAAGTTTTAAAAAAAATATTTTAGATGTAAGGTTTGTAAGCTTGATACCTTCGGTATCCCAAGCCCGGAATCGAACCCGGGACTACCGGCCTTTCGCACCGCAACACTATCCATTACGCCAGCGCCACATGGTGAAATGAATCTTGCCAAGAGTTAAAGGATTGAGAAAGGTATAGGTCTGACGTTTATTTTTGGCCGGTGGCCGTGAAATCCGCCCATCCACTGTGCTAACCGTTCAACCTCCTTCCTTCTTTCCTTCGTTCCTTCAGATCATTCGTGCGTGCATGCAGTTGTTACTGTGCATACTCACAATAAGAAGGCTTCCTGGCTGGTCGGAGACCTCTACGCAACAAGCAAGCACCGGCCAAAAACAAACGTCAGACCTGTAATAGAGGCTTTGGTCGGTTGCCTAACTTACGGGGTGGATGGCCTGAATCAACCCTTATTTTAGGGGTTAAGGAGGCCGCTCCGACCCCAAGTTCCCTATCTCAAATTGCTTCTATATCCGTCCCCTACACGACCTATCATTCTCGAAAGGTACATAAAAGACACCCTGTATAATTCCAACTTCTTTTTAGTCCTTTTTCTACCTCTGTGAACCACGCTCCCTTGGTTTTCTTACCCAGAAATTAAGTAAAGAATTTATTTGACAATCGCATTGGGCTCAGTCTTGTTGAATGACCACAGATCACAATCCTCCTCTTTCTCATCACATCAGTGATTTTGGTAACGTGTGTGTAGAGTTCATGGTTGTGCCTCCGTCTGTAGTCACGGTTTCCCTTGACTGGGCCCAAGATTTTCCGTAAGATAAAGTACTTTGTATTATTAATATTATTATTATTATTATTATTATTATTATTATTTCTTTAGGGGCCATATCATCCCGTGTACTTGGGTGTTTGTATAATTGGTCTGATAACCTGTGTCTCTGTGTGATGTCTGTACTGAAAATTAAAATCCACAGCCTGCTTCCAGTCGACCGACCGGGTCAGGGAATGGAATGAATGAAGCCCCCATTTAGCGGCGAAGATATGAACTGTGCCAGCTGCCAAAGCCTGTCGCACTCCTCTGAGGAAATGATTAAATATCTGTGCTACTGTGTGTATTTGTAATTGAGATAGGATTTGGGTAGGAATCGGTCGTGGTACCATCCCGGCATTTACCTGGAGTAGAAGAGAAAAACCACGGAAAACCACTTTCAAGATGGTAGTATATAGGTATGACTATTACCCTCCTCTTCTTAGTTTTGACTCATGAGGATGAGTGTACACAGTTTCATTTCTTAAAACAGAATTAAAATTTTTGACAGAGCCGGGAAATGACAACAGAAGAGTTTGATAGCCAGATTGGGGAATTACACCAAATAACTTGAGACAGGATTTTCAATTTGTACATCGTGATCATGAAGATGACTTTATTTATCTTTCTATGACTACACAGACCTGCATAATTTTGCGCTAAATTGGAAAATAGTCAATTTTGATAAAGAATAATGTTTTGTATCCGAAAATAGTGTAAGTTTTGTAATATCACATCTTGCTTTTTATTTTTATAAAAAAAATATCATTCTATTAACATTATTCATACTTTTGGGTTATTCCGCGTGAAATTAGAATTTAAAATTCCTAATTTTTTGAAAGGAACATTGCCTCCTTTTTCAATTGAATTAAGACAATGTACTTGCGTCTCGTGACTGACTTGGCTGGATAAGCTGATTGGTTGAATGGTGTGACGTCATCAAAACTCGACGTTACTTCCTTAACCTATCCATTCCAGCTTTTCGTCCAGTACAAGAATACGAGTTGTCCAGCCATGTTTGTCACGAGACACTAGTTTTTCATCAACAAAAGCTTAGCACACTGATGAAATGAAATGAACAGTATTATTCTTAATAAAATTATAGGTTAAAGCAGTAGACCAGCGTTCATTTTTCTTTCGTCGCTATAGTGGGCTGTTAGTGACAATACAACAGAATCTTTCTGTTCGTTAACTTACGAAAACTACGTTAACGTTTAGGCATTCAACCACTGTTAAGTATGCAAACTTTTATAGATTCTGTAATGAGATTTCAAAATGTTGAACAAATTTAAATATATATATAATTTTGTTAACGTCGTTAAAACGTGACTGGGATAACAATCGCCTGGGTTACAAAAGTGAGGTTAAAGCTATGTCTCGATCCTGGTCAGAGCGACCAATCAGCTTGTCCAGCCAAGTCTGTCGCGAGACGCAAGTGACAATGTGGCTAAAGAATGGGTGTGGCAATGAGCTTACAAAAACTAGAGAAATTCTCCTTTTCGTCACCAGGGAGCAGCCAGAGGCTACTGTATGGACCTTGGTAGATTTTTTTTTATTTAGTCAATTTACCCTCTAGGTTGTTGGTTCCCACGGACTCAGCGAGGGAACTCACCACTACCACCTCTATGGGCAGTGTCCTGGAGCTTGGAACATCTGGTCGGGATGGATACAACTGGGGAGGTGTGATCAGCACTTCGCCCAGGCGGCCTCACCTGCAAAGCGAACAGGGGCCTCATGAAGGATGGGAAGGGATGGAAGATTAGGATGGATAGGCCAGGAAGAGGGAAGGAGGCGGCCGTGGCCTTACAGTAGGTACCATCCCGGCATTTGCCCGAAGACGAAGTGGGAAACCACGGAAAACCACTTCGAGGATGGCTGAGGTGGGAATCGAACCCCCTCTACTCATTTGGACCACCCAAGGCTGAGTAGACCCCGTTCCAGTCCTCATACCACTTTTCAAATTTCGTGGCAGAGCCGGGAATCGAACCCAGGACCTCCGGGGCGGCAGCTAACCGTGCTGACCGCTACGCTACGGAGGCGACTACTTGGTAGAAATACGCGCCATATTAATTAGAACGCCGGACAGAGGAGAAGGAAAATGGGGCGGGGGAAAATTGAGACTCCTCGATGATTGAGGATGTCTAAATAAGGAGAAGGGTGGGGGAGGGCGAGAGGGATGGATGGATGTAAGGAAACAGAAACAAAAGGGAAATTTATCTGTATGGCATCCAACGGCATACAGGCCTCGGCGAGAAAACAGATATGATGGGGAAAAACAAAATGCATTTTCCAATTCAGCACAGCGAAGTTTATCGAACACAACTATTATTGATTTTACCGCAGATATTTGCTTCTATTTAGCAGGCCTGTGTAATTTGAGGGCAATTTTAAATTTATTTGTATGCATCGTATGGCTTCCAGTGCCGGGAGTGTCCGAGGACATGTTCGGTTCGCCTGAGTCTGTAGCTGCTTCAAGCGGACAACCAAAGGGTGAGCTACAAGTTCCGTTCAATTTCAGGTAGTTCCAACTTTCGCTACCAGATATCACTGATACCTAGTGGTGAACGTTGGAACTTTGATAGAGCGTTCCAACGAAATCTAACATATAAATTTAGCTTCACACAAGTTTAGTCTTCCCCTCCAAAGGAAGGCATACTGAAGGATTTTAACGCTCTTAAAAAATCCGACGACTTCGGCAGGGTTTGAACCCTCTATCTTGGGCACAGCAGTTCAGCATGCTACCAACTACGCCACCGAAGCCGCTTTTTGATGGCAATAAACATCGCACTCAGGATGGTGATTGAAAGTCACCGTGACGGGAAGCCGAACCGCTCAAAGTAGTCTCAGTACCAGAGTTAACACGCTCGACACCAGAACGTATCATTACCAGCTGACGAGAGTGAGGTGCGACTTCCCGCCCCGAGCGGAAATGCATATGGAATAGAAAATAATTTAATAGTTGGGCTGGTCTGTCATTATCATATTAAAGTATCACAGAACACACAAGTGTGAATATATCATTAAATCAGGCTGAGTGAGAACTAGAGACTCGTAGCTGTATTCAGGAAGGATCTCTTGTCCCTACGGATATATTTGGCAGGGGCGACGCTGAGTATAGAATGTTTAGGGAAAATTTTACTGATCATTGCTACAAATTTTTATGAAATTTCTCAACTAATCATTCATTTGATTAAAACGTATACTATTAAAAACAAGTAGTTCCGTGAAGAACTATACAGCATATTTTCATATATCCTACTTATGTTAACAGCCACTATCGACATACAAAATTTCAGTTAGATTGCTGTAATAGATTCGTAGTTATTGAGAACCGACTAAATATTTCGGATGGTCGCCATGTTGGATTTTATACTGTATATGTAGGTCCTAGAGTTATGTACTGTCACATGAAGATTATTGTGTACGCGTAGCATTCAAACTTCAATCGCATGATTAGGACACAAGAAGTAACAAGGAGATTTTAAAATTTCGCACAGCTTCCATCTTGTGGTTATGGAAACAATTGAAATAAATTAGATGCCAGTGGATTAACATTCGTATAAAGATTTACTGTACCGAGTTTCACTGCACTCGGATGGTTAAATTGTGAGAAACATCCATGTGAATATTTATAATTCACATCGCCGCCATGTTGGATTTGTGATCACCAGGTTATTTAAAGTCCTATAGGTGAACTTAAATTCATAGCCCTTATGAACATATAAAAATTCAGTTTGATTGCTATAATAGATTCGTAGATATTCAGAGCCGTCTAAATATTTCGGATGGTCGCCATGTTGGATTGTTAAATGTATAGGCTATAGAGTCATGTACCATTAAATGAAAATTATTGCGTAGGTTCTTTATTCAAATTTTCACTTCGATCGCATGATTACGACACCAGAGATAAAAATTTAATTTTAAAATTCGCACAGCCGCCATCTTCAGATTATGTGAACAATTGAACTAAATTAGATACCAGTGCATTACAATGTGTATAAACATTTCCTGTACCAGAGTTCATTGCGTTTGGAACATTAAAGCGCGAGAAGGGTCTATTTAAAATTTTCAAATTCGCTTGGCCGCCATGTTCGTTTTGTAGTCAACCGGCTTTTGAACGCCTTATAGATGAACTTCCAGTAGCGCCCTTTATCTTCGTACAAAATTTAAGGGTGATATCGCTAATAGTTTCAGAGATATAGAATGCCGGTGAAATATTTCGCACATCCGCCATCTTGTGGTTATGTAAACAATTGAACGAAGTTAGATGTCGGTGCATTACAATGTGTATAAACATATACTGTACCAAGTTTTATTGCGTTTGGTTGGTTAAATCGCGAGAAACGTCGATTTAAAAGTCGCAAATTCGCGTGGCCGCCATGTTGGTTTTGTAGTTACAAGTTTTTCATAAGTCACATAGGAAAACTTCTAGTAGTTCCCTTTATGACCGTAATACATTCCAGGGTGATATCGGTGATAGTTTCGGAGATATTGAATGCTGGTGGATTGGTGAGAAGTAACAAAATTTGAAGGGCACGGTCAAGGTCACCCGGAATAGTGCTACGAACTTCGCTCCAGCCGTTTAGATTTTATTAGGGGACACACACACCTCACACACACACACACACACACACACACACGCACACACGGACAAAAGGTGATCGCATAACCTTTTTTTTTTTTTTTTTTTTTTTCAAAATAGGCTAAAAACTGCTGGCGGGTTCTGCGCTGAATTGGGTTTGCAGTATTTGTGGGTGGGTTAGAAAGCCAGGAAGAAACTTTTTGTCTCTTGTCTACAATGGCTTAAGTGCCTGGAACAAACCAAACCAAAAATAAATAAAAAATCAAAACCAGACAAACAAAACAAAACAAAACAAAACAAAACAAAACAAAGCAGGAAAAACAAAACAAAACGGAAGAAAACTAAAGAAAAGAAAAGAAAAGAAAACAAGAGAAAAGAAAAGATGAGAAAAGAAGAGAAAAGATGAGAAGAGAAGAGAAAATGAAAAATGAAAATCCACAGCCTGCTTCCAGTCTCCGACCGGGTCAGGAATGGAATGAATGAAGCCCCCATCTAGCGGCGAGGATATGAACTGTGCCGGCTGCCGAAGCCTGTCTTACTCCTCTGAGGCAATGATTAAATGAATGACAGATGAAATGAAATGATAGCGGAGAGTGTTGCTGGAATGAAATTGTGACAGGGAAAACCGGAGTACCCGGAGAAAAACCTGTCTGCCTCCGTTTTGTCCAGCACAGATCTCACAAGGAGTGACCGGGATTTGAACCACGAACCCAGCGGTGATAGACCGGCGTGCTGCCGCCTAAGCCACGGAGGCTTCAGAAGAGAAGAGAAAAGAAGGGAAAAGAAAAAAAAAAAAACAACACAAAACAAAACAGAACCAGAAACGAAACGAAAATAACAATTAACCCATTGGGGTGGTCAATAGCAACACCGCACTGCGCCATGCCACCCGTGTGCCAATACAGCTTTGAACAGTGTCTTCCCCAGGTGTGAGGTTGTTGACCAAGTGATTATCACCTGTGGTGAAAACAGATGCTGAGTATTTAGTGCCCAGGTTCTAATGGGCTGGCGATGTCTGTTGAGCAAACAGCATCTTTATTAGGTCAGTGCGAGGCAACCGGTAATTCCATTAGCCCGCTAAAAGCCGGCGAGGTGAGGTGATAAGGAGAATCCCTGACGCAATAGCGTGTGTTTGACACTTGCACTCAGCGCGATAAGCTGCCTGTAACTAATTACCTGGTTAATAAAGTCACTAAACATTGTGACGAGGACAGCATTTTCAATTAGTGTTAAGACTGACGCGCTCTTTTGTTGTACAGAACGTTCGCTTATTTCGAAGGTCTGATTGTGACGCCTTCTGCCTGCTAGGACCGCTGTTGTTGTAGTTCTTACTGTTTTGGGACATCTTGATCTTGGTCAACAGCTCCGTCTGCTTTGATGTGTGAAGAATCTGTTTTGATAATTTGTGTGTCTGAGGTGACTTAAATAGTGTGTGCACCTGCAATTATTGGGGTTGTAATAATGATTACAAATGGTTAAATATACGCTATAATAGTACATTATGCAACGAGCCAATAATGGCAATAATTAAGACACGAGTATGTTTATAAAACGAGCGTAGCGAGTTTTATAATTTCCATACGAGTGTCTTAATTACCATTATAGGCGAGTTGCACACGACTGTTTATGTTCGACGATAATTATAACTTTATTATATGTTTTAACATAAATATTCATAAATATCTGTGGGATTCAGTAACTTCAGTTAGTGAACAGAGCGCGCTGGGTGGTTTGCTGACTGAACAGAGCGCATGCGTTGGTCAAAGAATTTCGAAAGTAGAAACAATTTACTTTGCTTGGCAATGCTATTGTTTACAGCCTGCATGATGTCTAGTGCCGATCAGAACTAGCATTCACTAATATTTTCACCGAAGTCGTTTGAAAGCAATGCGCTGTGTAGAAATTGGAGTTGGGGATATTGAGGTATAGTGCTATTTCTTGTCTCATATTCGCCAGTTTATTTACGCGAACATATGGGACGGTGCACTTTCCATGTCGGTAATTTATATAGAAGGGTGCTGTGTTGCTAACTTCTGGACGTAGATTCATAAATTTCTTGCATATGTCATAGCATTTTCTTGTTACCGTAAAGGTTCTTGCTGATTTTGTCTTTGTGTTTGGGATTTTTACTACAATGGTTGATCGGATATCCAATTTGAACTTTCAAATCATGTAATTCATGTCCGACATGTTGTATTTTGAGCGCATGCGCGAAGCTGTGCTTACCTAATTGGTCAATGAATGAGCTCTGATTGGCTGGAGAAACTGTTTCATAATGAAGAATAGTACTATAATGGCCCTCATTATGATACAGTTTCCTGGCGTATAATGTTTACATTTCGACATCATCGAACATACGTATATTATTACAAGTTAGTTATGAAATAATCAAACCCCAAAAATATTGCAAAATCTGAGAATTTGAACAGTTTACATATTTTTACGTGTGAAATTAATTTCACAAGTGTGTAAACATAAATTGCGAGTTTTACAATAAATGATCCTTTATTCCACAATCGTGAAAAATACCTTGGATAATTTGGTTAAATGCCGAGGATTTTTGTTGAAACATCCTATGTGTATAGGCTAGCTTAAATGTGCCTCAGTGTAATATTACTGTATGGCCATGTGCTGAATGAACTTGCAAAACACCATGATCGTGGTTGTTTCCCAATGACGACACTAAATATATTTACAAGTACAAGAGAAACGAAATGAACGCAGTCAGTAAAATAGAATTGCTGCGAACTTTCCCGAAGAAAGTCTAGGTCGGGTCACATGGAGACAATGTGGGAGACGTCAGCTCCTAATTTTAAGTTGGGAGGAGAAAGCAGAGATGGGTTCCTCCGATTACAGAAATAACCTGGGAAAAATGGGTGCTCTTGGTGCTCATGTTAACAAACAACTCATAACGTCACAGAGAACAATGTATTAACAAGGGAGTGGCAACAAAGAGCATGATGTCTGAGATGTCATTTGAAAGTACGCAAGAAATAATGTGCAATCACAGTTTTAGCAATGATTGGGAAATAAACAAGAAGTTCCGTGACGAACTAAAGAGTCTACTTTACTTAAAATTTAAGATTCATGCCAATGATTAATCTATATGGAACTATCTAGAATAATTACGAAATTAAGTTGGTAATATCGAAATTTCTAATTAGTTCGAAATATACCTGGCATAAGGTAGCCAAATAGAGCACTACAGTTGGCAGCCCTGGTTATTTATTTATTTATTTATTTAGCGTATGGCATACAAATACATTACAAATTTACAACAATTGTTACAGACAAACATCTAAGCCCTGTTATTCAATGGATTTGGGGGTTGCCAACAGGAAGTCTTCATAGCGTCCTTCATATGCTCTGATTGTGCAGTCCTTCCTAATGTGTTCAACAGTTTGCCGCGGTGCTCCACAGTCGCATGCTGGTGAGGGTAGCATTCGCCACTTAAAAAGCGAATCTCCGCATCGTCCGTGTCCCGTTCTAAGGCGATTGAGTGTTGACCACATTTTACGAGACTGATCAAAACCTGGAACTGGTATGTACTTGTTTTGCGGCCAGGAGATCTAGAAAGATTGTCTGGCAGCCAGTTGTGTTGCTTTCTTAGCACCACCCGAGGGACACTTGTAGGGTACTTTAAGGTTACAACCTACGGACGTAAAGCAACATCGTCCCTGGTGACTGAATATATGCTTACATCCATCTCTTAAGGTACAGTATACAAAATTTGGCTGGACATTATATGCAGTTAGACATTGGATTGATCAGCGAACGTAAAATCATGTTGGCAACAATGAAATGCATATGTTGGTCAGACATAATCTGAATATTATGATCTATTGTTGTGCCAATTTTGGATGAAATCCATTTGTTAGTATAGAAGTTACACCTTTATTAAAATTGGACCTATTAGCAGGCTTAGAATCATGTTGGTAGCACTGACGTACATTGGTTACTCCAAATGAATCTAGAATGTCAGGTACTATACATGTGCATAGTTGAAAGCTGTCGGGTTGCATACTTTCTGATAAATTGGTTTTTGGATAAGAAAATAGAGGGAGAATTTATGAACAGTTGGCAGCCCTGGTGGCTCTTAAGAATACGTTCAGTAATATCTCTTTATGTACACATAGTACATACGAAATTTGGTTGAAATCCAATTGATACTGTAGAAGTTATATGCATTTAAAATGGGACCTATCAGCAGGCTTAGAATCATTTTGGAAATTAAACTGAAATATTATTATCTATATGTGTGCCAATTTTGGAATAGCTTCCATGCATACTCCCCAAGATATCGAGCATGGAGCTCAAATTTCAATTGTGGGTTTTCAGCAGTTGGTAGCACTGACATAATTTTCAAATATGGCCTTGAGATATGCAGGTATAGATCTTTAATCATACCAAATTTGGTGTCGATTGCTGCAGCCGTTTAGGAGTTGATAGGGGACACACACACACACACACACACACACACACACACACAGACAGACAGACAGAAGGACAGACAGACAGACATTTGCCCGGATCGATCTCATAAGTCTACTTTTTCCTAATTTTTGCAAAATGTGAAAAGTAGGCTAAAAATAAACCAGATGTTTCGCAAAGTCTTTGAAATGGACGAAATAACTTTTCCTTTTGTCTACAGTAGTTAGAGCTCTCTTACACTTAACCACGCAATATGGAACCAGTACACATAAAACAATTTCATGAAAAAGAATAAATAAGTTGTTGTTGTTGTTGTTGTTGTTGTTGGAGTCTTCAGTCTTTTGACTGGTTTGATGCAGCACTCCTGCCTCCCTGTCCTCAGCTAATCATTTCATATCTACATAGCTACCACACACTACATCCAACGCAATCTGTTTGACATATTCTAATCTTGGTTTACGCACTACAGTTCTTGTCCTCGACCCTTCCTTCCATGACTATCTTTGCCAATCCTGGGTGTCTTAGTATGTTTCCTACCAACCTATCTCTTCTCTTCATTAGCAGTCGCCAGAAACATCTCTATTCTCCCACTCGTCTTAATACCTCTTCATTTGTAACCCTATCTATCCAACTGATCTTCATCATTCTCTTGTAACGCCACATTTCTAACGCTTTAATTCTCCTCTTTTCTGCTCCACCAACAGTCCAAGTTTCACTTCCATAGAGCGCCACGCTCCAGACAATGACTTTCTAATACCTAAATCTATATTTGATGTCAACAGATTCCTTTTATGTAGAAATGCTTTCCTTGCCTGAGCCAACCAACTTTTTATATCCTCTTTGCTTCGTCTATCACTGGTTATTTTGCTTCCTAAGTAACAGAAGTCTCCTACTTCCCGTTGCATCTGATGTAACAATTCCCCACTGCAGTCATTACACAGCGCAGTTTCCTTATTCCGCAGTCCAACATCCGTGAACAAAGTCACTTTGAATATTGTGCTCTAACGTGGGAAGTAGAAACTGGCAATTATTGTTCGCGTGCAGCACAATGGAGAAATGCAAGGCTTTGTGTGCGACGCCTTGCCTGGCAGACGCTCCTGTAACATTCCTCTTTTTGCACCGTAGCTGAATACTTTTTATGCGCCCTTCTATACCCTGACTTTTTGTAAGCTCCGTTCCTTTCAACGCAGCTGAAGACAAGGAATGGAGGAAGCAATTTCTTGTGCAGGAAGAGGGGAATTTGCCACGGTTGTAGGCAGGTGAAGGGCTGCGCACCCCTGACGATAAGCCACTTGAAATTAATACTGTCGACCACATATTATTACCGTTTTCCAACGGGGTCGGGGATGTGACGTGATGAAAGTATTTGTGCCGTATAGTTTTTACGGCCGGATGCCTTTCCTGATGCCAACCGCATGAGTGGAGTTAATGAGAGATGAAATGAATGATGGTGAATGAAACTGGGCAAGGATGTGGAAGGAAGCGGCCGTGGCCTGTCAGAAGGTGCCGTCCCAGCATTTGCCTCACGGAAAACCATTTCAAGGACGGCCGACGGCGGGGCTCCCCCCGTCTACCAAGTCCGCAGAGAGCTTGGCCCCATGATCTAGCACTGCGCGTTAGCGAGCGTTGCTACCGCTGCCGGTAAATAAATAAATAAGTAATCGATGAGCTAATCTAACATGTCATAGATGTTTTTGAGTTGCAGCTTTTCAAGCGATCTATTCTCCAATTCCAACGCTCTCTATAACACTCCCATCTAGTGGTGAAAACCAGAACTGTGCGGGATGACATGTCTGATGTATTCAGCAAAAGTGTGTCGACTGACCCACCGAGGAAGATATAATTCTCCTTTATTATTATTATTATTATTATTATTATTATTATTATTATTATTATTATTATTATTATTAACACACCTCGATAACGCAGAATATCATATAGGTAGGTTGGCTCCTCAGTTTAGGGGCTGTAGCCCCGTGTACTTTCGTTGTCTATAGAATCTGTCTGATAACCGGTGTGTGTTATCTGTTATTCCGGGAAGGACTGCAGACGATCAATTTCAAGTAGTTTCTACTTTTGTTACCAAATGCTGCCTTCAACGACACCTAGTTGTGAACTTGACTACTAGATACCACCGCAATCAGCTCCTGGCGACTAACGCTTGAACTTGTTGTTTGAGTCTTCAGTCTTTGACTGGTTTGATGCAGCGCTCCATGCCTCCCTGTCTTGAGCTAATCGTTTCATCTCTACATAGCTACCACACCCTACATCCGAAGCAATCTGTTTAACATATTCTAACCTTGGTCTACCCCTACAGTTTTTGTCCTCAACCCTTCCTTCCATAACTAGGCTTGCTATTCCTGGGTGTCTTAGTATGTGTCCTACTAACCTATCTCTTAGAGAGCGTTAATCAAATCTAACCTACACATTTTGCCTCGCACAATTGTAGTTAGTGGAAGGTTCTTTTACATGCCATAAATCTATGACATGGGCCGGCCTATCTGGAGGGTTTAATATCAAATGCTGCTTTCCCGAAAGTTTGTTTTTTGGTAGGAAAAACACAATATCTCGTGAACTGTATGATGAAACTGGATGCAACTCGGCAGATACATTTCAACCTTTGATCCCTAGAGGATGAACCTCATTCATGAAATTATCTTATAAAATAATTGAGATGTACTTAATTTTTTGAAAGACAAATTTAATATATTTTAAAAAATATACTACACACATCAAAAAAAGTTTTGCATCACCTCGGTTCCAAGAGTTCCGGAACCTTTAAATACAAAGGGAATAGAGATCAACACAAACAACATTTCAGCTCGTTTTATTGCTCATGAGACCCACACATTGCATGTTGTACCATCATACAGCTAGACTTTCAGCATTTGTGGTCCAGATTGCAGTACACACCACTACCTCTAATACCCAGTAGCACGTCCTCTTGCATTGATGCATGCCTGTATTCGTCGTGGCATACTATCCACAAGTTCATCAAGACACTGTTGGTCCAAATTGTCCCACTCCTCAACGACAATTCGGCGTAAATCTCTCAGAGTGGTTGGTGGGTCAAGACGTCCATAAACAGCCCTTTTCAACATATCCCAGGCATGTTCGATAGGGTTCATGTCTGGCGAACATGCTGGCTACTGTAGTCGAGCGATGTCGTTATCTTGAAGGAACGCATTCACAAGATGTGCACGATGAGGTCGAGAATTGTCGTCCATGAAGACAAATGCCTCTCCAATATTCTGCCGATATGGGTGCACTATGGGTCGGAGGATGTCATTCAGGTATCGTAAAGCCGTTTCGGAGCCTTCCATGACCACCAGTGGCGTACGTCGGCCCCACATAATGCCACCCCAAAACATCAGGGAACCACCACCTTGCTGCACTCGCTGGACAGTGTGTCTAAGACGTTCAGCCTGACCAGGGTGCCTCCAAACACGTCTCCGACGATTGTCTGGTTGAAGGCATATGCGACACTCATCGGTGAAGAGAACGTGATGCCAATTCTGTGGGGTCCATTCAGCATGTTGTTGGGCCCATCTGTACCGCGCTGCATGGTGTCGGGGTTGTAAAGCTGGACCTCGCCATGGACGTCGGGAGTGAAGTTGCGCATCATGCAGCCTATTGCGCACAGTTTGAGTTGAAACACGACGTCCTGTGGCTGAACGAAACGCATTATTCAACATGGTGGCATTGCTGTCAGGGTTCCTCCGAGCGGCAATCCGTAAGTAGCGGTCATCCACTACAGTAGTAGCCCTTGGGCGGCCTGAGCGAGGCCTGTCATCGACAGTTCCTGTATCTCTGTACCTCCTCCATGTCCGAACAACATCGCTTTGGTTCACTCTGAGACGCCTGGAAACTTCCCTTGTTGAGAGCCCTTCTTGACACAAAGTAACAATGCGGACGCGATCGAACTGCGGTATTGACCTTCTAGGCATGGTAGAACTACAGACAACATGAGCAGCGTACCTTCGTCCTGGTGGAATGACTGGAACTGATCGGCTGTCGTACCCCCTCCGTCTAATAGGCCCTGCTCATGCATGGTTGTTTACATCTTTGAGCAGTTTTAGTGACATCTATGGACAGTCAAAGGGACTGTATCTTTGATACAATATACACAGTCAACGTCTATATGCCGAAGATCTGGGAACCGAGGTGATGCAAAACTTTTTTTTGATGTGTGTATTTAGACTACAATATAACATTCATGGTGGTTTATCCTCAGTATTTATGCGTTTAATTTACATAAAAAGGATTTCATTCCATTCAGACTGGTATTTATTGTTAAATCGTGTTTTTTGTGATTCACGGGGTTTAAAAAAATCACGAATATGATCCTTTCAATAAATCACGAAATATTTTATATACTGTTCCTCCCTCTATATTAGATGAAAGCTCTATGTATTTACTATACATATGTCCGTTTTCATAACTCTATGTTACATATTAGTGAAGCTATGATATGATTCGTAACTGTATGCGAAAATTCCCACTGACGGTGTACGTGCCCCCTTAAATCAAGACGAAGGATTATAGCTCTCTGCACATTAAGTGATTTGCCTCCACATATACTTACTCTAAACGTTTGAGCCATAGAGCTACAACAATATTTCCCTCCTTTTTAATTCTCGTGAACAAAGATCTCAGTAAGACCAGGTGGGATCCGCCATTTCTCTGGTGGAATAGAGTCATTGTGCGCAAGCGCGGGAGTGAAACAAATATTACATTTTTCTTTAATAATTTAAAAATATACCCTAACATATATTTTCCTATTTAAAACACTCTGCAAATCTACATTCCAAGACCTCTCGTTAGAATGCATTACGAAGTCAATCGGTTAAGACGTTATCTCAATCTCTCGGTAACAAAAGTCCCTTAGTATTTTAAATATATAGATTATAATTACATCGTGAATATGGAACAGGGTTAATATGGCCATTTTCATGTCCTTTCACTCTCTCTCTCTACTTCAAGTCCCGGGGCATCTACTTTATCTGTGTCCCTAACACAGTTACATAATAATAATAATAATAATAATAATAATAATAATAATAATAATAATAATAATAATAATAATAATAATAATGTTATTGGTTTTACGTCCCTTTTAACTACACTGGCTTTTGGAGACGCCGGGATGCCGGAATTTTGCCCCGAAGGGGATCTTTAAGGTCACCACGTACTCTTACACGATGAAAAGGTCTATTTTTGTGGCATCACTTTACTAAGTATTTTCTGGGTTTATGCTAAAGGTTCTTGTAACATATGAGAAGCGGTATATTCTGAGCTTTTTATTTTGACCATGTAGTGCTACTTTGCTTTTATAGGATGTGTGAAATGAATACAAATTTGGACAGGTACATTTTCAAAAAAATGTTGTATAAGTTGTTTCAGGTACACATTTCTCAGTTGTTTTTCAATCAAATACTCTCAAATTTTGTTCACTTACTTGGAATGGATCTTGGTAGATGAGTAACTACTTTGTTTCATTATTATTGGTACAGAATGCAAGAAAAAAATCCGAACTCTTTCTTTTTAAATTTATTCAAAAATATGTATACATTTTTCTCTTCCCAATCCATACCTGCTATGTTTTGGAACTGAAAATAGGTTAACATTCAAGTACTCCATTAGGCAAGTTAATGTAAAAAAATTAGCCCTCACTCTTAAATGGTTTCCTCGTTATTGGTACCTAAACATGAAAAATGAGTATTAACGGAAAACAGCTGGCAAAGTTAAAAGTTTATTATTCAGAGCACGGGACGCTAATTTTAAAAAACGAATTTAAGGTAATTGTAGACATCAAAACCCCAACAAACTAGCCTATATATATTTGGATTCAGAAAAGAATGAAGAATTTAATGGTGCCAAAATAAAATAAAAATGATTTTTTCATCTTGCAAGAGTTAAGTGGTGTCCTTAACGTGCCAGTCAATCTACTGACACGGCTCCCTCGCATTTGCGCACCCTCAAATGCCAGCTGACTGCGCCAGGATACGAACCTGCAACCTTGGGCCCAGCAAGTGAGAACGTAACACAGTTACACACACTACTAAAGTCATGATATAAATGCAGGTTATCAGACAAGTTAAACACACAGCCCACACGGGGCTGATGACCAAGATGTCCCACGCTTCTAAAATGAATTATCCACTATAAACAACAAAATTGAGTTCATCATTATGCTGTAACTGCTTATGACACTTTCTTGTGTGTGCCTTACTTTCAGAGTCACTGTTCCGTGTAGGTGTAAATGTAGTGTGTTCAGGAAGAGGCAACAATGGCACGACATAATGAGCAAGGTCGTCTGCACTTCCTGACTGGAACACTGTGCCTGGTGAATACATATAAATACATTTACAAAAGCAAGTACTGAGAACGGGCACGACGTTCTTTGCTCTGATTGTTGGTGGGATGCCTGCCCAATATTTTTAGCTTATTTTCATTTTATGAAAAATAATAGGCATGTGAGATTACCTTTTGTCCGTGTGTGTGTGCGTCCGTGTACGTGTGCCTCCCCCCTAATGAAATCTAATCGGCTGAAGCGATTTCAATGAAACCCGGTAGGATCATAGTACTATTCTGGCCGACCCCGACGGTGTCCTTCAAATCTTATTACGTCTCACCAATCCAACATGGCGGCTGTGCGAAATACTTCACCGACATTCTATATTTCGCAAACTAATCTTGATATCGCCCTGAAATTTTGTACGGTGATAAAGGGCACTGTTCACCTATGTGACTTTTAAAACCCTGCTACTTTGTGGTGTTTGAAGCCATATTTTCAGTGTTGCCTTAGTAAACAAGAGTTCAGTGCTTTTCAGTCGGTCAACACGAATGTACCCTGCTACTTACCAAACGAACATGACGGCCAAGCAATGCTGTAACATTTAATTATACTTTTCTCGCGATTTAAACATCCGAACTCAGTGAAACTTGGTGCAGCAAATGTTTATACACACTTTAATGCACTGACATCTAATTTAGTTCAATTGTTCATATAACCTCAAGATGGCGTCTGTGCGAAATTTTACAATTAAGTTTTTATTTCCTGTGTCCTAATCATGCGATCAAAGGCAACGTTTGAACAATGAACCTACGCAATAATCTTCATCTAATGGTACATAACTCTATGGCCTACACATATAACAATCCAAAATGGCAACCATCCGAAATATTTGGACGGTTCTCAATATGTACGAATCTATGACAGCAATCGAACTGACATTTTGTATGTTGATAGAGGCAATCATAAGTAGGATGTATGAAAATAGGCTGATTAGTTCTTCACGGAACTGCTTGTTAGAATTGATAATACAGTACAGAGTTGAATGTTTTTAGAACTGTAAATAATGAGATGGTGAGAATCAGCTTTACATTTAGAATTGAAAGTACAGGATACTAGTTATGGTGTAGTGACTGGCATTCTTGATTTTCACCCGTGAGATTCGAGTTCGATTCCCACCTCTGTCAATCAATTTGAATTATGTTATTGCTGTTTCATTTGAGGGGCTTGGACAATGTGGTCATTTAGCCCCGTGTACTTGGGTCAGTGCATAATTCAGTCCACAGAGAGTATTCCTCCACCAACTACTAGTTACTATTGCTGTTTCGCATATTCCAATAATTGGAATCATTTTGTGCTGACCGACTGAAAGTTACAATTCACATGAACACTGCAAAAAAAGGCCTTTTAAAACCGCCATTGTTTCAAATCATACCAACATTGTAGAAAAAACAAGTAATCAGAGTGCGTCCTAACATTAAACACTCTGTAATATTTCGTTGTTAAATACAACAAGTAGTTCCGTGAAAATCTAAATAGCCTATTATCATATATCCTACTGGTCTTACATAGGACACAAGAAATGAAAACGAGATTTAAAAATATGCACAGCTGCCATTTTTAAGTTCTCATAAAATACCATTAAATTAGTCAACAGTATATTAAGGCTTGTATGAAAACATAACGTGCCAAGTTTCTCAATGCTCACGACTTGTTCTTTTTTGAATGATGATTTTTGTTTGTTTGTAATTGTTGTTTATTTTTATAATTATTCGTTTTATTTAATTTTTTGTTTGATTAATTTTTGGTCTTTTCAAAATTAAGTGTCCACCTCCAAATTTTAAATTCCATTACAAATTTGTATATTTTAATCTGTGTTAAGAGGGGCAGATGACCTCGTAGTTCCGCCCCTTAAAACAACAATAACTAACGAACTAACTAGAAATCCATTTAAATATTTAAATTTCGCGCCGCCGCCATGTTGGTTTTGTGCTCACCAGGTTACTAAATGATCCATAGGTGAACTTGTGTTAATAGCCTTTATTTATATACAAAATTTCAGTTTGATTGCTGTAATAGATTTGAAGATATTGGGAATCGTCTAAATATTTCGGATGGTCGCCATTTTGGATTGTTATATAAGTAGGCCATAGAGTTATGTACCATTAGATGAAGATTAATGCGTAGATTCATTATTCAAACGTTCACTTCGATCGCATGATTACGACACAAGAAATAAAAACTTAATTTTGAAATTTCGCACAGCCGCCATCTTAGGGGTATCAAAACAATAACGTTAAGTTGGATGTCAGTAGTTTAAATTGTATTTGAATATTAACATTTACCGTTTCTGTGCTCGGATGATTAAATCGCGAATATCTTCCATTTATATCTTTACATTTTGCTTGGCTGCCATGTTGGTGTTGTGATCACCATGGTATTAGAAGTCCCATAGGTGAACTTCTAGTAGTACCTTTTTATCACCGTACAGAGTTTCATAGTGATATCTGTTACCGTATCGGAGATATAGAATGCCAGTGAAATATTTCGTGTGGCCACCAAGTTGTATTGGTGAAACGTATCAACACGGTCGAGGTTGGACGAGATAGCAGTAAGCACTTACCGAGTTTCATTGAAATCGATTCAATCGTTCAGATTTTATTACGGGAGGGGGGTGACACACACACTGTCAAAAGGTAATCTCAAAAGCCTATTTTTTTCAAAGATAAAAATCTCTACTTAGTATAAAACGAAGTCCCCGATTTGTGTTTGTTACGGGTAAACTCGAGAACCACTGGATGGATTTTGATGCGGTTTCCACCATTCCGTACAGGATATCTCGAGGATGATTTCTATGATCAAAGGAAGCCGAGCAGTAACGATTTCGGTGGAAAAGTAAAAAAAAAACCTGGCGTCCGAGCGCTTTGTAAGCTTACGCTGGGCAAACTGTTTAACTGAGTATAAGAATTGTTCAGCATGCAAAGTTCTACAAAAAAGTCCGTGAGAGCATATGTCTATCTTCAATACATCGCCCACTGAGTGCTTTTACGTTTTAATTTCTTCCAACCATGTCCATTCAAATACTGAGGCAACAGTTTACGAGCTATCTAAGAGCGAATTTATCATCCCTGTTACAGCCTAGCTAGCGGGCGAACCTATTGCCCCAGATTCAGCCAGCAGCAAACCGTTGAGTCGTGTTGAGTTAAGACTTCTGAGAAGGTGGTTGTGTTTGGAGTTTCCCTGGAAGTGCAACTCGGGTTTTCTTCATTTCGCCTGCGAACTTTTCGTTCTGCAAAATTCGCAGTCAAGTTAAGGTTGGACGGAAGGGGGATTTGTGTTTCATGCACGTTGTCATTCTTAAATTACGTCTGACACGAATTTGTTGCACATGCATCTCCATGATAATATAACTAATAGTCGAGTCAGTGATTTTAACCCATCAAGCCGAGACGTAAAACGGATATTGGTCGTTGTTCATTGACAATGGAGAGAAAAAAAAGCGATTATCACGTAATGCATTCTCCCGGGCGAAGCCGGGTCGGGTTGCTAGTAGGCTATAAATCAGTTGCTTAATACACTGAATAATGATACTCGTATATGTTCGTGATAACTCAATCCGATGAGAGTTACTTTCATGGGATAAGTTGGCAAAGGTAATTGATAAACAAGGAGGGAAGAATGGGAAGGAGTTGCCTGGCTAGTGAAAGCTGTTGAAGACAAACGGCACACCATCTTTGAGCTGCAAGAAATTGGTTGTTTTTATGCTAGCCGTAAACCACTTCACTAGTCTTGGACTTTCGTGGCATAAAACTGTAATGACTCCTCAAGATTTTCTCTTGGAATGAGAGAATACATTCCGCATATCCCGTCACGAGGCTCGAATAGCTGTGCTGTCGTATTAGAAGTCAATTTGAATAGAAATACAAGTACTGTAGTTCTGTGAAGAACTAAATAGTCTAAACCGTATCCTACTGGTCTTACTTAGGACACAAGAAATGAAAACGAGATTTTAAATAAAACAAGAAGTTATGTGACGAGCTAAAGAGCCTACTTTTCTTAAAATTTAAGATTCATGCCAATGATGAATCTACCTGGACCTATCTAGAATAACGACGAAATTAAGTTGGTAATATCGAAATTTTTATTTAGTTCGAAATATACCTGGCATAATGTAGCCTAATAGAGCACTAGAGTTGGTAGCCCTGGCGACTGAATATATTCTTAGTTCTATCTCTTAAGGTACATAAGTGGGGCTTAAAATCTTCCCCTCTTTGTGATTGTGGTGAAGTGGAACAGACAATTCATCACATTGTTATGGAGTGTGAAAGAAGGGCGTTCTCCGGATCCATGGACGAGTTCCTGAAGGCTTCAGATCAGGCTGTGCAGTGGTTGAACAATCTGACATTAATTTATGAAATCACCTGTATATATATTGTCGATTGTCATTCTGTACTTTTGTACTTGTTATAATTGTATGTGTGTAATTCCATAAGCTAATCTATATATATAAAAATCAATGTAACGTGATAGTTTGTCTGTGGGTATGTCTGTGGGTATGTCTGTGGGTATGTCTGTGGGTATGTCTCCTATGCGTTCATATACCATTCATCCGATTGCGATGAAACTTGGGTGAGATGTTGAGTACACTCCAAGGAAGGTTTCTGACTTAGTAAATCCATTTTACAATAGGTAGCGCACGCGTAGATTCAACAAATGAGTGACGATGCACGAAGCGTTTCAAACAAGTCCCGTATGTGTTCATATACCATTCGTCCGATAGCGATGAAACTTGGGTGAGATGTTGTATACACTTACGTGAAGGTTTCAAAATTAGTGAATACATTTCACAGTAGATAGCGCACGAGTAGATTCAACAAATGAGCGACGACACGCAAAGTGTTTCAAAAAAGTCCCGTATGCATTCATATACCATTCGTTCGAAGCTATGAAACTTGCGTAAAATGTTGTGTACACTTCAGGGAAATTTTCTGGCTTAGTAAATCCACTTTACAATAGGCAGCGCACGAGTAGATTCAACAAATGAGCTACGACGCGCGAAGCATTTCAACAAAGTCACATATGCGTTCATATACCATTCGTCCGATAGCGATGAAACTAGGCTGAGATGTGTGCACTCCAGGGAAGGTTTCTGGCTTAGTAAATCCCTTTAAAAATAGGAAGAGCAGGAGCAGAATCAACAAATGAGCGACGACGCGCGAAGTTTTTCAACAAAGTCCCATATAAGGTCATATACCATTCATCCGATAGCGATGAAACTTGGATGAGCTGTTGTGTACACTCCAGGGAAGGTTTCTGGCTTAGTAAATCCATTTTACAATAGGTAGCGCAGCAGTAGATTCAACAAATGAGCGATGACACGCGAAGCGTTTCAACAAAGTCCCGTATAAGGTCATATACTATTCGTCTGACAGTGATAAATGTTTGGTGAATTGTTGTGTACACTCCAGGAAAGGTTTCTGGCTTAGTTAATCCATTTTACAATACGAAGCACACGTTTAGATTCAACAAATGAGTGACTACGCGCGAAGCGTTTCGAAAACGTCCCGTATACGTTCACATACCATTCATCCGATTGCGATGAAACTTGGGTGAGATGTTTTGTACACTCCAGGGAAGGTTTCTGGCTGAGTACATCCATATTACAATAAGTAGCGCAAGAGTAGAATCAACAAATGAGCGACGACACGCGAAGCGTTTCAACCATGTCCCGTATGCATTCATATACCATTCGTCCGATAGCTATGAAACTTGGGTGAGATGTTGTGTACACTTCATGGAAGGTTTCTGGCTTAGTAAATCCACTATACAACAGGCAGCGCACAAGTAGATTCAACAAATGGGGGACGACGCGCGAAGCGTTTCAACAAAGTCCCGTATAAGGTCATATACCATTCTGCCGTTAGCTGTGAAACTTGGGTGAAATATGGTGGACACTCCAAGGAAGGTTTCTGGCTTAGTAAATACATTTCACAGTAGGTAGCACACGAGTAGATTCGACAAATGAACGACGACACGCGGAGCGTTTCAATACACTCCCCTATGTCTTCATACCCCATTAGTCCGATAGCGATGAAACTTGGGTGAGATGTTGTGGACACTTACGTGACGGTTTCTAACTTAGTAAATACATTTTACAGTAGGTAGCGCACGAGTAGATTCAACAAATGAGTGACGGGGCACGAATCGTTTGAACAAAATCCGGTATGCGTTCATATACTATTCATCCGATTGCGATGAAACATTGATCAGTTATTGTGTTCACGCCAGGGAAGGGTTTCGACTTAGTAAATCCATTTCACAATAAGTAGCGCAAGAGTAGATGCAACAAATGGGTGCCGACGCGCGAATCGTTTCAACAAAATCCCCTATTGGGTTCATATTACCTTCTTCGATTGCGATGAAACCTTGATGAGTTATTGTGTACACGCCAGGGAAGGGCTTCGACTTAGTAATACATTTCTCAATAGGTAGCGCACGAGTAGATTCAACAGATGAGTGACAGCGCACGAATCGTTTAAACAAAACCCCGTACACGTGCATATACCATTCATCCGATTGCGATGAAACATTGATGAGTTATTGTGTACACGTCAGGGAAGGGTTTCGACTTAATAAATCCATTTCTCAATTGGTAGCGCACGAGTATATGCAACAAATGGGTGACGACGCGCGAAGCGTTTCAACAAAATCCCCTATGCGTTCATATAACCTTCTTCGATTGTGATGAAACCTTGATGAGTTATTGTGTACACGCCAGGGTAGGGTTTCGACTTAGCAAATTCATTTCTCAATAGGTAGCGTACGAGTAGAATCAACAAATGAGTGACAGCGCACGAATCGTTCAAACAAAATCCCGTATACGTTCATATACCATTCATCCGATTGCAATGAAACTTTTGAAAGTTGTTGTGCACGCTCCCACGATTGATTCTAAATTAGAAAATCCATTTTACGATAGCATAGGGGCAGTTAACGGAAATTGAAAAACAAGTTGTGTATCCAAAAGCACTTCAAAAAACATAATTTCAACGCCAACACTTTCTTTGATTGGCATTGCAACGCATGCCGGGTACAGCTTGTAATAATAATAATAATAGTTACAGAACACAAAATTTGGTTTAAGTTCAATGGATAGCATGGACATTACATGTATTTAGACATTGTATCTATCAGAGTGCCTAAAACATTTTGGCAGCAATGTCATGCATATATTGGTCAGAAATAATATGAAATATTATGATCTCTTGTCGTGCCAATTTTGGATGAAATCCAATTGTCAGTATTACATATATTTTAAACATGGGCCTATCAGCAGGCTTAGAATCATGTTGGTAGCACTGACGTATATTAGTTACTCCAAATTAATCTAGAATGGCACGTGTGCAAAGTTTAGAGCTGTTGGCTAGTATACTTTCAGATATATTGATATTGTGGTAAAAAGAACAAAACAGCTTTTATTAACAGTTGGCTACCCTGGTTGCTCTTAAGAATACGCATAGTCATATATGTTATGGTACACATAGCACATACGAAATTTTGTTGAAATCCAATTGATAGTATAGAAGTTACATGTATTTAAAAATGTGTCCTATCAGCAGGCTTAGAATCATGTTGGTAGCACTGACGTATATTAGTTAATACAAATTAATATAGAACTAGATGAAACCCGTCAAAACATGACGGACAATGGAAAACAAAATTACTGAAGAAGCTTCTTATATAAGTTACATTCTTTGTACGATTACTTTTTAGCACTATTGCAACTTTAAGGGCGTCAAAAGATAGCACTCTCAGCATTGCAATATATTGCTGGTCATGACTGAAAACGTGATTAGGTCATCATCATCTTGCACAGTTTCCAGCCACTGGCCGGGTCTGTTTGGAACACAAGTCTCTCCAACGTCTTCTGTCTTCCCACCATCTCTCAGCCTCCACCCTTGTCCAGTCTTCTCCTCTCTTCTTCACGATTTCTTCCTCCCCGTTCAGCCACCTGTCTCTCGGTCTCCCTCTTGGTCTCTTTCCTTCCCACTTCGTCTCGTGTATCCTGCTGGGTATCCTCTTCTCCTCCATTCGTTTTACATGTCCATACCATCTAAGTCTAGATTTCTCTATACCAGTCTGTAATGGTTCATCCTTCATTAATTCTCCGGTCCTCTCATTTCTTATTCTGTCCATCTTTGTAGCTCCAATACTGCTTCTCAAGAACCTCATCTCACTGGCCTGTATTTTGCTCTTCTCCCTTCCTTTCATAACCCAGGTCTCCGAGGCATACGTCAGGATAGGGACATTGTACGTCCGATATATGATCTGTTTGCTGTTCTGAGGGACATTCTTGCTCCATAACATGCTTCTCACACTCCTCCGAAATGCTTCTGCCTGTCTCCCCCGCTCATTTATTTCTCTATCGTTTCTTCCATTCTCTTGTATCAGGCTTCCCAGATACTTGAAACTCTCCAATTCCTTCGGCTGTTCCCCACCAATTGTTATTTCCGTTGTGGTTCTTTCCTTCTTCCTTGTGTGATCACCATCTCACTCTTATTTATGCTAAATTTCATCCCATAACCTTGTATTATTCCTTCCCACACGTCCAACTGTTCCTGTACCTCCTCCTCCTTGTTTCCCCAAATCATCAAATCATCTGCAAGCACCATTGCTTTCATCTTTCCTTCCCCAATTACTTGTGCCACTCGGGTCATTATGTCATCCATCACCACAATGAAAAGTAACGGTGACAGTGCACTTCCTTGTTTCAGGCCGTTTCTCTGTTCCAACCAGTCCGATCTCTCTCCTCCCACTTTCACACAGCTCACGCTTCCCTTGTACATCTCCTTTATCTTCCTTATAGTCCATTTTTATATTCCTCTATCCTCCAGGGACTTCCATACTTTGTTTCTGCATACACTGTCATATGCTTTCTCAATGTCCAGAAAGGTCATCAGTAGATCTGTTCCATACTCATAGTGCTGTTCTTGTAACTGCCTTACAGCAAAAATCAAATCCACTGTGGACCTTCCTGATCTGAAGCCATGTTGTTCTTCCCTCATCCCTCCTTCTATCCTTGTCCTAATTCTCCTTTCCAAAACTTTCTCAAACAACTTTGCACAATGACTCATCAGTGTTATTCCCCGATAGTTTCTGCATTCTGTTCTACTACCTTTCTTGAAGATCGGGACAATTATTCCCTTTTTCCAGTCCTCTGGGGTCTTCCTTTCCTTCCATGCTGTCTTCATCACTCGGTACAACCATTGTATCCCCACCTCTCCTGCTGCTCTCACCATCTCCACACTCAACTCATCCACACCCGGTGCCTTCCCTCTTTTCATCTTCCTCACTGCATCTTCCACTTCTTTCCATGTTAAGTCCTTTTCTATTTGCAGTTCATCTACTGTACCTCTTCCCCGATTTCTTCCTCCTCGCCGTGGTTTCCATTTGGGTTCAGGAGTTCTTCAAAATATTATTTCCACATTTTCTTCAGTTCTTCCCTATTTTCTATCTCTTGTCCCCTTTTGTTCACAATTCTAACATAATCCGTAGGATCCTTCCGCCTCTTATCTTTACCATCCCAAACAGGACCTTTTTTGCACCTTCACTATCCTGCTGGTCATGACTGAAAACGTGATGAGGTAAATAGCCCAATACGTTCAAGAGTTTCTCCTTGAGCTTGATTGATTTTGATAAAGTAGGCCGAGCGAATAGGAAATTGTTGCCTATTAAAAGAAAATGTACTGTAGGCTACCTGTAAGTGTTTTATCGTAAGGTGTTAAATCAAGTCGTAGGATTTGAGCTCTCTGCCTATTATTACTGCACCTATTATATCCGAATCCAAGCGATTTCTTACAATTAATATATTACCATATATGAGTCCATGGGAAACGTTCAGATTTCTAAGAAGCATATCTACGGCTTAAACGTTCGAAGTATGTGGAGGCGAATCTCTTAATTCCAAGGAATTGAAAAATTCAATAATAGGGAAATGAAGTAGCTGGCTTTCATCTTCAGTATCCAATCTGTTAACGCTGATGTATGTGTTTGAACTGCTGGATATAAGTTCAATGACTTTTAAATTAATATCATTACATTGTTGCAGCTTGGCAAATATTTTATATTCCAGTAGATCAATTTTACCCTCACAACAGTAAAGACCAAAGTAACCACGCATAGATTTTACGCAAGAGAAATACAATGTAGAAAAATGTTTACATTTGATCGTCAAGGACCTTACAGTACACTGTATTGCATAATATCTGGAATTGTTTCTGAAATGGCCTATTTATATTGGATTTTAAATGTGGCTTCGTATTATTCGATAACACTATAGTGTCCTGCAATAACGGAGCCGCTAAATATTAAATGGCAAATAATACTTCCATTGCCGAAATCAACTACGTAGTTAGACTCCGTACTCTAAACAAATAATCATTAAACAATTGTCTTATACAATGAAGTTCAACATGACCGTCCAGAGACTTTCTAACTCAAGTTGGTTGGTGAGGAGAATGCGATGAGACTGATCGCTTAAAATAAATTCCTTATAATTGTTCCTGCCAGCGAAATTTTTTGCGATAGCTTGAAAACGCAGCTCAGAATGACGTTCTTCATTTTTTTATAAACAGTACGAAACTGCTCTAAATAAGCAATTTCCATCACCTGTTATAGGTTATGGCAGTATATTTTGCAGGGGAACATAGAATCACTTCACCAACTACTGGAATGACCATAGGCCTATACTCAATACTCACTTCGATAGTCACCCTAATGGAGGCAGTTTTTGAATTCTATGTCCCTGCATGTCAAAAATCGTATTAACACATGGAGGCCCACCTATTCTTGTCTATCGCCCCGGAGACCCGGGTTACATTTCCTGCTCTGCCAAGAAATTTAATTCTGGTCTCAGGGCAAAATCGGGGTACATTCAGTCTCTTGAGGTATAACTAAGAAGAGGAAGGTTTAATTCCCACCTCGACAATCTTGGATGTGGTTTTCCGTGGTTTCCCACTTCCACTTAAGGCAAATACCGGGATGGTTCCTAACTTAAGGCCTTGGCCGTCTCCTTGCCATTTACCACCTTAATTACAAATACACACAGTAATGCAGCCATCACAATAACACAGGTTATCAGAAGAAAGTTTCACACATACACACCCAAGTACACGGGGCTGAGTGACCAAGATGTCGGAGTCCTTCAAACGAATTATATTTGCCAAGTGTCTCTCATGGCGAAAGCAATTGTGGAGACGCGCGTGTGCCTGGAAAACTACTTTTTTCTTTAATATCGACGATGCATAATTATAACTTTTAGTCTAGGACGCTAATAACTTGACCACCGAAGCATTGGGAAGAAATTGCAATATTAAGGTACATAAACAACCTAGCCTACACATTCAACTGTCAGTTAATGTTCCTCAACATTTCCCTTCTTAAATATTCCCCTCCTTTATAATTTTCCATCACGTGAAAACATGCCATGTCTTGTGTTTTAAATATATCGATGCAATGGTGTTGCCATCTGCTGTCAGTTAATGGAACTATATGGGCGAATTACTGCCATCTGTTGTCAGTTATAGGAACTGATTGCAGATATTTAAACGGCGTACTGCGGACAACAGTTTGCTCTTTTGATTACATGCTGCAATGCAATGGTAAAACGAAAATAAAACGTATTTAGAGGGAATGTAGAAATAAGTATCTTTAACAGACATAAAACCTTACTGTTACTCCTTGATTAAACAATATTTCAGTGGTAAAAAAAAAAAACTGGCGAGGGCTAGGATCGAACCGGCGCTTCATGGAACCACAGTCAGTCGCCTTAACCACATGGCTACTCACGCACTCATGTATAGTAGCAGACGCAGCCATTCATTATATTCAAAAGCCGCTGTTTGAAGGAAATAATCAATTTCATTATCCAAATAAATCAATGTTGCACATTCGTATACGTTCATACTGTTATTATACTTTATTGTCAGAACTTGGTTAATGTATGTTTTCAATTACATGGAAGCTTATTAAATAACTTACATTTTAATGGGATTCTCACCGCCATTTTGTCATGACCTCAGGCGGATTGTGCGCATGCGTGAGGGCCAAGAATTCTGCTATTTTCTATATTAATTCAAAAATATACCGAGAGGGAATGTAGAAATATGTATCTTTAACAGACATAAAACCTTACTAATACTCCTTGATTAAACAATATTTCAGTGGTAAAAAAAATATATATATCGGCGAGGGCTGGGATCGAACCGGTGAACCTTGAAACCACAGTCTGTCGCCTTAACCACATAGCTACACGCGCACTCTTGGTCACCTGCAGACGCAGCCGTTCTTTATCATTAAAAGCCGCTGTCTGAAGAAAATAATCCATTTCATTATCCAAATAAATCAATGTTGCACATTCGTATATGTTCATACTGTTATTATATTTTACTGTCAGAACTTGGTTAATGTATGTTTTCAATTACATGCAAGCTTATTAAATAACTTACATTTTAATGGACTTCTCACCGCCATTTTGTCATGACCCCCAGGCGGATTGTGCGCATGCGTGAGGGCCTAGAATTCTGCTATTTTCTATATTAATTTAAAAATATACCGTAATATATTTGTTTATTTTAGAGACACTCTGCAAATCTGCATGCCAAGAGCTTTCGTTAGAATGTCTTACGAAGCCAATCGGTTAAGTCGTTTTCACAATCTCGTGTGTACAAAAAACAGCTTAGTGTTTTAAATATATAGACTAGATGAAACCCGTCAAAACATGACGGACAATGGAAAACAAAATTACTGAAGAAGCTTCTTATATAAGTTACATTCTTTGTACGATTACTTTTTAGCACTATTGCAACTTTAAGGGCGTCAAAAGATAGCACTCTCAGCATTGCAATATATTGCTGGTCATGACTGAAAACGTGATTAGGTCATCATCATCTTGCACAGTTTCCAGCCACTGGCCGGGTCTGTTTGGAACACAAGTCTCTCCAACGTCTTCTGTCTTCCCACCATCTCTCAGCCTCCACCCTTGTCCAGTCTTCTCCTCTCTTCTTCACGATTTCTTCCTCCCCGTTCAGCCACCTGTCTCTCGGTCTCCCTCTTGGTCTCTTTCCTTCCCACTTCGTCTCGTGTATCCTGCTGGGTATCCTCTTCTCCTCCATTCGTTTTACATGTCCATACCATCTAAGTCTAGATTTCTCTATACCAGTCTGTAATGGTTCATCCTTCATTAATTCTCCGGTCCTCTCATTTCTTATTCTGTCCATCTTTGTAGCTCCAATACTGCTTCTCAAGAACCTCATCTCACTGGCCTGTATTTTGCTCTTCTCCCTTCCTTTCATAACCCAGGTCTCCGAGGCATACGTCAGGATAGGGACATTGTACGTCCGATATATGATCTGTTTGCTGTTCTGAGGGACATTCTTGCTCCATAACATGCTTCTCACACTCCTCCGAAATGCTTCTGCCTGTCTCCCCCGCTCATTTATTTCTCTATCGTTTCTTCCATTCTCTTGTATCAGGCTTCCCAGATACTTGAAACTCTCCAATTCCTTCGGCTGTTCCCCACCAATTGTTATTTCCGTTGTGGTTCTTTCCTTCTTCCTTGTGTGATCACCATCTCACTCTTATTTATGCTAAATTTCATCCCATAACCTTGTATTATTCCTTCCCACACGTCCAACTGTTCCTGTACCTCCTCCTCCTTGTTTCCCCAAATCATCAAATCATCTGCAAGCACCATTGCTTTCATCTTTCCTTCCCCAATTACTTGTGCCACTCGGGTCATTATGTCATCCATCACCACAATGAAAAGTAACGGTGACAGTGCACTTCCTTGTTTCAGGCCGTTTCTCTGTTCCAACCAGTCCGATCTCTCTCCTCCCACTTTCACACAGCTCACGCTTCCCTTGTACATCTCCTTTATCTTCCTTATAGTCCATTTTTATATTCCTCTATCCTCCAGGGACTTCCATACTTTGTTTCTGCATACACTGTCATATGCTTTCTCAATGTCCAGAAAGGTCATCAGTAGATCTGTTCCATACTCATAGTGCTGTTCTTGTAACTGCCTTACAGCAAAAATCAAATCCACTGTGGACCTTCCTGATCTGAAGCCATGTTGTTCTTCCCTCATCCCTCCTTCTATCCTTGTCCTAATTCTCCTTTCCAAAACTTTCTCAAACAACTTTGCACAATGACTCATCAGTGTTATTCCCCGATAGTTTCTGCATTCTGTTCTACTACCTTTCTTGAAGATCGGGACAATTATTCCCTTTTTCCAGTCCTCTGGGGTCTTCCTTTCCTTCCATGCTGTCTTCATCACTCGGTACAACCATTGTATCCCCACCTCTCCTGCTGCTCTCACCATCTCCACACTCAACTCATCCACACCCGGTGCCTTCCCTCTTTTCATCTTCCTCACTGCATCTTCCACTTCTTTCCATGTTAAGTCCTTTTCTATTTGCAGTTCATCTACTGTACCTCTTCCCCGATTTCTTCCTCCTCGCCGTGGTTTCCATTTGGGTTCAGGAGTTCTTCAAAATATTATTTCCACATTTTCTTCAGTTCTTCCCTATTTTCTATCTCTTGTCCCCTTTTGTTCACAATTCTAACATAATCCGTAGGATCCTTCCGCCTCTTATCTTTACCATCCCAAACAGGACCTTTTTTGCACCTTCACTATCCTGCTGGTCATGACTGAAAACGTGATGAGGTAAATAGCCCAATACGTTCAAGAGTTTCTCCTTGAGCTTGATTGATTTTGATAAAGTAGGCCGAGCGAATAGGAAATTGTTGCCTATTAAAAGAAAATGTACTGTAGGCTACCTGTAAGTGTTTTATCGTAAGGTGTTAAATCAAGTCGTAGGATTTGAGCTCTCTGCCTATTATTACTGCACCTATTATATCCGAATCCAAGCGATTTCTTACAATTAATATATTACCATATATGAGTCCATGGGAAACGTTCAGATTTCTAAGAAGCATATCTACGGCTTAAACGTTCGAAGTATGTGGAGGCGAATCTCTTAATTCCAAGGAATTGAAAAATTCAATAATAGGGAAATGAAGTAGCTGGCTTTCATCTTCAGTATCCAATCTGTTAACGCTGATGTATGTGTTTGAACTGCTGGATATAAGTTCAATGACTTTTAAATTAATATCATTACATTGTTGCAGCTTGGCAAATATTTTATATTCCAGTAGATCAATTTTACCCTCACAACAGTAAAGACCAAAGTAACCACGCATAGATTTTACGCAAGAGAAATACAATGTAGAAAAATGTTTACATTTGATCGTCAAGGACCTTACAGTACACTGTATTGCATAATATCTGGAATTGTTTCTGAAATGGCCTATTTATATTGGATTTTAAATGTGGCTTCGTATTATTCGATAACACTATAGTGTCCTGCAATAACGGAGCCGCTAAATATTAAATGGCAAATAATACTTCCATTGCCGAAATCAACTACGTAGTTAGACTCCGTACTCTAAACAAATAATCATTAAACAATTGTCTTATACAATGAAGTTCAACATGACCGTCCAGAGACTTTCTAACTCAAGTTGGTTGGTGAGGAGAATGCGATGAGACTGATCGCTTAAAATAAATTCCTTATAATTGTTCCTGCCAGCGAAATTTTTTGCGATAGCTTGAAAACGCAGCTCAGAATGACGTTCTTCATTTTTTTATAAACAGTACGAAACTGCTCTAAATAAGCAATTTCCATCACCTGTTATAGGTTATGGCAGTATATTTTGCAGGGGAACATAGAATCACTTCACCAACTACTGGAATGACCATAGGCCTATACTCAATACTCACTTCGATAGTCACCCTAATGGAGGCAGTTTTTGAATTCTATGTCCCTGCATGTCAAAAATCGTATTAACACATGGAGGCCCACCTATTCTTGTCTATCGCCCCGGAGACCCGGGTTACATTTCCTGCTCTGCCAAGAAATTTAATTCTGGTCTCAGGGCAAAATCGGGGTACATTCAGTCTCTTGAGGTATAACTAAGAAGAGGAAGGTTTAATTCCCACCTCGACAATCTTGGATGTGGTTTTCCGTGGTTTCCCACTTCCACTTAAGGCAAATACCGGGATGGTTCCTAACTTAAGGCCTTGGCCGTCTCCTTGCCATTTACCACCTTAATTACAAATACACACAGTAATGCAGCCATCACAATAACACAGGTTATCAGAAGAAAGTTTCACACATACACACCCAAGTACACGGGGCTGAGTGACCAAGATGTCGGAGTCCTTCAAACGAATTATATTTGCCAAGTGTCTCTCATGGCGAAAGCAATTGTGGAGACGCGCGTGTGCCTGGAAAACTACTTTTTTCTTTAATATCGACGATGCATAATTATAACTTTTAGTCTAGGACGCTAATAACTTGACCACCGAAGCATTGGGAAGAAATTGCAATATTAAGGTACATAAACAACCTAGCCTACACATTCAACTGTCAGTTAATGTTCCTCAACATTTCCCTTCTTAAATATTCCCCTCCTTTATAATTTTCCATCACGTGAAAACATGCCATGTCTTGTGTTTTAAATATATCGATGCAATGGTGTTGCCATCTGCTGTCAGTTAATGGAACTATATGGGCGAATTACTGCCATCTGTTGTCAGTTATAGGAACTGATTGCAGATATTTAAACGGCGTACTGCGGACAACAGTTTGCTCTTTTGATTACATGCTGCAATGCAATGGTAAAACGAAAATAAAACGTATTTAGAGGGAATGTAGAAATAAGTATCTTTAACAGACATAAAACCTTACTGTTACTCCTTGATTAAACAATATTTCAGTGGTAAAAAAAAAAAACTGGCGAGGGCTAGGATCGAACCGGCGCTTCATGGAACCACAGTCAGTCGCCTTAACCACATGGCTACTCACGCACTCATGTATAGTAGCAGACGCAGCCATTCATTATATTCAAAAGCCGCTGTTTGAAGGAAATAATCAATTTCATTATCCAAATAAATCAATGTTGCACATTCGTATACGTTCATACTGTTATTATACTTTATTGTCAGAACTTGGTTAATGTATGTTTTCAATTACATGGAAGCTTATTAAATAACTTACATTTTAATGGGATTCTCACCGCCATTTTGTCATGACCTCAGGCGGATTGTGCGCATGCGTGAGGGCCAAGAATTCTGCTATTTTCTATATTAATTCAAAAATATACCGAGAGGGAATGTAGAAATATGTATCTTTAACAGACATAAAACCTTACTAATACTCCTTGATTAAACAATATTTCAGTGGTAAAAAAAATATATATATCGGCGAGGGCTGGGATCGAACCGGTGAACCTTGAAACCACAGTCTGTCGCCTTAACCACATAGCTACACGCGCACTCTTGGTCACCTGCAGACGCAGCCGTTCTTTATCATTAAAAGCCGCTGTCTGAAGAAAATAATCCATTTCATTATCCAAATAAATCAATGTTGCACATTCGTATATGTTCATACTGTTATTATATTTTACTGTCAGAACTTGGTTAATGTATGTTTTCAATTACATGCAAGCTTATTAAATAACTTACATTTTAATGGACTTCTCACCGCCATTTTGTCATGACCCCCAGGCGGATTGTGCGCATGCGTGAGGGCCTAGAATTCTGCTATTTTCTATATTAATTTAAAAATATACCGTAATATATTTGTTTATTTTAGAGACACTCTGCAAATCTGCATGCCAAGAGCTTTCGTTAGAATGTCTTACGAAGCCAATCGGTTAAGTCGTTTTCACAATCTCGTGTGTACAAAAAACAGCTTAGTGTTTTAAATATATAGATAGAAGATGTCACGTACTACATGTGTGCAAAGTTAAAAGCTGTCGGCTTGCATACTATCTGATATATTGGTATTTTGATAAATGAAATAGAGAGAGCATTTATTTACATTTCGCAGCCCTGGTGGCTCTTAGGAATACGCCAAGTCAAATTTGTTTATGTACACATAGCACATACGAAATTTGGTTGAAATCCAATTGATAGAGTGTTATATGCATTTAATTGGACATATCAGCAGACTTAGAATCATTTTGACAACACTGTCATGTGTGGCCTGCTAGAAATTAAACTGAAATATTATTATCTAGGTGTGTGCCGATTTTGGAATAGCTCCCATGCATATCTTCCAAGATATCCAGCATGGAGCTCAAATTTCAATTGCGGTTTTTCAGCAGTTGGTAGCACTGACATCATTTCCAAATATGGCCTTGAGATATTCAGGTATAGATCTTTACTCGTACCAAATGTGGTTTCGATTTTTGCAGCCGTTTAGGAGTTGATAGTGGGGACACACACACAGCCAGACAGACAGACACACATTTGCCCGGATCGATCTCATAAGTCTATTTTTTCCTAATTTTTGCAAAATGTGAAAAGTAGGCTAAAAATGCACAGCCACCATTTTTAAGTTCTCATATACAGTGAAACCTCGATTGAGACACCAGTGACGGTTCCATGGAAAACTTGTCTTTGAGAGGGGTAGTCTCTTAAAAGGGATGGGCATTAAAAATAATGTTATACTCCATTATTAATAAAGTACAGCTGGAACACATACTTGATTACAATTTATCTGCATTGGTTCACATTTAGTACAAATTAATTACAATTAGTTATTTTCTCAGCTCTGTCATTTAAAAAAATCACGATTTGATCTATGTTTCAGATTAGGACATCCTTTTTTTTAAACAATTTCACTTTCTAGAATATCTCTGAGTGAGTTCGAAAGTCTATTAGTCTGTTCTGGGTTCGAACAATCTTCAACAGATGAGGAGAGCCGTTTTTTTGTATTTTTTTAATACGTTACATAACACTTTTTCTAATGACATTGTATGGTGATGCAGTTCTGTACCAACAGAACCATTGTTTACATCATCACCCTCATCACCTTCTCCAATGGGAAGGCAGTTGAGAGTGGTCTTTTGAAAGAGGTCACACTGATCTTTGGTCGGGGAGAGGGGTGGTCCTTAAATAGAGGTAACAAATACATTGACCTTATGAGGTTTTAAATCGGTTCCAAGAAAAATCGGTCTTTTAATAGGAGTGGTCTTTTAGAGAGGTTTCACTGTAATTCTAAAAAATTAGACGTCAATATATTAAGGGTTGAATGAAGATATACCGAGCTATGTTTCACAGCTCTCGGATGAAAAGTCTCGAGAAAAATCAAATGAACTATTTAAATTTCGCGTCGCCGCCATGTTGTTTTCGTGCTCTCTAGGTTATAGAATAATCCTTAGGCGAACCTAAGTTAATAACACCAATCAACATCCAAAATTTCAGTTTGATTGCTGGCATAGATGGTTGTTTTTTCGTATATCCTAGTAATTGGGATTGTATTGTGTTGGCCGACTGAAAACTTGCAATATAAATTGTTGGTGATGAAAGGCAAAACAAACTACCTTACTCCTCACCTTGCTTACAAGGGCATGGGTCACCGATTCGTGTAGGGCATGACCAGGCGTATATCAGGTGCAAGTAGTAAGGTGCGCTTCTCAGCCGTTTTCGAGAAATAAATTGCAATTAAAGTGCGGCGTCTATGTGCGTTGTACGCTAGCCAGTACCCAACGAGCGCGTGGTGCAGCGGTAAGAGCCCAGCTTCGTAAGTGCGGGACCGCTGAATCGAATCCCACCAGTGAGCTTTTACAGTGTGTTGTGTTTTTTCTTTTTTATATATAAACATTGGCAATTCGTACAACTGTAGGTGTTGTGAATAACGTTTATTTTGCAGTCAATTGTAATAACGTGTTATGTGAGCGGGAAAGAAGATTCTGAAATCATCGTATGCGGGTCAACGTTTGTGACATTACATAATGTATAGTATTGGCATTGCAAATACATTGGTATTATATACTGGTAGGTATATTCTATTATATGTAGGCTATACATTTATACATTGAAGACCCAGTCTGTTCCGTTCATTGCACGTCTGTGAACCATCAGACCACGCCGTACCCCGCAAGCAGTGAGTCATGCTATGTGTATTGGTTGGAAATTGCCAATGGTAAAAAAAACAACAACAACACGTTACAACGCAAAGGCTCATCGGTGGGATTCGATCCAGCAATCCCACGCTTACGAAGCAGGGCTTTTACCGCTGCACCACGCGCTCGTTGGTTTCTTGCTAGCGTACAACGCACGTCGACGCACTGCAATTGCAATTAATTAAATTCTCGGTAACGGCTGAGAAGCGCACCTTACTACTTGCACCCGGTATACGCCTGGTCATGCCCTACACTTGTACTAAAGATGGTTCGAATCGGTGACCCATGCATCGTATCCTTCCCTTGTTAGTACGCCTTGGGTTTTCAACCGCAAATACCGTGGTACACTCTAAGGATCCAATCAAACTCCAGGCTGGCAAAAAGTTGACACCTAGAAACGTCTCGTCCGGGCTTACGTCACGTTCTACAGGAAAGCTGAGTTTTCAGAGATTTGAGATTCGTATCCCAGGACTCACAGTGGTCATCCATCCTAAGTGTGTATCTCTGAAGGTATTTTCACTCTTCGTCTAGCAAAGTGCATTATCCCAAGGCCCGAGGCCTCCACCCTAATCTGTGAGTCTAATAGTTAGTTCGGCTTCGGTGGCGTAGTCTGTAGCATGTTGAACAGTTATGCCTAAAATCACGGGTTCAAACGTGACCGAAGTCTTCGGATTTTAAGACCATTAAAATCCTCCAGTATGCCTTCCTTCGGAGGGGAAATAAAACCGGCGGGCCCATGTCACAGATTTGTGGCACGTAAAATAATTTGTAGGTTATATTTGGCTAGTTAGCAACGCTCTATCAACTTCCAAAGTTTGCCGGTAGGCGTTAGTGACAGTAGCCAAAGTTGGAACTACTTAAAATTGAACTTGTTGGCAACCCACGGGCGTTCAATTAGAAATGCCCAGTTATGGCCATTGGCTGCGATTCATATATAAATAATTATAGTTAACCACAAAAACACTAGTTAACAAACAAATTCAATACATACCAAGTACACAGGACTGATAACTTGAGAATAATAAAAGAAACAACATTTGTACAGTTATTAGGGGGGTTTCTGTAAATCACTTTCTATACGTGGTGCAGCGGCTTGCATTCTTGGCTGTCGCCCTAGGGGTCTGGGTTGAATTCCCCAACAAATTTAATTCTGGTCTGAGGGATGGAATGGTGTACACTCAGCCTAGTGAGGCGAGATTGGAAAGAGGTGGGTTTGATTCCTACCTCAGCCATCCTGGAAGTGGGTTTCGTGGTTTACCACTTCTCATCCAGGCAAATGATTAGGCCACGGCTGTCTCTTTCCCAATAATAGGCTAATAATAATGACGCCTGGCTCTACAGCCCATGAAGGGCCTGGGCCTACCAAGTGACCGCTGCCCAGCCATTTGGCCTGCAGATATTGGGGTGACGCGTGGTCAGCGCATTCGTGACCGGGGCGCTGCCTCACTCTCAGACAGCTACTCAATTGTCCTCACGAGGCTGAGTACACTCCGTTCCAGCTCTCACGTCAGTTTCTAAAACCCCTGACGGAGCTGGGAATCGAACCTGGGGCCTCCGGGTGCGAGGCAGGCACGCTACCCCAACACAACGGGGCCGGCGCCTCTCTCCTAATCCTCACTTCAATTACAAATAAACGCATTCCTGAAGTCATCACAATAACACAGGTTATCAGACAAAATTACACACACTAAATTACACGGAACTAATCCCCACGATAGCCAAGCCCCTCAAATGAAACAAAGAATGAGAAGAAGAAGAACAACAGCAATAACAACCTTTCTATGATTAAGGGAGCGGTGATAGTGGGATGGACTTTTCACATGAAATATCACGTGAAGTTGGTTGGCTCCTCAGTTTAGGGGCTGCGACAACGCGGTCATGTAGCCCCGTGTACTTTGGGTGTGTGTAGGATCTGTCTGATACCGGTGTTAATGGTGATGCCTGTATTAGTGTGTATTATCTCTTTTTAACTGCAGACATTCAATTTTCAAGTAGTTCCTGCTTTTGCTACCAAACGCCACCGTCAACGACAACTAGTTCTGAACGTGGTTACTAGATGCCACCGCAGTCAGCTCCTGGCGACGAACCTAAGTGCGTTAGTCAAATCTAACCTGTAATTTAGCTTCACACAAGTGTAATTAGTGGAAGGTTCTTTT